>CM068582.1:49024009-49529009 GCA_035048485.1 Pteria penguin | reverse complement strand
AAACCTTTTTCAATGGAAAAATGGTCTTGAACCTCTTTCCTTCTTACACTTAAGATCAAGGGCCTGAGCTGACTTCGAGATCGGCAGAGCACATTACTCATCTTGATCACGAATTATACATTTTTGATGTCTTGGTCTTACTAAGCATTACTATACATGTGTAGTTTTTTTAGAGTCAGATGCGTTTATCTTTTTTCTTTGGGTACTGTAATGTTTGTACTGGATATATGCCAAAAACGGTATATGAGGGGTGGACAAGGGATAGTAGCAACCCCAGGTGAATTTGGCAGTGTATTGATGTTTTTATGTGCTTAATGCATTTGGATAAAGTTCAGTGATACAAATTCAAAACAGTTTTCATTTTGCTGATATCTCTATCCTATCAAAAGTTATGGCAGTTTGAAGATGTCAAATTTTGACATTTTCATAGAATTTTTTCTTTATATAATTCATGATTGATAACCTCCTGCTTCCATGTCGCGATATAACTGAAATATTGTTGAAAGCGACGTAAAACACCAATCAACCAACCAACCAACCAAATGCATGAATGGAAATTGTATCTTTATACTAGTATCTCTATATTAATTGTATCTCTATACAAATGAAAACTCCTTACTGCTATGATCGCTGTGCGTTGCCACTCAAGCGACTGTTTATTAACCTAGTACAGTAGATGAAAACCTACTATTATAAAATTAGATTTATTCAAAATTACTTAATTCTATGCGATAGGTAATCAATTAAAGCAATTGACCTTGCAACACATTTAAGAATGGAAATGGGAGATAACCCCTATAAAATTGAATGATATGTGTGGTCTGGAATCGCCAAGAATCGCTTAACTATACAAACAATTAAAAAATAAATTAAATCGATATACACCTTAATCTGACCCAATGCAACATGACACAAGTAAATAATCTTAACGGAATGTAGAGGAGGGAGAGGTGGCGGTTATATCTAATAAATTTCTAAGAATGTAAAGCACTTCTGAACCTTTTGACTTCTGAAGCGAGAGTGTTGAAAACACAGTCTTAGCTCTTTGTTCTTAGTTGAAAATGTATTTCATTGGATGTTGCGACAAATTAAATTTTCATTACGTCCTCCTTATGTGAATTGACTATGTCCTCAGCAAGGAGTTGATCAACAAGAGAGATAACTTTAATTCAACAAATGCAAATGCATATGAAATAACTCAAAGAATTGTTCAGAAATTCTTGAATAACTCCATATATAACTATAAAATTGTTTAAGTGATTCTACATAAAGATAATTATGAATTCGTCTACACGTTCTTTAAGAAAATTTCAGAATACGCTGCAAGTAATGGATTATTCTTATATTTCATCACTTGGCTTTGAAAATTCAATGAAATTTCAAGATCGTATATAATAGAAAATTGCCTGTCTTCCAAATTTAGATTCTAATCAACAAAACATTCTATAATTATATATCCTACAAGCTACATAATACATTACATTATTTAGCTTTTTCGTTTTTTGTTATTCTCACTATAAAATCTTAAAACAGTATGTTTCCATTTGATTTCAAAATCTAAATATACATCCAAGTATATAACAAATATTTTTAACATTCAAGCATTCAAAGATAAATGTTTTGTATTTTCAATATTCTCCGAACAGAGATGTGTGCTTCACTTACTTAATAAATGATTATTGTTCAGTAAATTATTTGGGAGTTTATAATAAGATGAGCCAGACCTTTATCCAAAATAGTTTTGAAATTGTTCTGATATATGTTTTTCCAAAAAAAAAAAATTTTTTTCAGAAATTTCAAATTCTCTTGAACGAATACAGATTTGACTTTTTATAAAATTGAATAGAAAATTATATACTGGTATGGCATTCGTTGATTTTAAAAAGCATTTGATAAAATTTCTAGAAATAATTTATGGATTGAATTATTGCAACAGGGTGTTTCTACGAAATTTATTTGTTAGATTCTGGTAATGTATAATACTGTGAAAGCTAAAATAAGATACTCTTCAGCAATAAGCCAAAATAGTTTCATATTCAGGTGTAAAAACAAAGTTCTTGTCTGTCGGCATTTTCCGGAAATACTGATATGACGTTTATAAACTACGTTTATAGACGTTACTTTTTGTAGAAGATGATACCGTCCTTTTTCCAAAAGTACACCTGCTCTTCAATCTGTGTTGAATAATTTAATATATTATTCTTCAAACTTCGGTATGCAGTTAACAAAAAGTAGACCACAATTTTGATTTTTAGAAAAAGTCCTAGAATCCCTAATGTTATTTTATTGCATGAAGGTAAATAACTATATAAATCTTGGTGTTTTGATGATAAATGGAAAGAAACTGTTAAAAGACATAGTGATCAAAGCTGTAAAGCCATATATGGTTTATTCGATATTATCAGAGAAAAAGTACTTCTTGTTAAGAAAGGGTCGCATGTGTTTGATACTTTAGTGATTTCGTTTTGTAAATATATATATATATGTCGTGCGTCGACTTGCAGCAGGGTCATAGGAAGCCAAAGTGGGGGTGGACCTTGAATTGCAGCAGGGTCATAGGAAGCCAAAGTGGGGGTGACCTTGAATTGCAGCAGGGTCATAGGAAGCCAAAGTGGGGTGGACCTTGAATTGCAGCAGGGTCATAGGAAGCCAAAGTGGGGGTGGACCTTGAATTGCAGCAGGGTCATAGGAAGCCAGAGTGGGGTGGACCTTGAATTGCAGCAGGGTCATAGGAAGCCAAAGTGGGGGTGGACCTTGAATTGCAGCAGGGTCATAGGAAGCCAAAGTGGGGTGGACCTTGAATTGCAGCAGGGTCATAGGAAGCCAAAGTGGGGTGGACCTTGAATTGCAGCAGGGTCATAGGAAGCCAAAGTGGGGTGGACCTTGAATTGCAGCAGGGTCATAGGAAGCCAGAGTGGGGTGGACCTTGAATTGCAGCAGGGTCATAGGAAGCCAAAGTGGGGTGGACCTTGAATTGCAGCAGGGTCATAGGAAGCCAAAGTGGGGGTGGACCTTGAATTGCAGCAGGGTCATAGGAAGCCAAAGTGGGGGTGGACCTTGAATTGCAGCAGGGTCATAGGAAGCCAAAGTGGGGGTGGACCTTGAATTGCAGCAGGGTCATAGGAAGCCAAAGTGGGGTGGACCTTGAATTGCAGCAGGGTCATAGGAAGCCAAAGTGGGGTGGACCTTGAATTGCAGCAGGGTCATAGGAAGCCAAAGTGGGGGTGGACCTTGAATTGCAGCAGGGTCATAGGAAGCCAGAGTGGGGTGGACCTTGAATTGCAGCAGGGTCATAGGAAGCCAAAGTGGGGTGGACCTTGAATTGCAGCAGGGTCATAGGAAGCCAAAGTGGGGTGGACCTTGAATTGCAGCAGGGTCATAGGAAGCCAAAGTGGGGGTGGACCTTGAATTGCAGCAGGGTCATAGGAAGCCAAAGTGGGGGTGGACCTTGAATTGCAGCAGGGTCATAGGAAGCCAAAGTGGGGGTGGACCTTGAATTGCAGCAGGGTCATAGGAAGCCAAAGTGGGGTGGACCTTGAATTGCAGCAGGGTCATAGGAAGCCAAAGTGGGGTGGACCTTGAATTGCAGCAGGGTCATAGGAAGCCGAAGTGGGGCTGGACCTTGAATTGCAGCAGGGTCATAGGAAGCCAAAGTGGGGTGGACCTTGAATTGCAGCAGGGTCATAGGAAGCCAAAGTGGGGTGGATCTTGAATTGCAGCAGGGTCATAGGAAGCCAAAGTGGGGTGGGGGTGGACGTTGAATTGCAGCAGGGTCATAGGAAGCCAAAGTGGGGTGGACCTTGAATTGCAGTAGGGTCATAGGAAGCCAAAGTGGGGGTGGACTTTGAAGTCGTTCGTGACCTGATAAAAATCGGTTCATATCAGATCTTAAACATAAAAATGGGGGGGGGGGTTGAAAAAAGGGACGGACTCTGGTCCCACGGGCCAAACAAATATAGCTGTATCAGGGGATCAAGCAGAACAATTTTAAAAGTATATGAGTCAAGATTATTTCAAATCTGAGCAATCTTCATGTCTTAACAACTGAATTTAGAGACCGACCAAGGTTAAGAATTAGGTTTCAGATGTATATGATATTTTATCAGGGTTGGGTTTAAATGGTTTAGGGTTACATAATATAAATTTTGATGGCATACATACTATTGCCATTGTAAAAGAGAGACTTACAGATGTTTATAAACAATCAATTTTGTCTGATATTAACACCTCATCTAAATGTTTTTGTATTAACACACTATCTACCAAATTTCGTTACAGCCGTATCTCGTAAAACCTATTCATTATCAGTACAAGAAATATATAAGCAAATAAGACTTTCTTCACATTGTTTATCTATTGAAGTTGGCCGTTACAAAAGTATACCTCTACAAAAACGCATTTGTCCAATTTGTAATGCAGAAATTGGAGATGAATTTCACTTTATCTTGAAATGTCCCTACTACAATAACCTTAGAGTACAGTTTTTGAAACCTTATTACTATCGTAGACCCTCTGTCTTCAAATTAGTTCAACTTTTAAGCACACAAAACACAAAAAATGTGCAACTTTGGTAAATTTTTTAAACAAGCATTTAACTTGAGGAACACTTTATAGTCATTCAAGAATATTTTCGTTTTGTATTCTGTATTATGTACTACCAGAGACATATATGTGTGTGTATACATGTCTCTGGCACTACTTTAATGTCATTATCAATATTGGCTCATGTAATCAACATATTTAGTGTTTATGTGACTGACCTTATGTATATATATAATGTTAATTGTAGTCATACATCTGATTTATGAGCTGTATTATTGATGTCCTTTTCTAACTTTAAATTTTTGTAATTTAAAGTGAGCACGCGCTCATTTGTTAAAAGAAAATCAAAAACTTTTAAGTACTGGCAAAAGCTCAAAGTAAATGATAACTGTATACTGAAGGCATGTTATAATGAACGTTGTTTTATTAATGGCACATGCATAGTAAGTATTCAAGATGAATTACGAAATCTTGGTTTATTTTATCTATGGGACAGCGATATTCCTACATCTGCAGCTTATAAGATATTCGAACAGAGGCTATACGATGTTTGGAAACAGAATATGCTTTCCAAACTTGTGAATTCTTCAAAAGAAGTAATACTTCAACATTTAATAGACAATTTTGTTTACATTTCTATTTGAAAAATCAATTGAACCACGTTATCAGAAACTAATTACACGTTTTAGAATTGCAGCTCATAATTTGAATCTTGAAATAGGCAGACACAGAAATATCTCAAGAAACAATAGAACGTGTCTGCTCTGTAACTGTAATGAAATAGGCAGACACAGAAATATCTCAAGAAACAATAGAATGTGTCTGCTCTGTAACTGTAATGAAATAGGCAGACACAGAAATATCTCAAGGAACAATAGAACGTGTCTGCTCTGTAACTGTAATGAAATAGGCAGACACAGAAATATCTCAAGAAACAATAGAACGTGTCTGCTCTGTAACTGTAATGAAATAGGCAGACATAGAAATATCTCAAGAAACAATAGAACGTGTCTGCTCTGTAACTGTAATGAAATAGGCAGACACAGAAATATCTCAAGAAACAATAGAACGTGTCTGCTCTGTAACTGTAATGAAATAGGCAGACACAGAAATATCTCAAGAAACAATAGAACGTGTCTGCTCTGTAACTGTAATGAAATAGGCAGACATAGAAATATCTCAAGAAACAATACAACGTGTCTGCTCTGTAACTGTAATGAAATAGGCAGACATAGAAATATATCAAGAAACAATAGAACGTGTCTGCTCTGTAACTGTAATGAAATAAGCAGACATAGAAATATCTCAAGAAACAATAGAACGTGTCTGTTCTGTAACTGTAATGAAATAGGCAGACATAGAAATATATCAAGAAACAATAGAAAGTGTCTGCTCTGTAACTGTAATGAAATAGACAGACATAGAAATATCTCAAGAAACAATAGAACGTGTCTGCTCTGTAACTGTAATGAAATAGGCATACATAGAAATATATCAAGAAACAACAGAACGTGTCTGCTCTGTAACTGTAATGAAATAAGCAGACATAGAAATATATCAATAAACAATAGAACGTGTCTGCTCTGTAACTGTAATGAAATAGGCAGACACAGAAATATCTGAAGAAACAATAGAACGTGTCTGCTCTGTAACTGTAATGAAATAAGCAGACATAGAAATATATCAAGAAACAATAGAACGTGTCTGCTCTGTAACTGTAATGAAATAGGCAGACACAGAAATATCTCAAGAAACAATAGAACGTGTCTGCTCTGTAACTGTAATGAAATAAGCAGACATAGAAATATATCAAGAAACAACAGAACGTGTCTGCTCTGTAACTGTAATGAAATAGGCAGACATAGAAATATCTCAAGAAACAATAGAACGTGTCTGCTCTGTAACTGTAATGAAATAAGCAGACACAGAAATATATCAAGAAACAACAGAACGTGTCTGCTCTGTAACTGTAATGAAATAAGCAGACATAGAAATATATCAAGAAACAATAGAACGTGTCTGCTCTGTAACTGTAATGAAATAAGCAGACATAGAAATATATCAAGAAAGAATAGAACGTGTCTGCTCTGTAACTGTAATGAAATAGGCAGACATAGAAATATCTCAAGAAACAACAGAACGTGTCTGCTCTGTAACTGTAATGAAATAGGCAGACATAGAAATATATCAAGAAACAACAGAACGTGTCTGCTATGTAACTGTAATGAAATAGGCAGACATAGAAATATCTCAAGAAACAATAGAACGTGTCTGCTCTGTAACTGTAATGAAATAAGCAGACACAGAAATATATCAAGAAACAACAGAACGTGTCTGCTCTGTAACTGTAATGAAATAAGCAGACATAGAAATATATCAAGAAACAATAGAACGTGTCTGCTCTGTAACTGTAATGAAATAAGCAGACATAGAAATATATCAAGAAACAATAGAACGTGTCTGCTCTGTAACTGTAATGAAATAGGGAGACATAGAAATATCTCAAGAAACAACAGAACGTGTCTGCTCTGTAACTGTAATGAAATAGGCAGACATAGAAATATCTCAAGAAACAATAGAACGTGTCTGCTCTGTAACTGTAATGAAATAATCAGACATATAAAATATATCAAGAAACAATACAACGTGTCTGCTCTGTAACTGTAATGAAATAGGCAGAGATAGAAATATCTCAAGAAACAATAGAACGGGTCTGCTCTGTAACTGTAATGAAATAATCAGACATAGAAATATATCAAGAAACAATACAACGTGTCTGCTCTGTAACTTTAATGAAATAAGCAGACATAGAAATATCTCAAGAAACAATAGAACGTGTCTGCTCTGTAACTGTAATGAAATAGGCAGACATAGAAATATCTCAAGAAACAATAGAACTTGTCTGCTCTGTAACTGTAATGAAATAGGCAGACATAGAAATATATCAAGAAACAATAGAACGTGTCTGCTCTGTAACTTTAATGAAATAAGCAGTCATAGAAATATATCAATAAACAATAGAACGTGTCTGCTCTGTAACTGTAATGAAATAGGCAGACACAGAAATATCTCAAGAAACAACAGAACGTGTCTGCTCTGTAACTGTAATGAAATAGGCAGACACAGAAATATCTCAAGAAACAATAGAACGTGTCTGCTCTGTAACTGTAATGAAATAGGCAGACATAGAAATATATCAAGAAACAATAGAACGTGTCTGCTCTGTAACTGTAATGAAATAGGCAGACACAGAAATATCTCAAGAAACAACAGAACGTGTCTGCTCTGTAACTGTAATGAAATAGACAGACACAGAAATATCTCAAGAAACAACAGAACGTGTCTGCTCTGTAACTGTAATGAAATAAGCAGACATAGAAATATCTCAAGAAACAATAGAACGTGTCTGCTCTGTAACTGTAATGAAATAGGCAGACACAGAAATATCTCAAGAAACAATAGAACGTGTCTGCTCTGTAACTGTAATGAAATAGGCAGACACAGAAATATCTCAAGAAACAACAGAACGTGTCTGCTCTGTAACTGTAATGAAATAGGCAGACATAGAAATATCTGAAGAAACAATAGAACGTGTCTGCTCTGTAACTGTAATGAAATAAGCAGACATAGAAATATCTCAAGAAACAATAGAACGTGTCTGCTCTGTAACTGTAATGAAATAAGCAGACATAGGAATATATCAAGAAACAATAGAACGTGTCTGCTCTGTAACTGTAATGAAATAAGCAGACATAGAAATATATCAATAAACAATAGAACCTGTCTGCTCTGTAACTGTAATGAAATAGGCAGACACAGAAATATCTGAAGAAACAATAGAACGTGTCTGCTCTGTAACTGTAATGAAATAAGCAGACATAGGAATATATCAAGAAACAATAGAACGTGTCTGCTCTGTAACTGTAATGAAATAGGCAGACATAGAAATATCTCAAGAAACAATAGAACGTGTCTGCTCTGTAACTGTAATGAAATAAGCAGACATAGAAATATATCAAGAAACAATAGAACGTGTCTGCTCTGTAACTGTAATGAAATTGAAGACGAGTTTCATTTTATTTTGAAATGTCCATTTTATAATAACTTGCGCCATATGTATATTAAACCATATTACTTTAGACGACCAAGTGTTTTCAAATTAGTGCGACGAAATGTTAGAGAATTGTGCCAGTTGGGAAAATTCCTTTATTCTGCCAGCAGACTAAGAGCCACAAATATCTAATTAACTCTCTGTGTTACATGACTTACTTACGAATGTATTATAATTGTTAATTGTATTTTGTATATATTGTATATATGTATTGTGTATATGTACACTGATAAACCGTATGGTATAAAGTAATGAAGATTGAATTGAATTCAAATTGAACTTTAAATTACAAAAATTTAGAAAAGGACACTTATGATAAATAAACTACATTAAAAAGATTAAAACTAGACCTCTACTACGCTACTGTTTGTTTGATATGTCGCAGGCAGTCGCACATTCTCGGACCTTTCCGGCAAGGTCGAAGAAACAACATTGTTCTTCCGAGTATACGACGGAAAGACCCGATTGATGTCGCGGTAGAAGAACTGGCACAACCAGCGCCAGCAATTCTGTTGAGCCAGATTGATCCAGGGCCTCCACGGCGACATACGGAAGAAACGGAAACACAGTAGATTATTTCATGGTGAAGACATCTGTTTGGCATATTGCACAAAGATGGCGTTGTGCGCGATGTACGCTTTCGATGTAGTGAAGGATCTTTCACGCTCTAGTATTTTCCGTGACACGAAACTTTCATGATCGACAGAGTTATGCCAACTTAATTTGATGAATTCAAACCACTTAGTAGTGAAGATGATATTGTTATGGGGTTATCGACTCAAACTATTTCAACGGCGCAATATATTTGAACCCATAAGGTGCTACTTTCGAGTTTGGCGCTCTAGAAACTGGTGTACTGGCTTGAAAACCCCGAGCACCTGTAACTACTCCCTCGCTTTTCTTGAGATATCCAACTTCCAGGAAGTTATACACCAACATACTTACCTTGGATGGTTAAATTAACTGTCAAAATAATAGAAAAGACGAGAGAAAGATACGGTCAGCGTGGGATTCGAACCCACAATTTTCGATTTTAAGCTTGACGATCTACCAAATGATTAATGGGTCGAGATACCCGGCCATAGTTACATTTATCTTGTTTTCATTCCTTTAAACGACTGATCAGGTACTTATGTGTTAAGGGATGAGAAATTTTGTTATTCGTTAATAGTAGATATGTTTGGTCTTCATTCAATCAAGGAACTTGATTAATTTCTTATGAAACGCACTGAATCGTATAACTTTGACTTGGTGTCCATCGTGTGATTTTACCATTTCTCCGAGCTGCTTTTCTATTAATACAATGTACCAAACAATACAATGTAGAATGTGAGTCGTAATTGCTGATGGAAGTAACGGATATGTTTACTTTTCATTTTATCAATGAATCTAAACTTTTCGTAAAGTTTTCCTGAAGCGTAGATCTTTTATACGGTGTCCACTATGTCATTTATTGATGTCGATATCGATTTTCTTTTGTGAAAAGGTATGAACCATGTACCGAACCTTTTACTTACATAGTTCACATCATTTGCGATAGGATATTGTCTGTAGGACACTAAGAAACAGCTCTACGTTCCATTTTACTCATTTATGAAGTACACAATATCAGTGGGTGAGATACTTAAAGACGTTATATACATGTACACTAAGATGCACAGAATTACAGGCATTATAACGTTTTATTGCAATCACATCTATTTCACATATGTAATTAAATTAAATCAACTCTTAATCAAAACGATTTATTCACAAGGGCATCATTTCTCGTGGTACATGAAAAGCGTGCACCAACATTTCACATGTTTAATGGGTAGGAGGGGGCGTAACCCCTGCTCCATAATTACTTGTTGACAAGATAAACTTTTTTGAAGGTAGTGAGATAGGAGCTCAGTAACTAATTAAATAGAGATGAGGCTAGTAGAATATAGAAACTAACAGGTAGATATTTATTTGCCCCCTGCCTCCACCCCCAACCCCCCCCCCCCCCCCAAACACACACACACACACACACACACACACACACACACACACACACACACACACACACGCACGCGCGCGCGCGCACACACACAAAAAATCATGAATTCATAGATATCACTTGGAATTGGAATGGTTGGTTGTTTGCTGTTTAACATCGTTATCAACAATTTTTCAGTTATATCGCGACATGGAGGCAGGAGGTAATCAACCTCTTAATCCAGGTAATCCAGCGTAATCCGTGACTCGGACCCAAATCCCCTGTACCGCAAGCCATGCGCTGAAGCACTACGTCAAACCTGCCCCTCACTAGGATTTGAACTAAAATTATAGTAACATAATAAACATATGGTAATCAGAGGCATAAACTTCTTTGAAAGTAGTCTATGTCTCTGTGGTAATATATCTACGAAAAATACAGCCAAGCGTGTAGTAGATTCCAAAATATGATCGGTATCGAGCACGAGAAAAGGACGATTATGGTCGTAATAGTCTAAATCGAATGGTCATAATAAAAGACGGCCATAATCATGATGCATGCTTATCCGGTTGATAATAGAGTGTAAGTCAACTTTGGAATTTAGTAAATCATTAATTTTACTCTGGCAATTATTGAGTAACAAAAGAGTTTAAACTTTATTTATTTTACAACGATTAAGAAACAAGTTTAAAACAACTTAAATAAATCTTGCTCGTTGGCACGGATCTTGGCGTAAGGGTGTCCTTTGTGTGGGAGGAAACCGGAGTACCCGGAGAAAACCCACGAAGTCAGGTTGGAGACAGCCCCACCATCTCACGTACCACACCGGAAATCGAACCCGGGTCGCATTGGTGAGAACAGAGCGCGCTACCAACTGCCCTACCTGGCCCCCAAAAGAGTTGAAGAATGTTAAAGTGCAGAATAAGCTTCTCACTTCTTTTTCCTACATTGATGGCAGAGATTACATGTAGATTTACACTTGAGAAACATATATCTTATCATGTGAAACAATACGCTATCGACTTAGTGTTTTTCTTCAGGTCGTGGAACTCAATTTTACCATTAATGGTGATGATGAAGACTATATATATATATATATATATATATATATATATATATATATATATATATATATATATATATATATATATATATATATATATATATATATATATATATATATATATATATATATATATTCCGTTGCACCGGGAATATTGCAACCACATGATTTCTGATAAGCCCAAAGAAGATATTTTATGCGACCGTAAATTTTGATAAAGACTGCAACATTTTTTGAGGGTTTTTTTGTTTTGCTTTTTTGTTTTTGTTTTGTTTTTTGTTTTTTTTTTTTTGGTTTCTTATCCATGTGTTATCACCTTTTGGCCTCGGTAAATGAAGTAACCGTAATCTGAAGAAGCTCTAGCTTCATTGGATCAGTTGAGACATAAAAACTCCATACGCAGGTGTTAAAGAAGTATTACTGCACATATATGGAAAGTTGACAATAGGAAAATTGAAAGCGTCACGTTTATCACATAGTGGAAGCCGGTGTGGCCTAGTGGATAAGGTGCTCGCCTCGTGATCAAGAGATCCCGGGGTTGACTCCCGCCCTGGCACACCGGTGTTCTGTCTTTCGGATGAGACAGTAAAAACCGAGGTCCCGTGTCACGGTAGGCGTGGCACTTAAAAGATCTATCACTGCTTCGGATGGGGCAGTTGCAAAGGTCTAAATTTGCGTGCAATGCATCAGGCAGATGCCGTCACCATATACGTGAAGTAATAATCGTGGAGTGACGTAAAACAATAATCAATCAATCATATAGTGAAGAATAAGCTCACCGGCTTAGTCAATATTCAGGTGGAGATACGAAGCACAGGAACTGGAACTGGAACAGGAACTGTTGTAGTTTTAATTTTGAGTTCATTAGTATAAATTGCGTGCACGTATGTAACAAAGATTTATTATTTATAGACAATATATCATCAATATATTTGAATGTTGAATTACAGGTTTTTACCAGAAACCAGTTTATGTAGATAAGAAGAAGTCATAGTGTAATTATGCCGGGCTATTACTTCTTTCCCTGTGCATGGATTTCAATAATTATATTTTCACACAAGTGTTACTTAGGACCCAAGAGTGTATCATGACCTTGATCCAAGTTCATATGTCAAAGGTCAAGGTCACAACATGCAAAGTGAGTAAAACTTTGTCCAGTCTATTACTCCTCCCCTGTGCATGGATTTCAATAATATTTCACTGAATTGTTACACTTGACCCAAGGTCATAAGTTAAAGGTCATTGTCACAACATGCAAAGTGAGTAAAACCTTGCTCGGGCCATAACCTCTTCCCCTCTGCATGGATTTCAATAATATTTCACAGAATTGTTACTTAGAACCCAAGGGTGTGTCATGACCTTGACCGTCAAAGGTCACGGTCACAACATGCAAAGTGAATAAAACCTTGTTCAGGCTATTACTCCTTCCCCTGTGCATGGATTTCAATAATATTTTTGCTATAGTAAAATGCTATGGAACGCAAAAACTTTAGTAAATTTGAGCTGTTTTCCATGAAACTAATACAGAGTGCTTAAATAGGGTAGAGAAAGTGGCCTTTTATGGGACTTGGATCCCGCTTTTTGGATTTCAATATTTCATTAAAGTATTACCAAAGAGACCCATGTTTGGGGGTAATAAAACCATACGTTCACATTGATCTCGTCCAAAGTCGTTACAGAGTTATGGGACTTGGATCCCGCTTTTTGGATTTCGGTATTTCATTAAAGTATTACCAAAGAGACCCATGTTTGGGGGTAATAAAACCATACGTTCACATTGATCCCGTCCAAAGTCGTTACAGAGTTATGGGACTTGGATCCCGCTTTTTGGATTTCAGTATTTCAGAAAAGTATTACCAAAGAGACCCATGTTTGGGGGTAATAATACCATACGTTCACTTTGATCCCGTCCAAAGTAAGCGACGGGCGTATTAAGCCACGCTATGCGTTGCTCTTGTTGAAACCTTCAATGATTGTACAGTTTCTAAGATTTGGTGATAGGTTGCTTCAGAGAACACTACAGGATATAATAAAAGACCATTTGAAATATTTTGTTCTTGCTCTAGGTATAAGACCCAATGTATTCTGGTGTCATATTATTTAGAGCTTTGAAAGTTTACATTAATTGTACTCTGCAAATTCTCATGGGGAAGCTTGCTACCACGTTTCAGTTTGATATTTGTATGCATGTCGAAGAAAAGTATGGAAAACCAGCGTGACAGACAGATAGACGGAAGGAAAGACTGGTAGAAAGACAGAAGGACAGATTGAGTGGAACCTGTAATCCCAACAGGTGGGGGACTAATAATACAGTTCTAAATTACCTTCAGTGCACCATTTGACATAAAAGGTCGTAAACTTCTTCAGACACCCAATGTTGTAGGAATTTTCTTCGCTAAAAGATCTAAATGAGTTGACTATGTTAACTCTCAGTATATACATCTGAAAGTTTGGCATACCTTAATATCTTAATAGGACCTATCTGAATATAAGTGTGTTTAAACAACATACACTGCGAACTTGGTCTGTCATAAACTTGGCAGTCACACAATGTATATTATGTTAAATGGTTTATCAATGCTGTGAAACTTAGATTGTCTGATCATGATAAACAGTTATGGGTATCACAGATCAATGTATCACCAAAGTTTGTTTTATACAGAAGCTACAAGGAGTCATTACATCTTGAAAAAATATTTACTTATACTTTTCAAACAAAATCGTATTATTTTTGCTAAATTTCGAACTACCAACCACAGACTGCCAATAGAAAGTGGTAGATGGTCATCTATTGGCAGATCAGGAAGAAAATGTGATTTATGTAATCTAGATTTTATCGGCGACGAATATCATTATTTAATGCCCTTTTTCCTCCGCTAATCGTTGTATATATCTCAATAATTATTATTACACAATACATAATATAATAAAATTTAATGAACTTCTATTTTGCACCACAAAAGATAAACTTGAAAAAGTGTGCATATTTATGGAAATTATAATAAATGAGTTTTCCTTAATCCATATGTACTATTCATCAATCCTTTGTTATATGTGTACACTGTTGCTTGACTAATATTATCATATGTTATAATGTAAACATTATTGTTTGCCTAATATTATCACAAATTATATTATTATAATCATCTCACGATATTTGATATTTGTACATCTGGTAAACGCATGTGTATATATTATATTTATATTCATTGTATATACCTCGTTATGCCTTGAATGATCACGAGAATAAAGAAAGTTCTGTTCTGTAATCGATAAATCCATTGTATTTTTATCTATCCATTTTAGATAATTTAAAAGGTCATCTTTACATTTCTTTTCAATAGCTTTATAGCTGTATTACCTGAATCTGAATTGAAATGATAAATTACTATGCATGGATCTTATATACTACATAAAGGAGAAAGGATAAGACATTTGACTTAGCTGTAGGACAGAAGTCACAAAGGATATTTACAATAAAACTTATTAAAAAGTAATGCAAAACATGCAGTAACATTACAAAAATATTGATTATACAGTAGATGCGATACCAACTTAGGACGGTCAGTTGAATAACAAATAAATCTCAGTTGGGATGGTTAACCGGTTTACGGGCCTCCTACCCACTCATCGCAAATGCAGTACAATCAAAGGACACGCATTTACAAATTAATAAATAATCCTCCATAAAGAGAAAAAGGATCAACGAATTGAGATGTCATAAAAATATATAAACACATATAGTAATGTAGAGTAAGATTATGATATCAAAAATATATAGAGCGAAATCAACATGAGGTAACTGTCCTCTGCTGGTCTGGAAACGAGCTCAGGCCCTTGGTCTGTAAGAAGGCCGATTAACAGTCAGAGGAGACGAGGTTCGGGACCATATCTCCTCTAAAAATATTTAGACAAGGCTGTCATGGAGTCCCAACCTCCTATATTATCTATGTAGAAGACGTTTGACAATGCTGAAAACTAATATTTCCGAATTTAGATAAAAGTTTTGAATAAGGTTTGTAATTTTTTTTCAAAAGTCTTTTTATGTTTATGGTATCTGTATCTCTGAGTCAATAGTTTCGACTAAAAGCATCAACCTCTCTACATCGACATAAGTCCTACCTGAAAGACAGTCCCTCTCCCAATCATGTTGTTATATATGTAGAAGACATTTGACAATGCTGAAAACTAATATTTCAGAATTTAGATAAAAGTTTTGAATAAGGTTTGTAATTTTTTTTTTTAAAAGTCTTTTTATGTTTATGGTATCTGTATCTCTGAGTTTTGAATAAGGTTTGTAATTTTTTTTTTCAAAAGTCTTTTTATGTTCATGGTATCTGTATCTCTGAGTCAAAAGTTTCGACTAAAAGCATCCACCTCTCTACATCGACATAAGTCCTACCTGAAAGACAGTCCCTCTCCCAATCATGTTGTTTAATTTTGAAGGAAAGAAGTTCCGAAAACTGCATTGTCTACAAGTTGTCTTATCGTTGATTCTACGATGCATCTCTGATTTATACAATACACATTTAAAAGGCAGTGTAAAAATGTGTCGAAATATATTCTTCTATGGCTAAAATGTACTGCATTAGGAAGAATTCAACAGTAGGTTATTCGGTCTTTTCGTTAAACAGAGTTATTTCCCTTTTGGGACGGTATCTGACGTGTAAGAATTATGACGTCATCAAATTTTGGAGACTGATCTAAAACTCAGGGAAATGATAGATCTAATCCACAAATGTGTATGTGTGTGTGTATGTACGTACGTACGTACGTACAGACAGGGGGCGGACTAGAAATCTATATGCCAAAGGACGGCATATGCAAAAATATAACCGTAGGACTGATAGCTCCGATAGGAGGTAGGTGTGGTAGAGGATCATCCTCTTCCAAAAGTTGTTGTCTGGGGTGTTTTCCTCAGGAAAAATTCGGGACAATGACATAAAATAACTCAATCTGATATCATTCTTTTCTTCTATAATCGTCCCATCATATGGTATTTATATATCTCAGTTAGTTCGATTTACCAGAGTCTGCACTAACGTTTTGCAATTTCATTCAAATAACATTGAAACTTTTAACTCAGGGTTACAGGTATCACAAATACTGGAAAAAAACTTTGGAAAATTTTTAGGTCTTATTCAGAAATTTAGAAATGATCCTGAACCTGTTGATCCTTGCTCTCTATGGGGAGAATTATCTTAAATATGTATCCTTTGATCATAAGCTTTTGTGGTAATTGGGAAAGTGGGCCTGCGAACCGGTTAACCACACCAAATGATTGACTGCTGTCAAATCAATTGACCGTCCTCAGTCGGTATCGCAACTGCACCATAATCGTAAGTTTTTGTGATGTTATATATACATTTATCACATGTTTTGCTGTTTATGCAGAAATATCGCTATATCATAAATTAATTTATGATATAGATGACGTCACAGTTTACGTAGTGTATCCCCTTGACTTGTGAAGATGGTGACGCCTTATCGTGGAAAAGAATTGTGTCAAGCCGGTGTTTGATGGAATAAATACCTTTAAACTGAGTGTAAACCTGTGATAAAAAGAATCTAACATGAATTTTCATTTCATATGGTATCTATGAAACTCGTAGTGTGTTTTATAAATAACGTATGGAATGAAAATTTATTTCAAATCATCTGGGAGTACTATGGACCTTTGGTCTCTGAAGAAACACTTGTAGTAATAAAGACAAAACACGGGTAGCTTAGTCGGTTAGTTGGTTGGATGCATGACAGCTAGGTGGTTCTGTACCATAGGTCGTTGGTTCGCATCCCCGTCGGGGAACGCATATAAGTGAAATATAAGGTGCCGTGTTAGCTGTAGTGTCTCTGTGCTTTATAAATATATACCCCTTTATACGAGGTCCCCCCCCCCCCCCCCGGAAGACAAGCTATATAGTACCTCTTCCCCCTTAAGGAAAATTGGCTACATAGTAGCTCTTCCCCTTTTCAAACCCTTGCAGACAAGTTAGACAGTAGCTTTTCTTATGACATGGCCGTTGGGGTGGGACGGGGTGGGATGATCATATAGCAGCTCCTCTCCCATATATACATGTAAGGTTCCCCTGAGGGCTATATTATGTAGTGGTCTCCTCATCCTACCTAACGTCGTATGCTGTCGTATGTAGCTCCTCTCCCATATATACATGTAAGGTTCCCCTGAGGGCTATATTATGTAGTGGTCTCCTCATCCTACCTAACGTCGTATGCTGTCGTATGTAGCTCCTCTCCCATATATACATGTAAGGTTCCCCTGAGGGCTATATTATGTAGTGGTCTACTCATCTTACCTAACGTCGTACGCTGCCGTATGTGTAGCTCGTACATGAGGCGACGCAGTGCTATAAACAGGAATGTATATATATAAATACTTACATATATTAGACATATACCTCCGTATTATAAATTACTGACATTTTTTCATTTAAAGATTTTGAACAATAGATATCAATACATGCAATTGTGCGCAAGTCTGAATAAAGCGCAGTTTTAGTACATATTGGGTATATCACAAAATTAATTGTTGATATCATAAAATCCGATTGTTGATCATAACATATTGTTTATTCTATTACATTACAAATTCTATTCATATGTGATATGATATATTGTGATTTTCGGATATCACACATACTTTTTATATACCACTAAAATTCGATTTGATGGTATTATAAAATACTCATTATTATACGATTTTTCGAATATTCAGTTACATGTAACTATATCATGTTATTAGTAACGTTTTAAGATATCACAAAATCCATTTTATGATATCATTCGAATTTGTGATATCGTAAAACTATTTAATGATATAAATTTGATTTTGTGATATCATTAATTGTGTCACGATATCATAAATCATTTTGTGATATCGTGAATTAGATTAATTGGCATATCAATAATTCCGTTTGTGATACCATAAAATACTTAATAATTCCGTTTGTGATACCATTAAATTTTTAATAATTCCGTTTGTGATACCATAAAATAATTCATGATACCGTCTGTGATACCATAAAATACTTATAATGATAATTAGTTAAATGGCGCTTCATAAGTATGAAACCCTGTTCAATCTGATCATAAGAAAAACTTTTCTTATCATTTTATGAGTCTGCTTTGCTCAGTTGGTAAACCTAGGTATGGCGCACAAAAGATTCCTCACAGCCTCGGAAGGGTCCGATGCAAAGATATACATTTCTGTACATTGCATTAGGTAGATACCGTCACCATATACGTGAATTGATAGTGTCGTGATGTCAAACAATAATCAAACAAACAAATCTTACCACTATGCCAGAAAAAGATCTACGTTTCTGTTTAACTTATTGATTCCAGTAAACGAAATAGCACTTACAAAGTTCACAACAGTATCGGAACGGTATTATTACCTTTTTAGAAAGATATCTTCGACAATTATATATCATGAAAAGTGCTAACAGAAAAGAAAACAAAGACGACAGCGTTCACACTAAAACAAATTTGAACTTTCGTGATCTTGTAAATCGCCGTTCAATATAATGAACGGAGTACACTCAAATTTTTTTCCAGCATAGAGTATTGTAGCAATAAAAAAGGGTTGATTTTCATTAAAGAAGGATCCCGTTTTTGTTATATATTGCGACAGATGGACAGACAGACGTACGGACGTCGGACAATGGGTGATCATAAAAGCTGACTTGAGCTAAAATGAGGGAAGGAAGGAAAGAGTTAAAAGATTAAAAAAATTATAGCAAATAGTGTGCCACAACATATATACATAAGTAAAGTCAAAACTAAAACTGAATAGGGATAACTTTATTCTCATTTGCAGGAGGATGTAGAAAGTTTATAAATGTATCGATTTTCGACGAGGGAAAACCTACTTTGGGGGGAAGACCTACTATGGGAGGAAGAGCTACTATATGAGGGGGAATGCAGTTATAAAGAGGGGAAAACCTGTCTTTATAGTAAGGTTTCTCCCGGGGGAAAGCTGCTTTATAGCCACTCTTCCGTGGGAATATCTACTATATAGCTAGTCTTCCGGGGAGAAGACTCGCTAGGGGGAAAACTACTACTACTACTACTACTACTACTACTACTACACACACACACAATTCGCCACTGATCCATATATTTTCTTTAATTATGTTATAGGTATGAAAGCAACTACTTCGGCACTGCAGAACATGGAGGTACACACATGGATTCACCTGCTCACTTCTTCAAAGATAAACGTAGAACTGCACAAATTCCAATGGAACAACTCGTAGGACCAGGCGTCATTATCGATATAAAAGATAAAGCCAAAAAGAACCCGGATTATCAAGTTATGGAAGAAGATTTACAAAATTGGGAGAGTCAGTACGGAAGAATACCTAAGGGTGCTGTAGTAATAATGAACTCAGGATGGAGTAATAAGTACCCGAACAAAACCCAGGTATTTTCCTCTGCTACACCGAATGATCCAAGCACATTTCATTTTCCAGGTTGGCATGAAAATGCGATCAAATGGTTGGTTACCAATAGGAAAGTTCATGTTGTAGGTGTAGACACGCCTTCCACTGATTTTGGCCAATCAAAAAGTTTTCCCACACACGTGACTCTCGGTGAAAAAAATGTCCCTGGATTGGAAAATGTTGCAAATTTAGATGGCATTCCCGCACAAGGATCATTGATATGTGCTGCTGTCATCAAATTACAAGATGGAAGTGGCGGTCCTGCACGTGTATTTGCCATCGTAGGGGATCTCCCGGTGTCTGTCTCCAGTCATTTCCAGTTATCGTTTGCTAGTGTCATACTTTCGTTGGTCATTTTCTTCAGTGTTTAACTGAGATATTATAGCGTCTGTAGTGATCATATAACCTTTCTGCAATATATATAGATGATGCTGATAAAATGTCAATGCGATATCATTCAGTCATAACATTCACTTTATTTTCTATATTATAGCATTGGTGTAAATGCATGTATTTGAAGATATAGAAACAGAACTTGTGATATTGTATATCGATTCAAATGATGTTCCACAACTATTAGATATTTTCAATAAAATCTTTTAAAAATAGAATCATACTACATTTTTGAATTCGTCAAGAGTTCACTAGTCCTGCATCAATGTCTTGCATCTTTACTTGTATGTACAGCTTTATTTGCTGTGTAACACGTGATACATCGTCTTAAGCATTGGTGAATGAACCCCATGATTAATGATAGACTATAGACGACCAGCATCTACTTGACAACATTCATGTAGCAGCTAGCATACTTTATGACAACAGTTATAACAAACTAAATGAGATATATATCATTTACTGCGTTTAACAAGATTTTTAATAATACAATTGTTACGGTTTGACCCAGTAATTTGCTTTGTTCGGGAGTTAAAGGTCCGGCCTATAGTATTTGACCAGCACGTCAGGCTGGTGACGCCACAGCCTAAGCTAAATAATGTTGGTAACCAGTGAACTGATATACAAGCATTTATATCAGATAATCTGATTAACATTTGCTTCCTTAAGACACACTGCATTTAAAATCCAACATCATCCTGTTCAAAGGGTGAAGATCAGCATGACCCTTTTGATCCCTTGCAGTCAGTATGTTATTCGATCTGTTATTGGAGTTTACCCGAGCAAGACGAACATAAATTACACTTATGACAGTATAGAATCAACGGTCAACTGACTAGTCGCGATAACTCGTCAACGGTCTACTGAACTGTCTCAGTCACTGTCGTCAACAGTCCACTGAACTGTCTCAGTCACTGTCATCGACCGTCTACTGAACTGTCTCAGTCACTGTCATCGACCGTCTACTGAACTGCCTCAGTCACTATCGTCAACATTCTACTGAACTGTCTCAGTCACTATCGTCAACAGTCGACTGAACTGTCTCAGTCACTGTCGTCACCAGCCTACAGAACTGTCTCAGTCACTATCGTCAACAGTCTACTGAACTGTCTCAGTCCCTGTCGTCAACCGTCCACTGAACTGTCTCACTCACTATCGTCAACAGTTTACTGAAGTCTCAGTCAATGTCATCGACCGTCTACTGAACTGTCTCAGCCCCTGTCGTCAACAGTCTACTGAACTGTCTCGGTCAGTATCGTCAACAGTCTACTAAACTGTCTCAGTCACTGTCGTCAGTAGTCTACTGAACTGTCTCAATCAATGTCATCGAACTGCACTGTCTCAGTCAATGTCATCGACCGTCTGCTCAACTGTCTCTGTCATTATCGGAAAAAGTCTACTGAACTGTCTCACTATCTGTTGTAAACAGTCTGCTGAACTGTCTCAGTCACTATAGTCAACTGTCCACCGTCGGGTGGCAGTCACTGTCATCAACTGTCCGCCGTCAGGTGGCAGTCACTGTCATCAACCGTCTACCGTCGGGTGGCAGTCACTGTTTTAACTGTATTCTGTCTGGTCGCGGTCAGTGTTGTTAACAGTCTACTATCTTGTGGCTGCCGTAATCACTTTCGTCAACAATCTACTGTCTGGTCGCATTGAGCCGTCAACAGTCAATTTTCTGGTCGCAATGAGTCGTCAACAGTCTGCTGTCTGGTCAGGGTCACTCTCTTCAAGTCTACTGTTGATCACTGTCACTCTTATTAACCATTTCTGTCACAGTCTGTGTCGTCAACAGTCTAATGTGTGGTCGCAGTCTGTGTCGTCAACAGTCTAATGTGTGGTCGCAGTCTGTGTCGTCAACAGTCTAATGTGTGGTCGCAGTCTGTGTCGTCAACAGTCTAATGTGTGGTCCCAGTCTGTGTCGTCAATAGTCTAATGTGTGGTCGCAGTCTGTGTCGTCAACAGTCTAATGTGTGGTCGCAGTCTGTGTCGTCAACAGTCTAATGTGTGGTCGCGGTCTGTGTCGTCAACAGTCTAATGTGTGGTGGTAGTCTGTGCCGTCAACAGTCTGGTCACGATCTCTCTCGTTAATAATACACTATCTGGTTTCAGTCACTGTTATCAACAGTCTAATGTCCTGTTGCGATCACTCTGTTTAACAGTCAACAGTTTAATGTATGGTCGGGGTCACTCTCGCCTATTGTCAACAATGTAGTCTCTGTCACAACCGCCAACGGTCTAATGTATGGTCGGGGTCACTCTCGCCTATAGTCAACAATGTAGTCTCTGTCACAACCGCCAACGGTCTAATGTATGGTCGGGGTCACTCTCGCGTATAGTCAACAATGTAGTCTCTGTCACAACCGTCAACAGTCTACTGTTAGGTGGCAGCCACTGTCGTCAACAGTCTGATATCTGGTCGCGGTCACTCTCGTGAACAGCCTATTGTCCGGTTGCAGTAACTCTTGTCACAAGTCGACTGTCTAGTCGTAGTAACTTTCGTGAATACTCCACTGTCTGGTCGTGGCAACTTTCGTGAATACTCCACTGTCTGGTCGTGGCAACTTTCGTGAATACTCCACTGTTTGGTCGTGGCAACTTTCGTAAATACTCCACTGTCTGGTCGTGGCAACTTTCGTGAATACTCCACTGTCTTGTCGCGGTCACTCTAGTCAACAGTCTACTGTCTTTTACACGGTCTCTTAGAAATAGGCGCCTGTCTAGTAGAGGTCACTCTCGTGAACAGCTTACTGTCACTGTCACTCTAGTCAACAGTCCACTGTCTGGTCACAGTTACTCTCGTCGGCAGTCTGATGTCGCAATCACTTTCGTCAACAGTTTACTGTCTTATCCTGTTTACAATCCTCAGAATTGTACTGTCTGGTCACAGTCACCCTCGTTAACTGTCTACTGTCGCGGTCACTCTTGTCCACAGTCTACTGTCTGGTGGCAGTCACTGTCGTCAACAGTCTACTGTCTGGTCGCATTCACTGTCGTCAACAGTCTCCTGTCTGGTTGCAGTCATTGTCGTCAACAGTCTACTGTCTGGTCGCATTCACTGTCGTCAACAGTCTACTGTCTGGTTGCAGTCATTGTCGTCAAAAGTCTCCTGTCTGGTGGCAGTCACTGTCGTCAACAGTCTCCTGTCTGGTCGCATTCACTGTCGTCAACAGTCTACCGTCTGCTCGCAATCACTGTCGTAAACAGTCTACTGTCTTGTCAGTCTTCATCACTTTACTGTCTAGTCTTAGTCATTGTCGTCAAAAGTCTCCTGTCTGGTTGCAGTCACTGTCGTCAACAGTCTACTGTCTGGTGGCAGTCACTGTCAAAAGTCTACTGTCTGGTGGCAGTCACTGTCGTCAACAGTCTCCTGTCTGGTCGCATTCACTGTCGTCAACAGTCTACCGTCTGCTCGCAATCACTGTCGTAAACAGTCTACTGTCTTGTCAGTCTTCATCACTTTACTGTCTAGTCTTAGTCATTGTCGTCAAAAGTCTCCTGTCTGGTTGCAGTCACTGTCGTCAACAGTCTACTGTCTGGTGGCAGTCACTGTCGTCAACAGTCTACTGCCTGGTGGCAGTCACTGTCGTCAACAGTCTGCTGCCTGGTGACAGTCACTGTTGTCAACAGTCTCCTGTCTGGTCGCAGTCACTGTCGTCAACAGTCTACTGCCTGGTGGCAGTCACTGTCGTCAACAGTCTACTGCCTGGTGACAGTCACTGTTGTCAACAAGCTACTATTTACCCGCAGTCAATCTTGTCAATATCCTTTATAAAGGGTTGTCATTATTAGAGGACGTCAGGTATACTTTATAAAGGGTGAATATAAAAACGATGTTAAGTATCCTCTATAAATGATTGCCATTTATAGAGGATGTCAGGTATACTTTATGAATTGTTATCGTTTATAGAGGACGTCGGGTATCCTCTATACAGGGTGTTATTCAAAGAGGACGTCAGGTAACCATTATAAAAGGTTGTTTAAAAAGTGCGAGAGGTATCTTGTATATAGTGTTGTCATTTAAAGAAGGCGATATGTATCTTTTATTTAAACGGTTTCATTTAAAGAAGATGTCAGGTATACTTTACAAGTGGTTGCCGTTCATAGAGGACGTCAGGTGTACTTTATAAAGGGTTGTCATTTATAGAGGACGTTATGTATCCTTTATAAAGAGTGTCCTTTATAAAGGACGTCTGGTATACTTTATAAAGGGTTGTCGTTTATAGAGGACGTCAGATATCCTCCATAAAGAGTGTCTTTTATAGAGGACGTCAGATATCAGTTATGAAAGAGTGTTCTTTATTGAGTATATCAGGTATCCTTTATAAAAGTATGCTTTTTATAGAGGACTTTAGGTATCCCTTATTAAAGGGTGTCATTAGTCATTTTCATATTCGGACCTTTCAAACAAATAACCTTACTCAGTATTTCTTGTTGTAATAACAAAGAGAGCACATTAATGTTGCCATTAATGAACTTACAGTGTACAGATAGCTATGCCGTTCTTCGTTTAACTCGGAGTTTTACCCAAGATCAGAAAATGAGAAAGTTATATTTTTTATTTTTTTGTCAAAACGAAAATACATACTGACGATAATTTTTTTGAATTTTTAAATCCAGTTTGTATAAATATTATATATGAATACAATAATCACACCTGTTACTAGGTAATCAGGATGAACGTACGTATGTATAGAATAGTAAATATAGTGATATTTCAAAAGACTGACATTTATGAACTTTTGTATACCACCTGGCTATTCAGAATTTTTATCAAAATCAACATTCACACTCATATCACACATTCTGAAATTCAAATGATATGAAAATTGTAAGTTAAAGAGAAAAAAAAAGAACATTTTTCAAAACAGCTATACCAAAACTATGATTCATTATATATCAAAAAAAAAAAAGGAAAAAGATCTGTAAAAGCCTTCAGTAATATCGATAATATTGGACACTTCATACATAATTAATACCCACATAAATGATATACATATACCATAAATGTTTGCAAGTACTATTCCGTGTAACTAGGGGCTGTCAGCACCCAGTTGGAGAGCTTTTCGTGTTTCGCTAGTTAGACCCTCCACCAGGCACTAAAAACCCCAATAATATGGGTTTATATAGACTGACGATAAATAATATGGGTTTATATAGACTGACGATAAATAATATGGGTTTATATAGACTGACGATAAATTTAAGATAATTCATAACTGTAAAACCTATATAACGTCGTCGTTGATATATGAAGTCGTAACTGATTTTTTTCTACTTTTGAATAGAAACACACACACGCACACTCGCACGCACGCGCACACACACACACACACCTACACACACACACACACACACACACACACACACCTAGTTTTCTATTTTCAGTCTTGTTATTGTTATTTTTACTCTCTCGATTCTTTCAGGGTCCGTGAATGTCCGCTGTGGTACATTGTTGTTTGTATCATAGTCGTCATACCAGTTTTGCTTTCGTATTATGATGATATTGATGACAAAGATAAACTACACATTCATAATTAAATCAATAGAATAAAATTGATGAAAATTGCTAATTTTAAGGAAATGGTACATACGACCTTTGTAAGAGTTCCTATTTAAAAATGAACGGAAAAATATATACAGTATCTACCACATACGACCTTGTACTTCTCTTATATAAAAAAGCACAAGAAACAATTTGGTGCAAGCACCAAAGTGTGGGCCGGAATGGGATGTTTGATAAAACTGCAAAGAGTTTTAAAAACAGAATAACGTTTTAAAATTTGTATTGTACAACCATGTGACTGATAATTAGCAGACATATAAAGACCGTGATTATCGACCACAGGCATATATAAATCTCCAGTATCACTTCCTTTTCAGCTAATAGTTTATATTTGGGTTCATTTAGCCCATTCAGTACATAAGGCATGATATTAGCGAGTTAATCAGACGTACGGATTAGCCTGCATTTAGTATGGAAATGTACTTTTAAAATTACTAGCCATATCATCTACTATATGTTTTAAGTCGGTGGGCTAAGTGGATGAGGTGACCGAAAGGTCCCGGATTCGACTTCCACCGTGGGCACATCGGTGACCTGTCCTTCAAATTGGACAGTAGAAACAGAGGTCCCGTGTCACGGTAGGTGTGGCACGTAAAAAATTCCCAACTTCTTCGGGAGGGTCCGTTACAGAGGTATAAATTTCTATGCAATGCATCAGGTAGATACCGTCACCATGTACGTGAAATAGTCGTGGAGCGACGTGAAACAATAATTAATCAATCAACCCACTATTTATTTTTAACAACAAAACGTAACCAATCTATAAGAAACTGGAGGTTTACTAAGGTAACCAACCCTTCACTGGTTAACTTTTGGTAGTGGTGTGGCCGTGCTGGTTGGTAATCTTTTTATTCTCAAGTTTCAATTTATAAACACTAATTAAGGTTTATCGTCTTGCCAGAAGAAACAATTGTAGAATATAATTGGTCCTTCTTAGCGTAGCATTCTGTATTCTGAAAGTTTTAGTAGGACTTACATCATACTATTATTCAGTCGCAATATATAAGAACTTGACCATTTCCGTACGCAAAAAAGATATATTTTTTGTAAAAAATGGCGATGATTTTCCGATTGGTTATTAACCAAAAGTCACTTAGGCAACCGAATAATAATTTTGCTTATGAAGAAAGCGCGTCAAATATTAAAAAAAATTGTAAGGTAACACACATCCCCTGAAACTATTCAAGCAAATTTAATACTTCTCTGCTGTAACGTACTATATTTACATATATCTATCAAATTGGGTCAGAGAGGTGACACATCGTCTCTCCGCAGTGAATAAAATCCTAATTTTATCATTGGTGTAAAATCCTGGAGGTGTGGTCTTACTGTACCGCAGAAACGCATGCAACTTTCCCAAACTTATATCGGATGGGCCGGCTAGTGCCGGCCCACATTGAATGGTCTGTTGGAATAGGTGATATCAGTCACTAATGACCATTTATAGCAAATTTTATCCCTGATTTCTCCGAAACCATTAGGGATTTGGCTACAAAATTAGACGGTGTAGAGTGATGTAAGTTTTTTGAAAATAGAATAATCTTTAAAAAGGGGTAACTACCACTTACGAACTTATATTTCCATGGCGTCAATAGATTATAGTAGTATTACCATTCATTACTTCATTCTTCTTCAGTATACATTTTCATATAATAATTTAGATAATTAAGCATTCTCGTTATGATTACTATTGTGTGACGTTATTTGAAGCGTCAGTTCTTCAAGAACAGGGACTTCTCACCCTGGAAGTCGGTGTAACATCACACTGAACTCTGAATGGAGAAGATTCGGGGTTTTTCATAGACCTTAACGCAACTTTTCTGAATCATTCACATTTTGAGCTCAAGAGCTCATAGAGTGATAAACTGCTGAAATTCATTGAGGAATCTTACGAAGATTCTCTTCTCTTTTAATATTATATGACCACAGTTTGCAAAAATGATATTTAAAATATCGAATCCATCGTAGAAAGCGTTGATAAATTGGCAAATTTATCCCTCGAAAAATATGGCACAAATTGGGTAACCTATCCGACTTCGAGAATTCTATCGTAAAATGGACTTGCATCACTGCAAGAAGAACTGTTTTTTCACTTCATAACACTTAAGTGCGGTTTAACGAAATTCATTCTTCATATTCAAAGAACGACAAGCAAATGTTAAAACTTCCTTTAAGTTCTCATCTATTTTCGAAGTTCCTTGCTTTATTGTCTCTGCTGACTTTTATCTAATGGCTGAGTGAGATGTGTCGATTCTTTCTACTGCCAGGCGGCAATCCAGAAATTTTGTCGAGAGTTCACCCTCAGTAAAATTCCGAGAGTGGGTCCACTCAGATTTTTGGGGCTTAAATGACTTATTTTATATCGAAAATAACAAGAAAAGTAATTTTTGCCTAATCTCAGGGTGGATCCACACCCCTGGTCCATTCCTCTGGATCTGCGTATGTACTACTATACACCTGTTAAAATTTCTATTACGCGCATAAACTAATATATGTTTAGATCAAGCAGGTGTGGCCTAGTGGTTGAGGCACTCGGCTCGTAACCGAAAGATCCCGGGTTCGACTCCCGCCGCGGGAACACCGTTGTTATAGTAGTTTTCCGCCATAGTAGCCCCCCCCCCCCCCCGGCGGAAAAATGGCTATATAGTAGTTTTTCCCCATGACGGAAATACTGCTATATAGTAGTCTTTCCCCCATAGAGGTTTTCCCCCTCTTACGTAACGGTTTGGAAATTATACACGTTCGTTCTTGTACAATTAGATAATATTTGATATAAATTGATTGATTGATTGTTTATTGTTTTATGTCAGTCCGCGATTATTTCACATATATGGCTTCTGTCTGATGCATTGCACACAAATTTAGACCTTTGCAACGGACCCACCCGAAGCAGTGAGGGATCTTTTACGTACCACGGGACCACGGGACCTCGATTTTTAATGTCTCATCCGAAAGACAGAACACCGTGAGTGTGCCCAGGGCGGGAGTATAACCCGGGATCTTTCGATCACGAGCACTTTATCCACTAGGCCACACCGGCTTCTATTTGAAATAGAAATGTACTATAGTAATACGAAAAGCCGAAAAGCATTAAAGATCATATTGTCAGATCCAGGCTTGACAATCCACTACCTTTTGGTTCATTCACAACTTGCAACAACAAACGCTGCAAACTTTGTCAGAGTGTGTAAGAAACAATATGTCGGGGAAACAGAGGATGCGCTCAACATACGAGTAAATAGCCACAGGTCGTCCATCACCACTAAAAATGCATTTACCTGTGGGTAAGCATTTTAACAAGGTTGACCACTGTTGGGAGGATATGATGGTTGTGGCAATAGACCATAACATTATGTGGACGACAGAAGAAAGAGTTGCCAAAGAAAACTTTTGGCAATTTGCGCTGAAGACCGTAGAACCTAATGGTCTTAACAAACTGATGGATGTCTACCAAATGAACAAAAATATTAAAACACCTGCCCTGTTGACTTGGTGCTTACACCCCCTCCTTTTCTTTAAATCTATTTATTTATTTATTTTCTTTGTGTTTTCTCATTCCTTTTATCCTTTCTCATTCTACTTTCAACTCTCAGCACTCTCTTATTTCACTTAGTCATATTACAACATGAATGGGTCAAGGCAAACCGCAACACTAGGTGTCGCCCTATTCCCCTATGACCACGATATCGGATATAGGCCTGGTCATTTTACATTTGGTCAGCGAACTACAGACACTCAAAATGTAGCTGACGCTCGATATCACCGCATAATTAGACGTGCTTTTTATACAGCTTTCTTTTCTCATATTTCTATTTATGAATTTTTATTTATATTGTTTTGTCCTGAGGAAGGGGCAGATAGCCTCGAAAATCTTACCATATTTTTTTTTATTTTAGTGTCGTTTGTCGCTTTCTTGTGCTTTTATATTCGACCTCTTTTATTCTTTAGCGACTTGCATTGGCCCACGGTTGATCCGACATTTTTGAACGTTGAACGTTGTTGTTATATTTCCTAATTGTGCTTATATATATATATATATATATATATATATATATATATATATATATATATATATATATATATATATATATATATATATATATATATATATATATATATATATATATATATATATATATATATATATATATATATATATATATATATATATATATATATATATATATATATATATATATATATATTTATATATATATATATATATATATATATATATATATATATATATATATATATATATATATATATATATATATATATATATATATATATACATATAGTTGTTTTTTATGCAATATATTCTTACGGCTTCAGTCCTTTGTATTATGTGTCATTGTATCTTGGCTATGTTTACAAGTATACGTTAAGTGATCAAACATGTAACTACAGACTGAATATGCTGAGACATCAAGATTTTATTCACCATCTGTATCATATTGATCTTGCCACAGGTCTTGTCATAATATAATAAAAATATATTTGGATTTATGCAACTGTTGTTCATCCATAATTGTTGATTCAGAAAACAAAATTATTTATGTCCATTTTTGATTAATGTTATCTGGTAATCTTTGCTCTCTAATTATATACAGCACTCCTTCCATTACGTGAGGAAAAATATTGTAAAAGTTATGAAAGGATTTACACTTTGTGAAACAGTATATTTCTATACTTTGACATATTCATGTACCCATTTTTTCATCTTAAGCAACCCAACAATGCAACAGTAGGGAGCGCACCGAGACACTAAAGTATAGATAGAAAAATAATTCAACAAAAGAACTGTATAATTGTACTTATAGTTGTAAAACCAGTAACTCATCTGACTTTATCTTGATCTCTGAGGAAAGAAATCACCCACTGTATACATAACATATAATACAAGAAAATGCAAGTAACTCCTGTGTGTAATTATGAAAAACTGGGTGATGATAATAAAACCTTCCCTAAATTGTGAACATGGCTAAGAAATTCTGGATCAAAGTTGAGAGTTGTATGACTGCGTCAGAGTTTACAGACGAATTGCTATTGTAGTTTTAATATTTTGAAGCTGCATATAGAATCAAAGGACTTACAGTACTGGTAGCCAGGCTTTTAGTAACTGATCAAGTAGCAAAAGATTATTCCTTCGAACGTGAACGATTATCTGTCATCTCCTATCGCTATAGAGAGCAGAATTATGACCGTTGTTTCTGATTGGTGCATAGTCAAATAAAACAGTCCACACGAATACAGGAATTATTTTATGCTGAAGGCAATTTATTAAAATGTCAAATTATTTGCCCATTTACTATCTTTATCAAGTATAATTTTAACACCACATGACAAAAAAAAAAACAAAAAAAAAAACCAAAAAACAAAAAAAAAAAAAAAAAAAAAAAAAAAACAAAAAAAAAAAAAAAAAAAAAAAAAAAAAAACAAAACCAAAAAAAACCAAAAACCCATGTCAAATCAAAGTCGATATCCATTGTCAAAATATTACATAGTTCGGCCGGTGTGGTAAAATGGGCCGTTTGGTGTGTGCAGTTCAGGTGTGAACCGTTTTTTTTTTCTTGGGCCGTTTTGACTTTAACTCTTAGGATAAATTGTTTTCGTACAATTTCACTTGCATCGACAATCCATTCCCATTAAACCTACTCTGTTTAGCAGGATATTCTATTTATCCTTGAAGAGCATTAAACCTAATCTGTTTAGCACGATATTCTATTTATCCTTGAAAAGTTCAACAGATCTACCACAGAAATTCAGCATACCTTAATAGTAGCCGACGGTTCGAAGAGTAATGCATGAAAAAAAATTCAATTATCGTCTTATTCATTTGGTCAAAATTGCAAGAATTTAGATATTACGGAACAAATCCGAGAGAAAACCTGAAATGATACTTAGTTTATTTGTCTTAATTCATAAACCGGAGACATTAGAATAAACTACATCTTGATAACTACTTTTTGGAAATGACGTTGATCTGAGAATAATGTCAGACATGCTAATCAGCACAGGGAACAATGCATGTACCCGTTTTCCTTTCTGCCATGCGATAAGGCAATAGGCAATACACAGTACTATACCAATGCTTATGTATGACGCTTGAATTAGAAACATGCTTCAATCGGCAAAAATAGACATAGGGAAACCCCTCACATACACATGTACACAAATGTTAGACCAGATGGCAATGCCATGCCTGTCTAGATCTTAAAAAATCTTGACAGTGACTATAACGAGACCAACTGAGGTTAAAGTGACGCGTTATCGGTTCTTTTCATCTCACTGGATAGCATATACGCAATAGTCAGGCAATGATGGAACATTGCTGAATATAGAATTAAAGTTCAGTTGACCTGACCCTGCACTGAAGAATCTTAATATCAACAGGACATCGAGATGATAACATGATATCAAGATACGAAGTCGAGTTGTTCATCTCTGTGGTTTCCTTATTTTATCAGTTTTCTATGATGCAAACTGAGGTAATCTGTGGATGTAGAATAATATTTATAATTCCTACTTTCTTTCAGAGGGCAAAGACTAAATGATTTCAGCTTCAAATGAGTAAAGAAAGACATCAAATACAATGTTCTTATTTTAAAACCAAATTTTTCCCAGATAAAATGAATCAAATATTAAGGGGTATTTAGTTTTTGGCCTCCCTGTGTGTTTGCCTATTGGATCGTTTGTCTGTGGTAGAAACTTCAACACTCCACATAACTTTTCAACTGTTAGAGATAGAATATTCACAATTTACATGTCATTTTGTGACGGGATCTCTCCGTAGATACAATAATTTTTTACCTTGAGCTTTGACCTACATTTCAAAACTTTTAACATTGGTTATAACTTTTAAATCATATGCGTATTCCCATTGGATGGCGTGTTATCAAGATACAGAACATTTTTCTGGTATACAACGATAACTAGATCATGTTAATGCCACTTTTACCTGTGAAAGCGTTTGAATAATTTTTGAGATTCTGGATTTTATTTTTTGATGAGGGATTTGATAGCAATACTATTGTTCCGGTATTGATCGACCAATTGAACTGAATCGTGCCTTATTATACAGATAAAGGTGACTGTTTAGTCAAGCTGGTACATCTGCTCAGAGTAAATCAATTATTACTTCCTATAAGGGATACTGATTTTTTTTCTATTTCTTAGTATTGCATTTGGAAATGTATCGTGTTGTTTCATCTACTGACAGAACATTGATACCATGTTGCTTTTCCCAGCGTTGGATCCTGTCTTATATGTTCTTGTTGGGGTTTGTATTTGTGTACGCCCTACGCATCAATTTGAGTATGGCTTTAGTGTGCATGGTGCGGACCGATTACAATACGACGGCGATATCATATACTGGGAATATATCAGAGAATGGGTGTCAACCTAGTACAGAAATGCTCAGAACAAGCAATGAGGCAAGTCATCTACTTGATACATATATGCATTAAGCTTAGCTGTTTTTACTTTTATGTATCTTCCTAAGGTCCCCCTGTAATTTCGAGTATATGAACAATCAGTTTTTGATACTATGGTAGACAGTGTCATGTGTCATACTTAGCGTCTTGTTTGAGGTAAAGATATGATTTAAGGCATCCCTTTCACAACTGCTTGTTTTAAACAATATTGTTACTGTAGAGTCTCTGCAAGAGAAACAATTCTGTTGCAAGTTTCACTGATTCCTCATACTTCTGAGAATAATTGAATTTTAAACGAAGGCTAGTGTATAAATAAGAAATTTAAAGGGATTTAAATAGAGAAACACTTTAATATGAATTAACATGAATTTAACATGAAACAAATTATTTTATTTACTTTTTATATTGATATGATGAACAAAGGTGCACAAAAAGAACAATTTTGAAATCAAATGGTTCGTATGGGCTGATTTCCATGATTTAATTCTACATTTAAATAATGTGTTTTATTTATTTGATTTCTTTTATATATTATTTCTCTAAATCATGTGATACTTTATTATTTGAAAATTTAACTTTATGAACTTTGAAGAATTATTGAATTGAAGTTCTTATGAAAATAGTTTTTATTCAAATCTGTCAACAGGTTGCCCGACCAGAGACAAAGGTTTGTCGAAGACGCAGTCATCTAGTATAGTTTTATTTCTCTTCATAAGGTAAAACCCCAAATAAAATGTCACTGTTACTTCCTCTGCAATAGCTGCTGTATTTGTTGGTAAGCTATTAAGATAATTTATGTATATTTTGTTAATTGTAGCATGCTGAATTTGACTGGGATAAGACTACTACATCATCATTGACAGCTGCCTTCTTTTATGGTTACATTGTTACACAGATACCTAGTGGATGGCTTGCTGATAGATTTGGCGGCAAGAGAGTGTTCGGATATGCCATGCTGATAGCTGCTTTATGCACCCTCTTAATGCCAGTATGCACTAGAGTCTCTCTCATTGCTGCATTCGTCTTGCGAGTTATTTTAGGCCTTGTAACGGTAACAAATTGAATTTAATTTCACTTTATAATGTACATATAATGAAAATGTACCTCACAGAGCCAAATTAAAAAAGTCTTATATGTGAAATAAACGTAATCGAACAATTTTTAAGAAATAAGCTTTTCATCTCTGGGTAAAGAATGTTTCAATTGATGTTTTTGCAAACACCAACGGTACTATTTATACTTGAATCAAAATCTCAGATACAAATAATAGGAATCACCGTTTTCTCTTATGTATTTAGCTTTAAAACAAAACAACTTGTACTAATATTGCTAAAGCAATATCAGATTATACCTTCATCTCAAATATAAAAATCATTATTGAATTTAAATGATTCTTTTATTCAATACAAAGAGTATGTGAGTAAACCGGTGAACCACTTAATTTCAGTATGTTTAATATGGTGAACCCTTCATAACATTTGGTATACGATTTGTTACAACCGAATAGTTTATAAATTCTATAGTTTCTAAATTCTAAATTAAACCAGAATCGAACACTGATCGGAAGATATATATTCGGATGAGCAGAAATATAATGTATACTTCAAATTTTCAGTCATCAAATTAAGTAAATCACTCTAACAATAAGGAGTATCCCTCATGCATGGCTCTGTCAGATAGATTCTTTGGTTCACTTTTCGGTCATTTTTATATATTTTGAGAATTCCTATCATTCGGCCACGAGCATCACTGAAGAGACATAATTTGTCGAAATGCGCATATGATGCACAAAATTAAAAGGTATATATGTTCTATATTTATCATTTTATGTTGAACTATTGAATTTGTGCATTTAAATAATACTCCTTTCAAGATATGAGGTAAATTTGGCGATTGACTCACAACATGCATAAAATAAAAATACCCTCTCCATGACTTTGTTTATGCACATGGTGTAACAACCTGAAAGATATTTTTGATTTTAAATAAATTGAATTTATGACTATGAAGACCGTGAAAATATGTGGAATTTTGAATTTATTGTACGGAATTTTACCATAAAGCAACGATGAAGTTATGTCAAACATGTTATACACCATAACCTTTGTGTACTTATTATTATAAGTCATCTATGCTCACCATTGTTCGTCATCCTACGTCATTCGAAGATTTTGACATATAGATAAGCCAGATTTCTTTTTTTTTCATTTATGATGTAATTACGATCGTGTCATGTGTAATATATAAGTAATATATCCGAACCAGGTGTTCAGGATTTTATTCTTATTCTTGAAGACAAGAAGTGCACAAATGGTAATTAAACTTTCAATAATCATTATACATCTTACGCTAAAATATTCTTTTTAATATTTGCAAAGCAAAAGCTTTTCTTTTCCGCACAAAGGTCCCGGTGCAGAAATATTTAACAAGACACGGTCAGACTTGTAACCTGTTATGTTATCAATACAATATTACAGGCTGTGACATTTCCAGCTATGCAGTCTGTATGGGGGAGATGGGCACCACCACCGGAACGGAGTAAACTGGTATCCACTTCAGCTATAGGTAATTCATTTTCGATTTTAGAAGATAGGGGAAAAGTAAACTGATTTGACTACACATCAGCCACGGACATGTAAAATAACAAAGTGTATAAATCTCTTAAATTGATTTAATGAACTCTTACCTTCCCAAAACATAATAAAAAGTGGAAGAAAAAAAAAACATGGAAGAAGGGGTTAATCACATCTGGAAGTCAACGGAATCAAAGGAGAGTATCGTATACAATGTCATATTGAGAAAAAAGGCGAACCCCAATTAAACTGACGTGTCATGGAGGAGTCCGCTTCCCCTGTTTGTATGCAAAAGTCCTTCAGTAAATATTCAAGTTTAGGAAGTGAATACATATATACACACATGAGCATATGTAAGAGACAAAGACTCTACATCAAATTATACCATTCACGGTATGAAATCCATACACAAAGCAAACGACAAAGGAAAATAGCAAATTATACAATAAAACGAATAAACTCTATTAAACTTAATAGTAAAACTACTGAGATTTCAAAAATTGATTCTTTTACTCAAATATGATTAAATTTGGAAGTCAGACGTGAGTTTTTTCCCAGAAAAATAATAACTTTGAATTGATTGTTTTAACTGTGTAATGTTAGATCGCATTGTCTTCAGTACATTAGAAGTACTACATTTTTGAGATTACATTTCTAGTTTAAAGTACTCAGTGATAGTGGATGAACTTAATTTCAGGTACCATACTCGGATTCATATTGACCAGTGGTGTGCTTTGTGAGTATGGATTTGACAATGGATGGGGGTCAATTTTTTACATAGGCGGTAATTATGTGTATAAGAGAGAAAACTGAAGACATCTGATAAAGCTGTATGACAAAATAACCAAGGACATGCACACAAAATATGATAATAGTGGAATATACACTGAAAAACGACATTACAAAACTATTCGATTGTGCTGCGGTTACGATACCGACTTAGGACGGTCAATTGAAGTAAAGAGAGAAACGTCATTCAGTTGGTGTGGTTAACCGTTTTACGGGCGCCCACCCCCCACTCACCACAAAAGTAGCACAATCAAAGGACATACATTAAAAATTTATAAATAATCCTCCATACAGAGAAAAAGAATCAACAGGATTCTCAAGAAGAGATGTCATAAAAATTGTATTACACACGAAAAGTTTATAGAATGATATGCTGCTATCAAAAATATGTAAGGCGACATCGACATATGTAAACCGTGTTCTGCCCGTCTGTAAGCCGAGCGCAGATCCTTGATTAATAGGAGTCCCGACTAACAGTCAGAAGGGACGAAGATCAGGACATTATCTCCTCTAAAGTTCTAGACAAGGCCTGTCACAGAGTACCCACCGCCCTGTAAGTCCTTGTGCAACACGCAAGCGAAAGTCTGTTTTGGGTTGTAGAGGGGCCCAATACAAGAACTATAGTTTTAGCGATGATCTCAGGGTCATACCGTCGATGTCGAAGGCGTTTAATAATATTAGATACCGCCGATATAAAATTATCGGAACCTTGACCCTCGGTAGTTGGTACACTATATCATCATAGAATTTGGGATGGGATGTTCCGCTGGATACGTATTGTTAACACGTCAGATTTCCAAATTTAGATAAAATATCTGAATAAGATCTGTAAAATTTACCAAAAGTTATTCGAAGTTTATGATATCTATAACGTTGAGTAAGAAATTTAAAAGTAATGTGAGAATTTTTGCGTGAAAATCTAAACCATTAGTGTAGACTCTAGCGAACCGAACCAAGGAGGAACACAGGAGGTAACTGTCCATGGCTGTGTTTCAGAGGACATTAAGACATTCTTGCCAGGTTAACTTCATTCTGTCCAACATTATCTTTGTATGAACCATAGAACTTCCCTACTACGATATGTGATATAAGAACATACATATATATAAGAACAAGATGAGTGTTTATAATGAATTCTTAGTTCACAAAAGAAACAAAAGAGAAAAACCTGTTATCTATGTTCATAATACTATCTTCCTAATTCCTTTTGACTCATCGATAGGTCTGCAGTCGTCTTGGCTACATCCTGTTGTTTTACTACTAGATATTAATCTCGCTTGCTTACTCTGTTTTACAGGAGTTTGTACATTAGTGTGGGTAGCGTTATGGTTTTATGTTGTCAGTGACACTCCTGATGAGAATAAACGAATAACAGAAGTAGAAAGAGAATACATCAACTCTTCTATCGAGTATGCAACTGGAAAGAGGGTGCGTTGGTTTTTGTCTCTCGATCTAAAATGTTATAGATTTGCATGTATAATATGAATTATGGTAGTGCCATTGAAAGGACGTCGTTATCGTTATACTCCAAAACATTTAGCATTTTATGCCCAATATTTGATAAACAAAATATATTCAACAGGTTGGGAGGACCTCTCATTTGAGAAATAATCACTCAAATGAGTAACTGTCATTGTTTTCAATAATCAATTTCAAGAAATGAACAGAAGTTAACAAGTACTAAAATTAAAGTTTCAAAATTTTGACTTAAACTTAAAGGGGCACATCTTTATAATATACTGAACATATTAAATACAAAAGAAGCTGACTTTTTCAACTTACCATTTTAGAGTTTATGGCTGCAACATTTGTGCAGCTTACACCAAAACAGTAAGTTAAAAATCTCAACTTGTTTTGTAAACTATATTCAGTATGTTGTAAATATGTGCCTTTTTGAATTTCAAATCGTAATTCCAAAATGTCATTTCTTAGTACTTGAGATTGATTACTGAAAAGAGAGATAGTTACTCATTTGAATGATTATCTCCCAAATGAGAGGTTGTCCCAAACCTGTTCAACTTACTTTTTTAAAATTTCATTCTGGTTTGAATAATCATAATGATATACTTCTCTTCCATTTATTATAGATTATATTTTTCACCGAGTGTAAATTTATTGGAGTTGCCTCCCGTAGTCAGCCAAACTTGAGGTCAAACGGGATTTTTATTCATAGTATTACCGACTTTAAGACCTTCAATTTGTGAGGGTTTTCACAATTTTGCACCAAAATTAACAGTTTTGAAATAAATGATATCTTAATACTTATTGGTTTGTAAGCAATTTATATTTTCAAAGATGATTTTTAAGAAATTCAGTCTGTATTTTTGTTGCTTAAAGCACTAAACTTCACACTTTGACCCACAAAATGACTGACAATGGGAGATAACTTCTGTGAATTTTCACTCAGTGAAAGCTATATATTGATGTTTAAAATACAGTATGATAACTTAATCTTAATTGATAGTTTTGATCTATTATACATGTCTGGCAGTCTGCTAGCACTGAAACATGATATCATCAGTCAGTAAAACTTAGTCTTACTACTAAGAAAATGTATTAAATTGATTGGTTAATGTCAATAATGGACAATTATCTATATGAAATTGATTTATTTATTAAGGTATAACAATTCGAAAACACAAGCATGTTATCCCCATTCTAATGCAAACTGCATGTCTATACACTGCATTTTAGAAGTCTACAGATATGGAGAAGTCTAACAACTGATTGTGCCCATTTACTTATATACGTATTATGCACACACACTACAAAATACTTTGCATTTTGCAGTAAATGTCTTGCACTAAAAATGTCTGATTGAATTGAAACAATATTATTCATCATCAATATGTTGCTATCAATAATATTTGTGTTGTCTGCACAGGCGCCTCTTAATCTATCTTCACGAAAACTATCTAGTCTACCTGAGATAAAAACTCATCATCTCTTTCAGAGTGTACTGTATACATGTTTGAACTATCCTTTTGTCTAATATTATGCATGATTTGAAATACTCACGAACAATGGATGCCTTTTTTATTCATGTTTAAAATCATGGCATTGTTTTTATTTGCATTTGCAATCCATAAGTTTTGACCTGTCAGAAATTGATGCTCTCGTGCGTCTGACAACATCTATAAGGATTTCAATCTAACACAACAGTTGGGAATTCTTTTTTAATATTAATTCCATTTAAGTTTGTTATAATATTTACTACAAATGGACATTTCGCCATTAACCGAGAACCGATTTTTTGTATGCTTAATACTACATCTCATCTTTATATTGTATTTTCGTAGTAGTAATATACTTATTTATATTTAAGTAAGATAGACAAGAAATCAATGAGAGTAGAGGTCATTAAAGTGCCATGTATTCATATTCGTTCCAGTACTTGCAATCAAAAGAACATTGTTGCGTAATTAACTGTTAGCCATTTATCTAATCAAAATTAATTTGATTGATAGACAAAATGAACAAGAAAATATATATACTGATAACAATTGACTGATATAGACTGTAACATTGTTTAGACAAGTCATGTGCCGTTAAAGAAAATAGCCTTGTCGCCAGCTGTCTGGGCATGTATTACAGCACATATTTGTAGCAACTGGACGAACTACACGCTGCTAACAAGTCTGCCTATGTTTATGAAAGAGGCACTCAAGTTTGACGTGAAAAGTGTACGTAGAATTATATTCTTCTCTGTTAAAGTCTTATCTATGATTCAAAACCACAGTGTGAAAATCTAAAACCCGTAATAACAAAATGTAAAAAAATTTGTTAAAAATTTCAAAAATTTTAATATATTAACCGAACAACCTCTGATTCGAAAAATTATTGAAAGTTATTTGCAAAATGTGTCGTTCACCGACACATTTCAGTGTAAAGAATGATATACATATGCATACATAAAAATAATAAAAACATAAGATATCTAAAATATCTATTCAGAAGAAGGTACATGTTCTCACTTCATACATCACGATGGTAAAATAGGTTATCTTGATACACAATGAATACTAAAATATGTGTACTGTGTTGAAATAAATGGAAAAAGGGTTTTCCTTTGTGCTTATTTCTGTTTTTTTTTTCAAATTAAAAAAATTCGTTTATATTGCCATACATAAATATACAATAATTCACAATAGAAATATGGAATAGTTTAGCGTATATAGATGGAGGTGCTAGAAATCTTTGCTTGTACACATTTCATCTACAATATCACGTCTCTCTTTGTATTACACTTATACAATCTGTGGTATCTCGATTACAGAATGGGTTCTTATCTGCAATCCCTTACATCTGCAGCTTGATATCGTCTTTGATATCAGGTCAAACTGCTGATATCATTCGAACTAGAGGGTGGCTGAATACTACAAATACACGTAAACTCTATCAAATCACAGGTAAATATGGATGGTAAAGTATTTTCATTTTTAATAATCATGAGGTAAACTGTTATCCCATTACAAAAAAGAATTTTTTGTTTCGGTTAAAGAGGATTGTTTCATTTCTAGAAATTGAATATATTGGTCATATCTTTTTCCTAAATACTTAAAGTTTTGTAATGAGATATGTTATATGAAATATATCTAGATCTCATCAATTTATACAAGCTTGCATACCATACAACATTTTCTCTCTTATTTATTATTATTAAAAAAAATTTTGCCACTTTTTTATCCTTGAGGATAATAATTGTTGTTACCTGTTTTAATTTGGAGATACATAAACAATTGTTTCACCTTCCATGTAAATTTGTTGCCCGTTTGATAACATATGTATTGTAATATATACTAGTATTTCAGGAAAAGATAATCATCAGAAGATACATATACGTAATAATTAGATGTAATTCTTAAATAGATCAGTTATTTTGTATTATCAGCTTTTATTGGTGCTGGATCATTAATGATAGCCACTGGATTTATGACATGTGAACACCGAAATCTAGCCGTTGCTTTCCTTAGTCTAGCTGTCTTCTTCACGGGTCTGGTTAAGGCAGGATACACAGTCAATCATATTGACTTTGCTCCAAAGTTAGTATCGTTTTTTATTATCTTAATTTTGAGGATTTTTTGCTGGTAAAATTCCTCTCTATGATATATCTACTTACTTGCTTCATCCGTTTTGCAATTTTCCTGGGCTACCTGCAATTCTGCCTGAACATATAAGACTGCCCCTCGACATGTTACACATCCTGAGCCACGTGCTTCAGTTTTATTAGTAAATAGTCAAATCGTAATCATACTTCACTGGCCGGGAGAAGGAAAGCATATGCAGGTAAGTATATATATCTCATAAACTGGGATTATACCGGCGAAACCCTTCAGTTTACTTTATTGTATATACCTTCCTGCATCCACTGTTTTCAAGAATTTGTAACATCAAATCTAACGGGAAGAGCAAAGGCCTGAAAAACAGTATTCCCAATAGACATAAAAGATGAAACTCACCAGTAAGCTTAATTTTCTCTTAACTTTTTATCATTCGACTAACTGGCCGAATTGAGATTATACCTGAACTATATCCAGTGTTTGTAGAAGATTTGTAATTTCTGTCACAAAAGTTAAATGTAGACTGACATTCTTGCAGCACACATTTTTGTGAAGATTGTGCTGTGAATTATACTTTTCCTACAGGCTCTGACGTTGAAATTAGCTCCTGCAGAAAACGTTTTCTAGGTATATAACGATTCATATTGCCATGCGGCTATCTAAACGGATTAAGAAAATTTTGATATCCTCCCCCCCCCTTTTTTTTTGGTTTTTTGGGTCAGAATATACATGTACTGCATACTAGGTTTGGTAATAGCACTGTTGTATCTACCAAAAGACCGAAAAGTGTTGGATACTACGATGTTTTCGGCAGGAAAAGTGCTATAGGCAGAAGAAAACATTTTTTCTCACTTTGTGGAATATGAGTTAAATACATTCACATATATCCCTGTCCAGCTGGAAACCAGAGCGTCATGTTTCCGGATCCTGATTCGAGGAGCAACATGTTGGGATTCTTTTGTCTTTTGTCGCAAATAGGTATGGTTATGTTTTGTGCAAATGTTGAACAGCGATGTCTTCTCTGAGTGAATCAAACACCACCATGTTACTTCCACTTTCGTGTTCCACTGGAGAATCTGTCACCGCTGTATTTTCTTTCGGGTCTATAGAATTGAAATATTCCACACTCTCATAATTTGTTCCTTCCTGACTGTTTATATAATATGTTATGATCGAGTTGTCGCTCATGAATTATCCCGTTTTTTCCTCTAAGCTTCAGTGGAAGAGAGGCAAAGCCGCTGAGAAACTTTAACAGCTCTAAAACATTCATACGCTCCATTTTCTTTGTTGATATACTAATCAGTGAAATAGTTAGTGTGCCCGAATGGCAACCGTATCCCTGACTGGAGATATCCCTCCGGATCGTTACATGATTCAATCTGATCCGTCTACACTCTTTTGAAAATGGTGTACCATTGAGTCCACCATTGTGGTACGAGTGGATTCTAGATGACTTAAACTACTCTCACAAGGATATATTGAAGAAATTGTCACTGAGGAAGTTCTATGGTCGATATAGCGATTTAATACAATTTCAGATTTCTCTTTCAAGAATGTTAACTGATATTTTGGGACCTGACCATACAAAATAACTATCATTTTATTATACTTGATACGACATAATACGTATATATGCAGGCATTTGTTCACGAGATTTCCGATGCCGGAATTTCAGTTAAACAACATTTCATGATTTGACTTCGTGTTCTTGTCTCCTTGATGTGTTCATACGTGTATATTAATGCATTTACTTCCTAGACTTAAAAAGTAGTTGTAGGACTTTTGCGACGGGTTTTGTATGCAACCAGGGGACGCTTACTCCTCCTTAGTGTCTCATCTCGATTTTCGTATGCGATCCTGAAGATGGAAAGTAGCTCCGAGATAAGCTATGCTCTGGAATGAGAGCGCTGCGTTTCTCAGAAGACATAGTGTACAACCTAGATGAGAGACTGGTAAAGCAGCTGCTAAGCTTCTCATTAACCAATCTTTAAGGTCGTCTGAAGAATCTACACACATTTATCCCAACCTGTGTCAAATTTGCTGCTTTGTTTATATGTAGTCTGAATCATCTACATGTTTGATTCTGCTACCGAGATGCAATTACCCAAAGGTGGGGATGATTCAGACTACATAATAAACAAGCCGCAAAATTGATACAGAAGACGACAGATCGGGGGTAAGTTATTATTGCCGATCGTTTGCATAACGTATATATATGTTTGATATTTGCTCCATTTGATGCGTAGAATCGTGCCAGCCATTGCGTTTATCAAAATTGCAAGTTTACGCAAAGTAAGGATTTGTGGCCTTATCATTCATATACAGGCATGTTTTACCCCCGCACATGACCATTTCTCAACCAGTCTTATTCTTAAGAATGATGAACCTTTTATTCATTTCCAGTTACAAACGTTATCTCAGTCAGATATTCCTGGATGAACGAAATGCTTTTATTCTATGTTAATAACTAATCACAAATTGATTAACACCGTTTTATGTCTTAGGTATGCAGGTATTCTTTATGGAATCACAAATACCTTTGCAACAGTACCAGGTATGGTGGCTCTTATTATTGCTGGATTGCTAACTCCAAATGTAAGTTTATTCGTAAGAACAATAATACATAGCTTTCGTTTGCATGAAATTTGGAGATATTTCTTTTGTGACAAGTCGCCCGCCATCTTTGAGCTATGTGATTGAATATTTGATTATACATCATCCAGGTTACATAGAGGATTTCGTCAAACTAGTTACGGATATTTGCTGTATTTTTGCAATAATTTTTAGCAAATTAAAACATTAAACGACTTCTAAAGAAGAGCAAATATATAGCAACTATATTATATGATTTAAGAAAAATTAGTATAAATATGAGGCAAACACCCCTTCTTGACCAACACCGTGGTCGAATATAATCACTATTAATGAAGCCTAGCTACAGAAATCAAAATTTAGAATTACAACATCATAACATAATGAGTACGCCTCTGATATAAAGCAATACAATTTTTGTAACAAAATTTTGGGTTAAAGGAATATGTAATCTTTAACAAGTGTGTTTTATCACTAACGGAAGGCTAAACTAATGATGATATTATATAGGTAAGTATAATAATATGGCATAAGGCAAATAATGTGGTACTAAGGTAAACATCCGGTCGGTTGGTTAATCACATCCGAGTGTTTGTCAATTGATAATTGACTTACGTCTGTAGTCGGTACCATAATTAAAACATGATCCGACGTCCTTTGTGTATGTGTTCTTTTTTCTGTTAGATATTTTTCTTTTCTTATAGTGTAACGGGTGTTTTAAAGAAACATACAATGATAACCGGTTTTATACCACGGCTGTACTACATTGCCCCTGATAGTTACATATGAGACTAGAAGCCTTTATCACAAAAGATCTTAAGATTTGTCGCAAGTTTTCGTAAGTGAAATCTGAAGTTATTGTCGGTGGGGGGGGGATGAAATCTTTCGAATTTATTTACGAACAAATTACACCAAATTTTCTTCAGCAACTAATTAGTGCAAGTGCATTTCAAACATCCGATGTATACAAAGCAAAGCGTCATGAAGGACTTAAAAGCTTACGTCTTTAGTTTTGCTCCCTTTTTATCCGTACTCACCCATAAATTGCAATGTATACACACAACAGCATTAAGAGAATTCTATTAGTATAAACACTACATATACATTTTGTCCTTCCTTTCTATTCTGATGAGTTCTTTAGCTTTTTAAAGCATTTTTGTTATTAGTGTTGCATAAATATTTATACCTCGGATTTCCACATTTCTGGCATTGAACACTGAAGAGACATAAGATTTCGAAATGGGGCACTTTATTAATACATGCTGATACACCCCTATATCTATTTGTTTATGTCTTTGGCGAAATTTTTTTTAAATACCTGACTGTACATTCTGAAGTAAAAAATGAACAGTTGAAAAGGGGGTTTCAAGACAAACAATAAACAGCTAATAAAATTGTATATTGTAATTGTTATAATTCTTGTGATGATAAAAATTTCAATTTCATATGGACAGTTAAATTTATAAAACCTAAAATAGTTTAATAAATTTTAAAGCTTTTTGAAGTACACTTCCTCGTTTACCGCATTGTGTGAAGTAAGTCGCCCCAGCTTTATCCTGAAAAATACTTGTGTATGTAAGTTTTGGCTCTACTTTTTATTACGACTATGGCTAATCTATTAAAAACACGTTCTCTCATCTCTCGGCGATTTTACGAATTAAAAGATTGTTGCAATTTCTCTGGCACTCAAAATTCGTGGCAAATGGATTCAAACAATCCCAAATTTGTTTGCGATTATCAGCTTGTGAAGAGGAAACCTATCGTAAGTTTTCTTTTCAGAGAAATATCTGTGGTAAGAGTTTTTGTGAAAATAAGAGAAGAGCTACAGGTACAGGTACAGGTACAGGTAGGAGTTAGTACCTCCGGTTCAGCTAAATACACCCTCCAAGCAGATTTATTTTATCTCTCTGCGCTTTAATGAAAACCTGTTTTAAAATTTTATTGTCGAAGGCGCTATTTACAGTTACAGTCTTTACAGTTTGATCTAATGATTACAATATCTTTGTATGCAGAAAACTCAAAGAGAATGGCGAAATGTGTTTTATGTTTGCGCAGCGTTTGACTTATTTGGGGCCATCATCTTTGGTATATTTGCCAGAGGTGAACTTCAAGACTGGGCACACGAAGTCACTGGAACAGGAAAATTCGACACAGAAGGTAATGAAGTCAAATCATTATCAAGAGAAGATAAAGAAAGAACACAAAAATGTGAAGATATTTTGGGTAAAACATTACTATAGTATGGACAAGTTATTAAAAGACATCTCAGGAAAAAATTTCTATGTACACGAGAAACATTTATATTTCATGAGAAGAGAAAAGTTCGAATGAAGAGGAATTAATGTATTTTACTTCAAATAAATATCATACACAATGGCTTGCAAAGAAATTCATAAAGATTATGCAAGTACCGTATACATGATGAATAGATAGGCAATCTTGTTGCTTTATGTCATTTGTGTTCAATGTAAAGATGATGAATAAATCCAAACCAGAAGTCCAAAAATCAGGAAACCAGAGGACATACAAAATCAGTGAAAAAGAAAAACAAATGGAAAATAACAAAATATGTCTCCTTGAAGAGCAAATGTGAACCCCTGTGATGGAGTGAGATGAGGTGCCCGGGGAGAGTGAGCATCTTCTGCTCACTCTCATTGCTTAAATCAGGAATCACAGAACTAAAAGAATGGGAGATAAAGATTCAGTGTTTTGTAACATCATTTTGAATTTCTATCTATCTATCCACACACACACACACACACACACACACACACACACACACACACACACACATATATATATATATATACATATATATATATATATATATATATATATATATATATATATATATATATATATATATATATATATATATATATATATATATATATATGTACCAATAAAATAAACTCATTTTCTCAATTCAGTATTTATAATCTGTATTTATAATCCACTGCATCTGCAACATTTGCTCATCATTTGGCTTTATCCTGTAACATACGTTTAAGATCCAATTATTGAAAGTGTTTTACAACAGCAAATAAACGTTGAAATGATAAATCTGTATCTTATATTATAGATTGTTGAAAACAGTATCGACAGTGTGATATGTTTTTTTCAGCGAGCATAATAAATAAATTCATATTTCTATTCTACGCCAGATAACTTTTTATTGTAATTGATGCATTATTATAAAAGACAAAGAAAGGCGTTATCTGATTCAGGTGAATGAAAAAAGTCGCCACGGACATGCAGATAACAAAAGAATAAACACAAAAGAGATAACAATATATTTTACTGTAATTGCACTACTGACTTAGGACGGTAAAATGAAACAAACAAACACAATTCAATTAATGTGGTTACCTGGATTTTCGGTTTAAATTCCCACTCACCATAAAAACAGCAGTTATAGAAAGTAACAAACACGTGTATTTATATTTACAATGGTGTAAAACGATCTAGCGTGATAGATCCTGGTGCACTACACTTTACCTGTAATATGGATTAAAATTTACTTTTTTTTGTAAGGCAAACCATTACCAAACATATCATTAGAATAATATTTACCTCTACATTTACAAATAGGACAACCATCAGCATTATTGACAAAGCCAGTATGGCAATACAAATTGCACATCACTTCGGGACATTCTGAAATAAATAAGTAGATAAATATATGTATAATAATTCATAAAGTACATAGGACATTTTTCATGAATATTGATTCGGCCAAGGGCTGTGAAAGTCACTTTTAAAATAAGGTTCATATGTGGAAGTGCAGGAGTTGACAGCAACACGTAGACATTAAATACATTATCGGATTTTTGAGGCAATCTGTTCTTCTCCGGTACACAAATGTTTAGAAGCATGGAGGACAAACATTAAAGCAGACGATTTCATACATAGGTGCTGAATTGTATACCGTAATAAAAGAATATATAAATATTTATAAATGTATATATATATATATATATATATATATATATATATATATATATATATATATATATATATATATATATATATATATATATATATATATATATATATATAAATATATTACTTTTGCATTTGCAAGTTCGGCAGCCATCACTGTCGTAGACAAACCCCTTATCACAATGTCTGGTACAAAAGACGTCTCCACATCTCTTAGGAACTTTCTTTTCTACAATGAAATGATACATGTAAGTCAAGACTTTTATACATACAAATTGATATTTCCATTTTTAACATATTTCTCAAAATGAAGTATACAGAGGATGGCTCTATGGCACGTAATTAATGGGTGAAACTTTGAAAATGAAGTTAGTGTCAGTTTACAAATTAGATTTATTTTAGAAAATAAGTATTTTATGAAAATCGATTTGTAGATCAAAATATTTGCGAAAATACTTTGTAATGGACATATAAGGAATGAATGTCTAAATATTTGTGTTCATGAAAAATGAAGTGAGCATGGCAAGCGAAATTTCTCCAAGAATCGCTTCGCAGTTTATGGAATTAGCGCATGACATGCTGACTTCTTATTCCATGAACATCACCAATAAGACACATATTCATTAAATAACAATAAGAAGATATACACTTCTAATGAATTAGAGCACGAAAATCGTATTTCAACAGGAAATGTCTGAGTAATGATCTAGGCCTAATGTGTTTGAAAGTCTAACGTAACTATATTTAATCAAGTATGAAAGTGTGAATGTTTTCAAAATCCGTATGTTTATAAAAACAAAACAAAAACAGGAGCAAGACTTTATTTTGAAATTCCATTCTTTGTTTATACAAGGGTAGTAGATGATGATACCATTTGATATTTCTATATTAAAGGGAAATAAACAAGTATATAACCTGCTTTAATTGCACAAATGTGGTGAACAATTAGTCGAGATTAACTTTGATATTTTCCCTCAGTAGCACATTATTAAATGAAATTTGCGTATTACATTGTCATTTAGAAAATTTAAAAGTGGTCAACACTGCCTTTGACTAATCGTTTTCATAATATTTACTATGCACATTGTGTAGAGAAGTAATATAGGCAATAAAAGCTTAGAAAATGAAAAGTAACAAGGGATTCATGCATTGTTAAAGGAACTAATGTAGCATTATGTATCATAGATGATTTAGTATTTCCTGCTACTTTAAATACAGATACACATACCCTTATATATTTTCTGATATGTATTAGTTATTAATGATTACACACCATTTAATCAATTGTTAATGTAACTATTTTAATTACCTCTACATTTACAAATCGGACATCCATATTCATCTATGACAAAACCAGTATCGCAGTACATACTGCACATCACTTCGGAGCATTTTGGAACGCTTTTACCTTAAATGATAAAGTTGATTGCTTGAATTTTGCGAAAACAAAGCATCTCTTTGAATATTTAGAGTCCAATGAAATTTTTAGTAAAGAAAATAAAATCATGATTTTTTCCACTGAAAAGAAAAGCTTATATTACAGCATATCTAATTTTATGAAATAATATTACTTAGTTATATCTTTATAATTAAAATGTAATATGTGAATAAAGGATTTGGTAAGTCTCATCACGTGACCCAAGAGAACATTCGAGAAAATCCGTATTTGGTCCAAATGTCCATGAGTTACATACATGAATGACAAAATAAAAATAATAACATTGATGAAGATGATGATAATACTAATTACTACTACTACTACCACTACTACTACTACTACTACTACTACTACTACTACTACTACTACTAATAATAATAATAATAATAACAATAATAATAATAATAATATTACTACTACTACTCCTATTACTACTACTACTACTATTACTACTACTACTACTACTACTACTGCTACTACCACTAGTTTCTAAATACATCGAGAAGTACTATCTAAAGAATTTTTTTTAATCACTTTAGTATATTTTACATAGTAAAGGTCGAGATTCTGGGACAATAAACCGTTAAATACTCGCAAGATTTACTCTCCTTTTGAAATATAAAGATAAGAAAAGGAATATCTATAATACGAAGCGAAACAGGGAAAAGCTACACCCCGGAAAACCAGAAGCGGGTTTATTTCAGGAGGCGATTTATTTATTCAGATGTATGTTAGAATAATATTGTGTCTATAAATACATCGACATTTAGTCTGTAAATACATCGACACGTAGTTTGTAAATACATATGACTATATGGTGTAATTAGATTTACATATTACAGAGGATTTTTACTAAGATTTATCTTGTTTTAACATAAGCGTTATGTGTGATATTCTTGTAAGTAAACATTTTGATTTATTTGTATTTAGAGCAATCACTGTATGGTATCGTACGTTTGGTAATTCTAAAAATTGCTAACTTTAAAATGACATGAAATGTCATTTTCCCTTAAAACATTGTAACATAACATAACATCTCTTGTTTACTTATGAATAAAACAAGACTACTGATTTTTATTTAGTATCACTAAACCTACCTTTACATTTGCACAATGGACAACCATATTCATCTTTTACATTTCCATTGGGACAATACTTTCTGCAAAGAGGGCCACAAATGCTGCTCACTGAAGTAATTTGTATTAATATGAAAAGGCGAAGAGAATAACAAAGACGGAAATTTTGTAATTCTTGTACAATTATTGTTTCATTCCATTGAAAACGTAAATAACATTTCTTTTTCTTGAAATTTATCTATATAGAACGTCATTTTATCAATATTGTAAAATTGATTTGATCCTGAATTAGCCAAATTTTGTCGGATATACTTAACAGAATAAATTAAGAACTTTAAATCAATGATGTGTTTTGCTTACGAGAACAGTACAATAATAATATGCGTGTAATTTAACAGGGCCAAATTAATAAAATTGTCACAACGGAAGCTGAATTCATTTATGATTGAGAGACAAAAGAATACATTTTTATGCAATATGTAAAAACATGATTTAAACAGACTGAATGCTCAATACATACCTGTTGCAATGAAGCAGAACACTAGTATCGCCAATACAAGCTTGCAAGCCATTGTCAAGGTATTTGTATATTGCAAATAATCAGTTTATATACATATGCGTATATGAATTTGTACACTATCCAGGTAAAAGGTGTCGCAGAATGGTTAGAAAGTAAATTGTACATAGATTATTCATGACAATGCTTGTTTGGTTCAGCGCCTAAATATTTTCATTTGTTTCATGAGTTTCATCGACGCAAGGTGTTACGCAAATGTTTGATAAACGGTAAATGATTGCCTTGTCATTTCCAAACTTTATACCGATCTATAACTCTCTAAATGCCTTTGAACATATCCTTCTGGGACAGTTAACTGTATGTGACACATGTCTCGATAATTGTCGACAAAATATTTTGCTTGTGTTAAATGTTAAAATTTTCTATGTATTAATGCACTTGGTGGTTGGTTTTACTTTTCTCAACCCAATTATCAAAAATAAGTGTGTCTAAATGTTTGTCTTAGATTCATATAATTTCTGCAAATAGTGAAAATAAATATGATTCTAATATATAAATGATCACAGAGGGTACCGCACATCCGTTTGGTTTACGTTAAGTTCAATCGGTAGTGAGTTTGCTCTTCTAATATTTATACCTATACTCTGGATTTCCACACTTTCGGACTTGAGCCTCACTTAAAAGCTATAAATTGTCGACATGCACATACGGTGCAACAAAATTATACTCGGATGTATGTTCTTATATAAGTTCAAATGTATAACCTTGACTATCCATCGATCATGAGTGTGGACACAAGAACTTGCAAAGATTATAAGATTGTGTTGTACAGCCTGAATTATCCGAGTGTAAAAAGACTTGCATAAAATCGAAGGTGAGCTCCTTAACCGATTAACCACACCAATTGAGTGACTATTATCAAATTGAAAGACCGTCGGTATCGTAACGGCACTATAATCGAATATTTTTGTGATGTCGTCACTTGTTTTTTATATCATTACAATAAATACTCAACATTTTCGCGATGACTGATTATGGCTTAGTCAGTAATATTTCTTGCTTCCTTCATAAACGGTATCGTATGCGTAACAGTTATATGTATCTTAAGATAACACGTTGTATAAGAAAGAGAATCAAAGCACGAACACCCAAAAATGTTCCCAAAATATTGAACTGTAATGCAGTTGTCGTACCAAATATCGACGGTATATTGAAATGACAATTGTCTCCATTGGAGAAGTTAACCAGTTTACGGTTACTTAAATTCCTTCATCATTTTGTTTGCATGGTCTTGGAAACAAACAAACAAACAAAATAAAAAACCAAAACTTAAATTCCTTCATCTTTTTGTTTGCATGGTCTTGAAAAAATAAACAAAAACAAAATAAACCAAACCAAACCAAAACCAAACCAAAACAAATAAACAAGGCAAAACAAAACAAAACAAAACATAAAAGTTGGTTTACGTTAACAACTTTAATTGCTCCTTTATATGCTTGCACACTAATTCAGACGTGTTCCAAACACAAGCTCTTGTAATATGCACTCCAAATTGTAATGTTTCTGTATCATTAATAAAATGCACGTTCTTCTCTAACATGTCATATTGCATGTATCTATTGTAAAGAGATTAATTTGAAATAATTTTCAAAGTTTTTTTTTTATATTTTGCAAATTGAAGTAAAGGTTGGAGTTTGGGAGAACTAACTCGCATTATTTCGATTAAAAATTCTAATTCACTTGTGAAAATTAAAATTCACTTGATTATAGCATATATTCAAAGATAATTCCCAGCATACTCATAATATGAGTAAACAAAAAAAAAGTAGACGTAATCCTTTCCCCGGGCATCAATTGATCATTTAATCGTATACGCTAGTTGAACATACGTGAATAGCAAATATGCACGCATAAATTTTGAGATTAACTATGCATTCCTTCAATACCAACATATTTATTTCACATTATTTCACGCGATGCAAAACATATAAAGAACATCGGTCTTTCTAAAAGAAAAAAGAGAATTACTGACTCAGTTATGTGGCAGAAGACACCATAGAGCTATACAATACACGAGTATAAATAATATACTAGAACATATCACATTACAAAAATATTTGATTGTAGTGCAATTACGATACCGACTTAGGACGGTCATTTAATTTGACAAAAGCCAAACAAATGGTGTGGTTAACCGGTTTACGGGCCCACCTTTCCACTCACCGTAACAGCAGAACAATCAAAGGTCGTACATTTAAAAATTTATAAATAATCCTCCATGTAAAGAACAAGGGTCAACAGGTATCGCATATTGAGAGGTCATAAAAATATAAACACGTAAGGTATTGTAAAATACATAATGGTATAAAAATATATGCGACATCAACATGATAAACCGTGCTCTGCCAGTCTGAAAGCGAGTTAAGACCCTAGATCTGTAGGAGTACCGACTAACAGTCAGAGGGGACGAGGTTCAGGACCATGTCTCCTCTGAAAGAGGTTTGGACAAGGCCCGTCATATAGTCCCCACCGCCCTGTTAGTCAGCGTGCAACGTTCAAGTAAAAGTCTGCATAAGGCTGTAGAGGGGCCAAATACAAGACCTATAGTCTTTTTGATGATCTCAATATCATATTGTCTATTTAGAAGACGTTTGATTATTTTATTACATGATAAAATAACGTTATCGGAGCCTTTTACTTTCCTTAGTTTATATACGAGATCACCGTAAACATTAGGATGGGAAATCCCATTGGATACATACTGTTGAAAAGAAATATTTCCAAATTTAGATAGAAGTTCTGAATAAGATCTGAAGAATTTGCCGAATGTTTTTCTTAGCTTGTGATATCTGTAACCCTGAGTTAAAAGTTTCGTAGTAATTTGTAAATTTCGTTTATGAAAGTCCAAAACATCGGTGCAGCCTCTGACAAATCGAACTAATTGAGATATATAGATACCATATGATGGGAGTCGAGGGACATCGCCATCCAAGTAAGGGAAATTTACAATAGGAAATCCAAAATCCTCACGTTTATCATAAATATTAGTATATATTAGGTGGTTGATAATTTTGATGTTTAAATCTAAGAAAGGTGTAGATTTATCTCAAGTATTAGCTTTATTCAATGTGAGCTCTGGTGGATAAATTTCTGATATAAATTGTTCGAATTCAGGATTGTCGATAACCAAAATGTCATCCAGATATCTACAAGTATTATTGAATTTGTCAATGAGGTCAAAACGTTTTGATTTTTGAAGAGAAACCATAAAATCCCTCTCATAACAATAAAGAAATAAATCTGCTATCAGAGGCGCGCAGTTAGTACCCATAGGAATCCCAACTATTTGTTGATATATCTTGCCATCAAATTGCACAAAAATATTATTCATGAGAAAATCTAGTGCTTTACATAATTCCTTGCAAGTCCAGTATTTATATGAAGTATATTGTTTGTTGGAAAAGAATCCGGAGTTATTGGAAGTACATATGTACGTTTTAGATTCTCTGTGAAAACACCATTGTATAAGAGACAGCAACTTGCTTTTAATCAAATCATGAGGCAGAGATGTATAAAGTGTAGAAAAATCAAATGTAGAAATTTGAGTCGCTTTGAAATTTAGCGAAAGAAGTTTGTCTATAACTTCATGAGAATTCTTAATCGACCAAAAGTAATTGATGTTACTATTATGAAATACGACAGCACAATATTTGATAATATGATCTTTTATAGCAGTTAGGGCAGACGTAATATGCTTCGATAGTACCGCAGTAGAGCAGTGGCTAGAATTAGATATGAAACGTGATTTCTATGGACTTTTATGTAATTTTGGGAGCCAATATATGGTTGGTAGATCAGATTTATCAGTTTTAATTTTGAAGTCGGACATGGTCATGAGGTGATCGTGCAAGGTGCTGTCTTTTGAGGTAAGGCTTTCTACATATGTATGAGTGGAGTTTAATTCGTTTTTAAGTACTTCAATATAATATAGTTTTCAGACAACTATTATGTTATTACCTGCTTTATCAGCAGGAACAAAGACATATTTAGCATGTAAGTCAGCTATCTTCTTTTTAATAGAATTTGCCGTCAATGTATTAGGCTGTTGAAATAAATGCGGATTTTCCGTAAAGTTCTTAATACGGATATTGACAATTCTTAAAATCTCGTATTTCCAATCATTAAGAGCATGAATCTTTACCTGTTCTTTTTTACACCAACGTTTACAATATGTAGTTAAAGCATCTTCTATAACGTCACGGCATTTATTGAAATCTATCCTGGACGGTAACCTATATTTAGGTCCTTTTCCAAAAAGGGTGCGCAATTTCTTGTCCGAAATACAGTTTAGGTCACCAGTAATAATATGACCTGCCGGTTTATAAACATATTTAGATTTTTTACAAGAACACGACGAAGGAATAGAGTCTAAAAAATCAGGGTTAGATGTAACTTTATTATAATTTAGAATAAGATTTCTTATAGGCTTTTTGTACTGGTAACAAATAAGTGGAGGTTCTAAATTCTCAAAATATTGGGGGATTTTAGATGTGACTCTATGATCACGGAAAATATTAGAAATGTTAAGTAGATCGAAGCCTTTATTAATAAATTTAATTTTGAGAAATTGCTGCTTGGGTGGAAGAGACGGAATACGAGGAAAGAGTTTATTATATGAAAATAAAATATTCAAATTGAGTTTATATCAATCAGAATTGCGTAAACTTCGAAGTAACATACACATAATATGTGTCAACTGCAAGGAAAACATGGACAGGTAGGATGCTGCAGTCTTACAGGAAAATGTGTCTTTCTCTTACTAGGAAAAGACTAGTTTTTGTGTTCTGTTAATAACTGTATGATATTTTCTTGAATCATTTTCTAGTTGTTTAAGATGTACAAATATCAAAATCATTGAAAAAGCGAAAATCGATAAGGAATAGTGAAATGTGGGTGTTTTTTTTTTACGAATATATCTCATATTAATTTTGACTTACTCATACAGTGAATATCTTCTTACATTAACAAACCGAAGGGATTAATGTGGTAAAACAAAATGTTCAATCGACAAATTTTTAGCAATAACCGTAAGGTTTGGGAATTTAGAAAAAGAAGCAATCTACTAATCCAAAGATGAAACAATACTTTTCCACTACGTTAATATATGCAAAACATTACACCCTTTGCTTTCAAAATAACACGTTTTACAAAGTGCGAAGCTCCTGCAAAAGTAGGTCACATATAAATACATCAATCCAGATCCAGGTTTTCCAAAAAAAGGGGATCACATGTGAAAGTCAAGTATTAGTCAACATATCTATTTTGAGTACAAAATCTGTAGTTTTGCTCAAACTTGTGGCAAAAGGGGAAGAAGAAGGCAGACCCCCCCTCCCCCCCTCTAAATCACTGCACATATTAAAGAACGAACCAGATATGTATGCTTTATGAGAAAGCCATGCATTGAATTCCCGTTCAATGATTCAAAACACTTTATAAATCATTTGAGGTAATATTAAATTTGACTTATAATATATCAAAGTTTTTAATGGCATGACACACGGCTTTCCTGTTAAGAACCTTTATCCAAGTATGAGTACCTTTAACAGAAGATTGTAGATATTATAGACCTCTTATTTTGAAAGTGACCATTATCTTGGATGCATAGCCCTTAATTTATATCATGAAAACTGCTCTTTTAAGGAAGATTTATTCTGTTGAAGTGTGTAGATACTACTGAATGAAAATAATTTTACTGAAAATATGGGTTGAAGATAGAGCAGAGCCATTAATTACACATTTATTATAAAATGAATTATGGCAGTAGTTTGGTTATAAAAAGTAGAACATAGTTATATAATAAAGGTATCTAATTTATTTAATTTCTACACTGTAATGAAATTTGTCCTCTTCTGTATTAATTGCGCATCTCACCTGAAAAAAGAAAACGTTCCTTTTAATATATCAACACCTTTAAGAACTACTAAGTACTAGAAGCTTGCTACTTCATTGTTTAAATCATTTCAGAGAATCAATGAAATCGGGCACTGAGGTCACAAATCTATATGTCGTTTACAAATATATACATGTACTGATATTACTGATATTAGTACAATGGGTATTAAAACTATTAATATAAGAAACAAATGTTAGATATATGATACTGGATACTTACCTACGTTCTGCATTTACAAATAGGACATCCATCAGGACCATTGAGAAAACCTTTTGCACAAAACATGTAGCACATGGCGTTGCTACATTTACTGGGTGAATCTAATCATAAAAATAGCATATGTAGCAACAATGTTATTTGTATTTCCTAAAAACTGTGACATTTACTATTGCTATGTCAATGTAGCACTCACAACAATATACCCTGATAGGCAGAGGTGAGAGTGAACGTCTCTTGTTTGGCTAGTATTACCTACAGTGACTACCAATATTCCTACAGAATGCACACAACACTAGAATAACAAAATCCATACAAACTGCACACAATACCACGGATTACATTGGATCAGAGTGGAATCATATCTATGTACCAATTTCGTCTGAAATACCAGTTTTGTTGTCGTCAATAACTAATATAAGGTGATTTTAAAGTAAAACATCAATATTTTGACATTGTACTTATATGTATCTTAATTTTACTTAACCAACTCATTCAGAAAACGTAGGTCAGATGCAGCATCTAATGCATCTCTGGGTCCATCTCGGCATCATAAGATGAACGCCTGATGCAAGTTTGGTCACTCTGGCATTAATACTTTGTCCAATGCTGAGCTACCTCAATCTTCTCAACCCAGTCACTCAAGCGGAAAAAGTAAGTCAGACGGTTCTGATGCATGAACTATTTCGATATATTAATATGAACCCCTAATACAACCAAGTCACTCAAACAGAAAATGTAGGTCTGATACATGGGTCCATCTTGGTATCTTAAGATAAACCACTGATGCAAGTTTGGTCACTCTGGCTTTAGTACTTTGTTCAATACTGAGCAACCCAAACTTCTCATCTCAACCGGTAAAACGGGGAAGCAGAATCGGATACCCGTGGTATAGCATAAATTCATCTCATCTTCGTTGGGGTGAGCTAAAAACGAAATAAGAATTTCATAATTATTGTTTATCAGAAATTGTATTACCTTTGCATTCACAAGTTGGACATCCTTGGTCGTTTTTGATGAAACCATTCTCACAGTGCATGGCGCACATAACTTCACTACAGTGTGATGCAACAGGTCTCTCTGTTATAATTTAATGATATTTATGATATAATGAGAATATTTCATTACTTGAAATTATGTATGTTTTAAGAGAGGTAAATGCAAAGTGCCAGGGATATAAGTGGGTAACTATATTTAAGCGTGGTTTTAGCGAAATGAAATGTGAAGAGTTTTACTTTAGAATTTGACTGAATATATATATACCTCTGCATTTACATATGGGACATCCATACTCGTTTTTGACGAAGCCATTCTTACAGAACATTTGACACATCACTTTGCTGCATGGAGGCGCTGGTGTCTCTAAGTGATATAGATTGTAAACAATAAGGCCCATGTGATATACATAAATATTTGAAATTCATGTACATGAGTTATGAGAAAATGAACTTCAACCAGATAGAAATATAAAGAAGTTTCGTTGCTAAAATCATTACAGTAATAGTGAACATTAATGAAATATTTTACATATTTTATTACCTTTGCATTCACATAAAGGACACCCATTTTCATCCTTGACCATTCCATTTTCACAATATTTATTACACACAGGACCACAGATGCAGCTCACTGAAAATACAGTGTTGACACAAGATATTGCAGAAAGAATAGCATATACATAATGTTACATAACATTTTGTTCCTGTGTTACTTTAAATGTAGGTGTTATCATTCTGTGACGATTACAACTCACCACAACTCTGCAGGCTACGAACTGATATCTTGACATGTCTTCGGAATGTCTCTTCAAATCCCTAATACGCAACAAACATCAAGAGTTTTAAGCGGTTTAACAACTTATCACAAGATATAGCGAGTTACAACGCAACTCATCTATTGGTGTAGAGGTCAAGCCGGTGTACATGTATTAACATGTCGCGGACATGTCTCTTCTGATCTCCAGTACTCGACAGACAACGTCGAGAAACTCAAATGGTATAAAACTGTCGTGTGATTTTTCTTGACCTACATACATACATCGATTACATGTCAATTAGGGGTTCCAAAACCTCGAACACTTTTTATAGACATTACGTCAACGTATTCGATGTTCAAAGTGATTTTGAATTCGGTAGTTGACAAAGCGCTGTACACACACATGATACAGAACTTGTTGACAAAGAGTCGTATATGTACACAGATCATACAGATGTTGTTGACAGAGCGTCGTACATGTACACAGATCATACAGATGTTGTTGACAAAGCGTCGTACATGTACACAGATCATACAGATGTTGTTGACAAAACGTCGTACATGTACACAGATTATACAGATGTTGTTGTCAGAGCGTTGTACATGTACGCAAATAATACAGATGTTGTTGACAAAGCGTCGTATATGTACACAGATCATACAGATGTTGTTGTCAGAGCGTTGTACATGTACGCAAATAATACAGATGTTGTTGACAAAGCGTAGTATATGTACACAGATCATACAGATGTTGTTGAATCTAGTACCTAGAAGATTATCTTACTGTTGGCGTATCCATATTGAACAGATGTGGAGAAAGAATTCAAGCATTGCGAAGAATAACTGACACAAGAGTCAAACGAATATTGCCATAGTAAGAAAGCGATGAAAATCCTGAATTTTTGGTGAGTCTAACTCGCCTGTTCTTGTGTAACTTGTGGCTCCAATTGGTGTGTGACAATGGCTAACTAAAGGAAAGCATTCTAATCCAATTGTTTGTATATAAAATGTACTTGTATTTTGATTACATATCTCAATAAACAAATAATATCATCGGAGATTGAATGATTGTTTTTAAATTAAACTTTATTTAATTCAAAACTATTAAAAAACAAGTTAACAACTTATATAAATCTTGCTCGTTAGCACGGATCTTGGCGTAAGGGTGTCGTTTGTGTGGGAGGAAACCGGAGTACCCGGAGAAAACCCACGTAGCCAGGTGGATGACAACCCCACCATCTCAAGTACCACACCGGGAATCGAACCCGGGTCGCATTGGTGAGAAGCGAGCGGCATTTACTAAATACACAATGTTTGATGCTTTATATTGTTCTGTGATTTATGGTAAAATAAACTGAACCGATTAGAAATGTATTCTAACATTAAATGTCGACACTTGAATTTTTTTAAAATCCTCATGTCCAGAAGCAAATATTGTGCATGACGAAGCAAAAGGCAGACCTGTTCGTCTGGCTTCTCCTGTAAGCATTTTTTTTAAAAGTTGTAATTGTATAAAAGATAATTTTGACTTTCAAATTGTGTACTGAAGTAAATGTAATGACTTTTTCAAGTCTGTTTTGATTGCTTACTTATCTTTTAATTAACGGATCATAAGATGAAACCTTTGTCGGTTTGAATCTGAAAATCTATATAACTTTTCTAAAACACATCGCTTTGTTCGGAAATAACGTGCAATGAAAGAGAAAAATATTTTTATCCATAACATTATGAGAAATTTATGAAACTCGAAAGTTGTAAATAATTAACAGAAAGTTAAAAACTAATGTATGATAAATACCTGTTGTAATGAGGCAGAAACCGACGAACACCAAAGCTACAAGTTTACCTGACATAGTGAGTGGTCAGTCTATAGTAGAAGAGAAATTTACTGCTTTATATGCATTTTATTATATGACGTAGTACATGATTTCCTTCAAAGGATGAATTATTGTTAAAGTGGAGTAAATGTGAATGACAAATGGTGAAATTTATAAATGTCCATTATAGTTCGGTGAGAATAATGGGATAGTGGACTTGTTAGATAGGGGTTAAGTGTGTTCTATATGCAAGATGTTACTTTATTAAATAATGTGTGGATGTTAACCGTACAAATATGACGACATCTGTCGGAATGTACATCGTCATGTTCAGGAATGATAATACCTGTCATATGCAACAGTAATTGTTCTCTTGAACATATATGTAATTAAAATTTGAAAATAAATTCAATCGACTATGATCAAGATATGTGTTTGCCTAAGGGGATTTTTGAAAAGGCTAAAAATTTTGAAAAATAACGTGAATGTTATAGTTGTAGTATGATTTCTTTATAAATTTATAGATTTATATGAGACATTATGAATTATAATGGCATAAACACTCATTATACCTGAAAAAAAAAGAGTTAATATGGGGACCAAAAGAGAAACTGTTTAAACAAAAATCATTGAGGATAATAAAAAGACCATAACATTTCTTAATCGTGATCACTTTTGATCAGTAAAATGAAAAGTTATCAAATGACAACCCTAACATATACAACAGATATCATGAATAAGCAAATATAATAGCCTCAACATATTGTCTGTTTAACATAAAGTTAATTTAACGAATCATTTATAATAAGTCTCATATATTTATCGGTTTAAAAATGAAATAATACTAAAACTGTAGCATTTAAAATGATTTTTCCAATTTTCAGCATTTTCTGTTTTAAATCGATGGATTTTGACAATGACAATGACAATTAGTTTATTGTCAATAAACCGAATTACAGTGTAGACAATGTAAATCAATATACAAATAATGAAATATAAACAACAATGATAATGATGCACATGCTATGTAGAATATAAAAGTCAACATAACAAGCTAAAAAGTTAAACCGGAAGTTGACGTAAACTCCCAAAATGCTCCAACTGCTAAAGTGCTAAAATTGCTCATGCAAGATATTTACTAATAATAGGTTTAATGCGCCCACCAAGTTCAATATAAACTTACCTCAATTTTCAGTAATTTTGTGAAAATTCATTAGTTTTTAGGTTAATTTTATTGATTGTTTATGGTGTGTGTCACACATGTATTGGTTTAGAATCCAAATAAATAAATAAAAAAAGATTTTTGTTACTAATCGATGGCTTTTATCCCCAGTCTCAAGTGTTAACATCATTTTTTTTTTTTGCGTAAGTTTTTAGAAAATCATACCATACAAATTCCCACTGTAGTTGGTACAAGGTTTATTGATGATCAAGGTCTATAATTTATATCAAATGACCACACGAATTTTTACTATGAGTTTTCTGAAGTCTTAAACGTTATTGAATCATAGAAATTTAAAATTTATCTGAGTCTGCTTAACTTGTTTAAACCGTATTATATGAAAAGCTCCCCCCAAATTACCTCGCGCTAAGCGACACAGCGTTTAGGAATAGTCGATAAAATATCTCGGTGTTTTACTTGACATTTATGATTGTTTAAATAGAATTTGTATTAATCTTTTATTATTTTTATTAAGATTTTTCTCTTTTCCATATAACTATTGGGTCATTTTATATCCATAAGCAACAGAAATGCTCCGAGGACACTGCAAATCTATACATTCATCACTATTCAATTATTAAACATTGGCGGATGTAGAGGGAGAGGTCATTTTCGACCATTTTAGGGCTGCAACCTCCCTCCCCCTCTCCAGACCGAATAGTGCAAACATGTTATGGGAGACTGCAACTCCCCCACCCCTCCCTTTTCAAAAATTTCTAGATTCGCCTATGTTAAACCTAGCGAATGGCCCGTCCCCTTCAAAAGTGGGACATTATAAATATCTACTTTTCGTACTATTTCTGATTATATATCATATGATTCTCTCACCACTAACTACCACTGAGTGTGGTCATGTTTTTAAAACACGCTTAACAATTTTGATCGCTCAGTTCTAAACTAGTTTTTATTAGAAATTCCGGATCAGTTTTTGTTTGCTTGTTTATTGTGAATATTACCCAGCATTTGACACAAATTTTTTATGTGGCCTATCCGTTCGACTGCCTACCGCGTTTTTACTCTGATACCGCCAGGGCATTTATGTTTTACAGACACATAACTTGCTTGTAATACATTATCACTAAATCTCGATTTGAATAGCTGCTGTTTCTGTTAAATGTGAACCTGTCCGTCGATTTTTTTCTTCCTTCCTTTTCTTTTCTATGGCCTCTCTCTCTCTCTCAGATAAAAATAAAACAATACCCATTTTATGCAATGTAATGTAAGAATATCAAAGCCTGCATCCATGTTTTCTGTGTACTGACTAGTCTCAAGGTCGTGAAATGTAAACAGGATTCGACCATGACCCAGTATTCCGGGAAAATGTGGCTTGAGGAATCAAAATCAATTAAAATGAGTTGAAATATATAACATATCACAACACATCATGTCAGTTCATAATTCTGTATATAGGTAATGATTTTACGTATCTACAACGAGCGCCATATTGATATTTATATTTGTCACCGCTGGCTAACTGCTATTTATCATGTGTCACGTAGCAAATACTTTCTCTGACAATCTGTTACGACCTACAGAGTGGTATTGTCATCTGATGATGATAGGGACGTCGGCCGATATGTAAAGTAATACATACATGTAGAAACTATTTAGATAATGTTGCAGGCACATTTGTGTTTTTACTTTTTTACTGTTATTCTCTCTCAAGAACACACACACACACACACACACACACACACACACACACACACACACACACACATATATATATATAACACACACATATATATATATATATAGTGATATTGTGATAAAGAAGTACGAGGCCATCAAAATCTCGTCACGATCAAGGGATCAAAATTTCGTCACGATCAAGGGATCAAAACTTCGTCACGATCTCCTCACGTTCCAGGGATCAAATCTCGTCACGATCCAGGAATCAAGACCTCGTCACGATCTACCCACGATCGAGAGTTCAAATTCGGATCGCTGTATCACAGTGTGTCTGTAAACAGCAATCAACACTGATAATGTTTAAACATATTTTATATATTTAAAAATGTTTTAAATATGACTGTAACATGAAAACTGACTTATTATAATTAATCTTTTTTCTGTTAGAGTGAACAAGATGTCCATGGGTCTTACCGTTATGTGTGTATGTCACCACTGCCATATCAGGATTTTCGATCTACATTAGGAAATACGAATTCAACTAGTTTGGTAGATAGCTTCATGTTCTACCTACCCATATATATATATACAGTTACAATTCAAAGAAGTAGAAAAGAATTTTCAAGATTTTATTCATTGCACTATATGGTCAAATTGGTCATACTTTAGGGAAAGAACCACTGGACGGGAGACTTTTCCATGCTGTTCCAAATCATTATTCGTGTTTTTTTTTTTTTTTTTTTTTGCCGTAGAAGTTTTTAGCACGGGGCAACGAGTTCAAAATATTAATCCAGGACATTATGCCATCCTAAGCATATATTCAGTTTTTCGTAACTACAGAAAAAGAGGAAAGAATCAACCGATTTAATACATTATTTCTAAATGACTGTATTTGCCCCACCCTCCAGCTGAACCTCAACTCCCGGGGTCATTAATTTGTGATTACAGAGGGCTTCATGATCTTTCTAACCATATATTAATTTTTACAATGCATTTAAGTGGAGAGAGATTTTCAAAAACTAAACATAATTACCGCTGTTGATTTGATTTGATTTCGATTCCGCTCCTAGGGCTAAACCCTTGCCCCAGGGGTACTGGGTTTCACAATTCCGATACAGGGGTTCAAGCTCTTTCTAACAATTCATTTAGGTTTTCTTTATAAGGCACAAGAGTGGAGAAGAAGTTTATATACTAACGGAAAAAAGAAACTGCGGGATAAGTTAAATTTAATATAAATCGTATTTTTGCAAGATGCAATAAGGAAAATAGAATACTTTCACGTTACAATCATTCATCAAATGAAATTTAACACCAAAAGTCACAATGTTCTTCGTTGATTGACTTCATAGGCTAAATAAGGAAAGGGGGTGGCAAGTCACTTTAACATGTTCAATAACAGGTGTGTCCTCCATCGGCGTTATGCATGCAACACATCGTCTGCGCATAGATGAAATCAAATTCCGTACAAAATTTTGAGCAATGTTCTGCCATATGTTTAGCAAAGCTTGACGGAGCTCGACCAGCGTTGACGCGCGTTTGGTATCTGAGGTAAGCGTCGCTCCATCTCATCCCAGAGGTGTTCTATGGGTGAAAGGTCACGTGATACCGCAGGCTAATCTAAGGAATTGACTTGCTGCTGTTGAAGGAAGTTAGTAACGACACGTGCAGTGTGCGGCCTAGCGTTATTTTGTTGAAAAATGATTGGTTGGTTGGAATTATAGATAAAAGAGACGACGTGAGGACGCACTATTTCATCTCGATAGCGAAGGATTGTGAGAACACCTCCAATAACAACTAAAGGTGTTCTACTGAAAGAGGTAATGCCTCCCTGTAATGGTATGGATACGATCTGATGACCAGCAAGCACAACACAAACCATGCACGTGCGAAATCATTTATTCTCCAATTTTCTCTAACATCGCGTGACACAAATCAATCAGATACAAGAAAAATAACTCTAGCTTAAAAGTGATACTGCAACACTTCCGCCTTCTATCTGTCGGCGCTGAGTTACACAAGCATCGGAGTAGCGATCTGAAGGTCTACGGTACACACGTACACGTACGTCCGAGCTGTTTATGTGAAATCTGGACTCATCCGTAACAATGCACATGACCACTCTCTATTTGTGAATCGAAAATGTCTCCTGCACTACGCTAGTCTCGCAATGCGATGACGTTGCAACAACACAGGTCGAATGGCCGGTCGCCGAGGACGGATATTTGCGTTACGGAGCCTGTTTCGTACCGTGCGTGGACTAATCCTACGAAGCCCTGGAATGAGCCTTGCCGTCAGAGAAGCTGATTGAAAGACAAGATACGTTGTCCTAATGAAATTGTCTTGCCGACGTAACGTTACGCGTGGACGACCAAAGCGCGGGCGGTTCCGAACATAGTTGAATCGCTGAAAACGTCTCCATAAATTACGAATTGTATTAACATGAACTCTAAAGCGCCTTGCAAATTCAATTTAACTTACGCCAGTTCAAGCATTGTAATAGCCCGCAACCTATCTGCTTCATTCAGCCACGGCACGTTTTATCCTAAGTGTTTTGCAAAAGGCGTTCGTTCTCTGATTAAGCAAGGGATAGTCAGTCCACAATGGCAAACATTTCGAAATTTTTTTTCGACCACGTGCCGCTTGTATCAAATAAAAAAAAAAAATCGTGGAATACTCATTTAAGGGTGTCGATTCGGATGTTTAAATTTTTGACTACGCGAACACTCTCTTCTTGCTTCTTTTTAACAAGTGGTGAAATTATCGCGAAGTCTCTCAAATCATTTTGAAATTGGTGAAAGATTTCTATACCCACAGTTTCTTTTTCCGTTAGTATATTTTCAGTACATGACAATATTGAATCTGCCCTAGAGACTTACAATTTACCGCATGGGCCAAGAATTTCACGATTTTGGTATACTGTTTCTTTACAATGCATGAAAGTAGAAAAGGATTTTCTAAAATAAGTTCAGAGGTCTTACCCATCCCACCACGGAGTTATGAACTGCAATAGAATTTGTTATAACAATGCATGATGTTTTCAGGTAGATCAATATGTGCAGCAGAGAAAATTTTCAAATATCCAGTTTTTCTTTTCTTTAAATTATTATGCTTGAATTAAAATATAATTGGAGGGGAGCAAAAAGGGACATATTTTGGACGGATGTAATGTATGGTGGACATGGGGTCCTGTAATGGGCATGTGTTGGATAGGTGGGAACGTCTGTGTCTGGCGGTGAACCGACTAGCGAAACCAGAAAAATTTCTTCTCTGGATATGAAATTTCCTCCGAGTCTGGCAGTCGGTGTGTATGTGGGCATGCGATACGTTAGGTGAGGGGATGTTTGTGCCTAGTGGAGGATTCGACTAGCGATTAGCGAAACGTTTCGCCACCTGACGTGAATATTCTCTCAGACTGGCACATCACAAAATGCGTATGAATAACCTGTCCCCTGACTAGCAAACACCTTATTCTTCACGACACAAAGTATATATGAATAACCTGTCCCCTGACTAGTCCAACGCCTTATTCTTCACACCACAAAGTACGTATGAATAACCTGTCCCCTGACTAGTTAAACGCCTTATTCTTCACACCACAAAGTACGTATGAATGACCTGTCCCCTGACTAGTCAAACGCCTTATTCTTCACGCCACAAAGTACGTATGAATAACCTGCCCCTGACTAGTTAAACGCCTTATTCTTCACATCACAAAGTACGTATGAATAACCTGTCCCCTGACCAGTCCAACGCCTTATTCTTCACATCAAAAAATACGTATGAATAACCTGTCCCCTAACTAGTTAAACGCCTTATTCTTCACACCACAAAGTACGTATGAATAACCTGTCCCCTGACTAGTCAAACACCTTATTCTTCACATCACAAAATACGTATGAATAACCTGTCCCCTGACTAGTCAAACGCCTTATTCTTCACATCACAAAGTGCGTATGAATAACATGTCCCCTGACTATTCAAACGCCTTATTTTTGACATCACAAAGTGTGTATGAATAACATGTCCCCTGACTAGTCAAACGCCTTATTCTTCACATCACAAAGTGCGTATGAATAACCTGTCCCCTGACTAGTCAAACGCCTTATTCTTCACGCCACAAAGTACGTATGAATAACCTGTCTCTTGACTAGTCAAACGCCTTATTCTTCACGCCACAAAGTACGTATGAATAACCTGTCCCCTGACTAGTCAAACGCCTTATTCTTCACATCACACAGTACGTATGAATAACCTGTCCCCTGACTAGTCAAACGCCTTATTCTTCAAATCACAAAATACGTATGGATAACCTGTCCCCTGACTAGTCAAACACCTTATTCTTCACATCACAAAGTGTGTATGAATAACCTGTCCCCTGACTAGTCAAACGCCTTATTCTTCACATCACAAAGTACGTATGAATAACCTGTCCCCTGACTAGTCAAACGCCTTATTCTTCACATCACAAAGTACGTATGAATAACCTGTCCCCTGACTAGTCAAACGCCTTATTCTTCACATCACAAAGTGTGTATGAATAACCTGTCCCCTGACTAGTCAAACGCCTTATTCTTCACGCCACAAAGTACGTATGAATAACCTGTCCCCTGACTAGTCAAACGCCTTATTCTTCACATCACAAAGTACGTATGAATAACATGTCCCCTGACTAGTCAAACGCCTTATTTTTCACATCACAAAGTGTGTATGAATAACCTGTCCCCTGACTAGTCAAACGCCTTATTCTTCACATCACAAAGTGTGTATGAATAACATGTCCCTTGACTAGTCAAACGCCTTATTCTTCACGCCACAAAGTACGTATGAATAACCTGTCCCCTGACTAGTCAAACGCCTTATTCTTCACGCCACAAAGTACGTATGAATAACCTGTCCCCTGACTAGTCCAACGCCTTATTCTTCACGTCACAAAGTGTGTATGAATGACCTGTCCCCTGACTAGTCAAACGCCTTATTCTTCACGCCACAAAGTACGTATGAATAACCTGTCCCCTGACTAGTCAAACGCCTTATTCTTCACACCACAAAGTACGTATGAATAACCTGTCCCTTGACTAGTCAAACGCCTTATTCTTCACGCCACAAAGTACGTATGAATAACCTGTCCCCTGACCAGTCCAACGCCTTATTCTTCACATCACAAAGTACGTATGAATAACATGTCCCCTGACTAGTCAAACGCCTTATTCTTCACGCCACAAAGTACGTATGAATAACATGTCCCATGACTAGTCAAACGCCTTATTTTTCACGCCACAAAGTACATATGAATAACCTGTCCCCTGACCAGTCAAACGCCTTATTCGTCACGTCACAAAATACGTATGAATAACATGTCCCCTGACTAGTCAAACGCCTTATTCTTCACACCACAAAGTACGTATGAATAACCTGTCCCTTGACTAGTCACACGCCTTATTCTTCACGCCACAAAGTACGTATGAATAACCTGTCCCCTGACCAGTCCAACGCCTTATTCTTCACATCACAAAGTACGTATGAATAACATGTCCCCTGACTAGTCAAACGCCTTATTCTTCACGACACAAAGTACGTATGAATAACATGTCCCCTGACTAGTCAAACGCCTTATTCTTCACGCCACAAAGTACATATGAATAACCTGTCCCCTGACCAGTCAAACGTCTTATTCTTCACATCACAAAGTACGTATGAATAACATGTCCCCTGACTAGTCAAACGCCTTATTCTTCACGCCACAAAGTACGTATGAATAACATGTCCCATGACTAGTCAAACGCCTTATTCTTCACATCACAAAGTACGTATGAATAACCTGTCCCCTGACTAGTCAAACGCCTTATTCTTCACATCACAAAGTACGTATGAATAACCTGTCCCTTGACTTGTCAAACGCCTTATTCTTCACATCACAAAATACGTATGAATAACTTGTCCCCTGACTAGTCAAACGCCTTATTCTTCACATCACAAAGTACGTATGAATAACCTGTCCCTTGACTTGTCAAACGCCTTATTCTTCACATCACAAAATACGTATGAATAACCTGTCCCCTGACCAGTCCAACGCCTTATTCTTCACATCACAAAGTACGTATGAATAACATGTCCCCTGACTAGTCAAACGCCTTATTCTTCACGCCACAAAGTACGTATGAATAACATGTCCCCTGACTAGTCAAACGCCTTATTCTTCACGCCACAAAGTACATATGAATAACCTGTCCCCTGACCAGTCAAACGCCTTATTCTTCACGTCGCAAAATACGTATGAATAACATGTCCCCTGACTAGTCAAACGCCTTATTCTTCACGCCACAAAGTACGTATGAATAACCTGTCCCCTGACTAGTCAAACGCCTTATTCTTCACGCCACAAAGTACATATGAATAACCTGTCCCCTGACCAGTCAAACGCCTTATTCTTCACGTCGCAAAATACGTATGAATAACATGTCCCCTGACTAGTCAAACGCCTTATTCTTCACGCCACAAAGTACGTATGAATAACCTGTCCCCTGACTAGTCAAACGCCTTATTCTTCACACCACAAAGTACGTATGAATAACCTGTCCCCTGACCAGTCCAACGCCTTATTCTTCACATCACAAAGTACGTATGAATAACATGTCCCCTGACTAGTCAAACGCCTTATTCTTCACGCCACAAAGTACGTGTGAATAACCTGTCCCCTGACCAGTCCAACGCCTTATTCTTCACATCACAAAGTACGTATGAATAACATGTCCCCTGACTAGTCAAACGCCTTATTCTTCACGCCACAAAGTACGTATGAATAACCTGTCCCCTGACCAGTCAAACGTCTTATTCTTCACATCACAAAATACGTATGAATAATCTGTCCCTTGACTAGTCAAACGCCTTATTCTTCACATCACAAAGTACGTATGAATAACCTGTCCCCTGACTAGTCAAACGCCTTATTCTTCACGCCACAAAATACGTATGAATAACCTGTCCCCTGACCAGTCCAACGCCTTATTCTTCACATCACAAAGTACGTATGAATAACATGTCCCCTGACTAGTCCAACGCCTTATTCTTCACGCCACAAAGTACGTATGAATAACATGTCCCCTGACTAGTCAAACGCCTTATTCTTCACGCCACAAAGTACATATGAATAACATGTCCCCTGACCAGTCCAACGCCTTATTCTTCACATCACAAAGTACGTATGAATAACATGTCCCCTGACCAGTCAAACGTCTTATTCTTCACATCACAAAATACGTATGAATAATCTGTCCCTTGACTAGTCAAACGCCTTATTCTTCACATCACAAAGTACGTATGAATAACCTGTCCCCTGACTAGTCAAACGCCTTATTCTTCACGCCACAAAGTACGTATGAATAACCTGTCCCCTGACCAGTCCAACGCCTTATTCTTCACATCACAAAGTACGTATGAATAACATGTCCCCTGACTAGTCAAACGCCTTATTCTTCACGCCAGAAAGTACGTATGAATAACATGTCCCCTGACTAGTCAAACGCCTTATTCTTCACGCCACAAAGTAGATATGAATAACCTGTCCCCTGACCAGTCCAACGCCTTATTCTTCACATCACAAAGTACGTATGAATAACATGTCCCCTGACTAGTCAAACGCCTTATTCTTCACGCCACAAAGTACGTATGAATAACATGTCCCATGACTAGTCAAACGCCTTATTCTTCACATCACAAAGTACATATGAATAACCTGTCCCCTGACCAGTCAAACGCCTTATTCTTCACGTCACAAAATACGTATGAATAACATGTCCCCTGACTAGTCAAACGCCTTATTCTTCACGCCACAAAGTACGTATGAATAACCTGTCCCTTGACTAGTCAAACGCCTTATTCTTCACGCCACAAAGTACGTATGAATAACCTGTCCCCTGACCAGTCAAACGTCTTATTCTTCACATCGCAAAATACGTATGAATAATCTGTCCCTTGACTAGTCAAACGCCTTATTCTTCACATCACAAAGTACGTATGAATAACCTGTCCCCTGACTAGTCAAACGCCTTATTCTTCACGCCACAAAGTACGTATGAATAACCTGTCCCCTGACCAGTCAAACGCCTTATTCTTCACTATTTTCTGTCCCACGACTAGTCAGATGCCTTAATTCTTCACATCATTTTCTGATTGGTATTTGTAGACGTTTGTAGATATTGAAAAGTTATAACAATAGTAACACTTAATGTTGCACAATACGCCCATCGCTTAGACTGAAGCGGGAACATAAGCACTGAGACCTTGCAGGTATGACCTTTGTTCAAAGTCATGACACACCCTTGGATCCTTGGCAACAATTCTGTGAAAAATTATTCAAATCCATGCAAGGGGTAAAAAGTTTTGACCAGGATAAACATTTAATCACTGTATACACTGTGACCTTGACAATGCGGATATAACATGTGTTCAAGGTCATGGAACATCGCCTTCCCCTTATGACCATTTCTACCAAGTATAATGTTAATCCATCAAGGCAAGAAACTATGCCTTGAACAAAGTGTTATGGACGGACAAACAGACTGACAGACATCGTCACATAACATGTTCCGTCTAGCGTATAAAAACTAGAGCTGTCCTAACGGGGCAAATACCCCCAAAGCAACAAAGATGAATTACCATAAGAATAGAATTTTCTGCTTTCATAAAAATCCTTATGTAAAGCCCAAAATGTAGGAGGAAGAAGTTATAGTCGAATTTTGACTATATGTACACTGTGACCATGATCTTGTAGATATGCCCTTGGTTCAAGGTCATGACACACCCTTGGGTCTTGGATATTTGTATGAAATATTTTAGTTACACAAAGTAGCCAAAGATGTTGTGACCCAGACAAGAATTTGGCTATGCATACTATTTGACCTTGACCACAAAGTTATGAACTTGATTCAAGGTCATCTAACACCTTTGGGACGTGAACAACAATTGTGCGAAATTTTATCAGTCCACAATTCAGCATGAAGTTGTGGCCCAGACATTATGTACACTGTGACATTGACTTTGTAAATATGACCTTGATTCAAGGTCATGACACACCCCCGAGTTGTGGACAACAATTGTGTGGAATAGTACCAGTCTGCAAAATAACACAAAGAAATAATGGACCAGACAAGAATTTTGGGCATATGTGTACTGTGACCTACATCTTGTAGATAACCTTGATTCAAGGTCTTGAAACACCCTTGATAAAACAATTATATTAAATATTATCAATCTATGATATAGCATGAAAATTCAGGGCTCAGACAAGAATGCTTTGTGTGCACTGTGATGTTGACCTTGTAGATATGACTTTGGTTCAACAATTGTGGGAAATACTATTGGTCTGCAATATAGCATGAAAAAGCTATGACCTGGACAAGGTTGATGGACAGAAAGACAGTGATTCCTATATATCCCCCTAAACTTTGAAAAGTGTATAAAAACAGAACATTTACTTGTTTTTTTGTTTTACCGCAGGACATCATTACTGTACATCATTGATGCATTCCAGCCATTACACCTTTTCAACAAATCCATATGAAGCTGTGAGAAATCTTGAAAGTATAAATGCCTGTCATGACACAAGTTTTTGTTTCTTTTGAAAAACAAGACACTGATGTATTTCAAGCAGATCAGGAACCCCTGATCTCTTGATTTTGCAATACTGTGAATAATACAGCATAAAGCATGATTACAGGCGAGTAGATGTTGATATTGACAGCATCCAATATACTCATTTTGTCAAAATCCTTTGAAATAAAGAGTATCAACAATACTGCTATTCCTATCGTTCTTGGACATGCATGCAAAGTGCCTTAATGAAACAGAAGAGTACTGTCATACTTTCTTTTATTTCAACAATATGAAAGGTCAAGATTCAACATTCCCCAATCAAAATGTGACCATAGAAGCAGATTAAGATGAATGTCATCATTATGTAGGATTTCATTAACATTGCATGAGAACAATTCTACACCTGATGTGATATTCTACATATAAACTGATTCAAACACATGCTCTTAATGATTAAGTGTTCACATCAACACAAACAGCTGCTCTTCAAATGAAAACAATACAAATCATTCAACAACTTGTATAGTGAAGCTGATAAAATAATCTAAAATTATGGTAAACAACAGTGTCATTGCACATAGTACTCTTATTTACAATCATATTTACATAAAAAAGAATAACAGTCTTCAAAAAATAAACACAGAATTATTTAAGGATTTTACAATATAGTAAAGACATATATACATGTAATAAGAATAGTTTGCAAGTTAGCAAAAGTAAAAAATATATGAAATGGACTTCAATCAATTTGCATATCTGTTTGCACAAGAATGCATATTTTAAGGAAAAGATAAATAAAGGTGTTTATCTAATAAGACATATTTATATACAGTTATAATGGACAGAAGTTTGTGACACTCTATGCCTCTTCAGCAGCTATTACTGGTTAAATTAAGTTAAAGTGAAAGGATAACCATCAATATTGTTTTTGTTTTATCATATAATCTGCTTACTTCAAAATGACTTAAATTTCCATGCCAAGCTGTTAATTCAAACCAATATTTAGTTATTTCTGACTCGAAAAGTTTAATATAGTAATAAATATACTTGTTAAAATGTTATGCCCCAACCAAGAATAATTTCTAATAGTTAGATGAATATATGCACAAACAAAACACTTTTGGTTGGTAGGTTGATAGGTGTTTTGAGTCGCTTTCAACAATTTCTCAGTCATATTGCAACATGGAAGCATGAGGTAACCAATCTCTTAAACATAGTGGTGCAATCCGGGAATCAAACCTGATTTGCCTGCACCGCAAGCCAAGCGCTTAATCAATACATAAAGTCTGCCCCCTCACAGTAAATAACAATATTTACACCATGTATATGTTTTGTATGGAGCATATAACACTTTGCTTTTTTTCAGAATCTTTTTAAATCAGTACATGTAAATATATATATATATATTTTTTTTTCAATTAACACAACATATATAAATCACAAAAGATATGTTTAAGAGAATTTATACATTTGTGTGTAAAAAAATGTATAGGCAATACTTCTTGAAAATTTTATACTTGTTAAATACAACAGGTAAAAGATTACTTTAAATTTGGGGACATTTCATTGGGACATATTTCATCTTAATAAAAAAAAAAAAAAATATTTATGCATTCTAAGCTATAGCGCTGTTTCAAAACTATCATCTTAAAACAAATTTCCTACAAATAAATAAGGTTTATTTACAATGTAAATGAGTACTGAGCAAATTTTGCAATACAATAAGAATATCCAAAATATGGATGAGTAATGCACCAACATTTATACTTCTATATTATATATCAATTATTTCATTATTCTACACATACTTTTGGTTTACTCTGATGACTATGGCAATTACATGTACCCTCTAGAAAGAAATAAGAAGAGTATATTTCTGTTTTTCAAGGCAATTTTCACTATTTCACATTTTAAAATAATGTTTAGAATATTTAAAACTGCCTCAGTTGTTGATCAAGATACTGGTTTAAATGCTTTCAGTTTCATGGAGTAGAGTTGAAAATAATGAGATAGTGCAGGTTACGTATTTATAAAAACAGGGCCATAAAAATAAGTTTCTTCAGGAAGATTTCTTTTTATAGGAAATACCGGTAGAAAAGAAGATTTTCAAATTGGTAATACTTTATAATTTATAATCCAGTTTTATTTTTCACCACATCTTAAAAAAAACATCAAAATGTAAAAGATAAAAATTTCATAAAAAATAAATATGAGATAAAAAGCAAAAAAGAGGTACACATCAACGAATCATGAAAACTTTAGATGCGAGTCTTCAAGAAACATACATAAATATCATATATATTATTAATTTCAAATTAGAAATTTTCTGTAATATGCTTAGTAAGAACAATATTCAACATATTTTTAAAATGCCTTAGTTTTTTATGCCTATCTAAAAAGTTTGAAATTAGTAAATTTGTATTTGAAAAAAATTTCTTCCGTCAACAAAATAATGTTGGGTTTGAAGAAGAAATCCCTGAGCAGAGGTGATTGTTTATATGCCTTTTGATCAACAAAATTTTTAAAGGACGGTTGTGTGTGCTACATCACTTCCATAAATCATTAGTTAAAATAATTCAAAAAGGAAGTTAATAAAAGACCTTATAAAATTCATCATTTGAATCAATTATACATTCATATTTTTCCAAAATAAAAACATTCAAAGCAGGTCATATGATTTTAAAATCTCAATTAAAATTTCACAAGCAAATTGCTAAAATGTATTAGATTAGTTTAATAAAAGTAAATTTACTGTCAGAGTGAATTTAGATTAGATTGCATTATCTACTACATCATGTACAATGTACATGGTCACATAATCTAGCACTAAGTAACACAACTTGCACAGTTTGCAGGTTCAGTTTCAAAATTGACAAAGAAACACCAACTAGAACCCATTTTTTCATTCATACCTACTAACACTCTGGGCATAACTTACGATGTCAAGTTTTATGCATTCCATCTAAAACTAGTATACATTTCATCATTTTTGGTACAATTAAAAGAACATAAGCTGTAACTTTTCAGCATTTAGTTTTTCTTAAGTATTGACCAAATGGTTTTACCATGCAAAATTAAGAAAAAATCAGCTGATGTACATTACTTGCAGGCTCATAAAACATGTTTTAATGGTGCAATTCTGAATGCCTGCTTACAAGAGCATCTCTTTCCCGGATGGAAATAAGTCAGAAAGAAAAGATAACAGAGTGTTATATAGCTTATAACACCGAAAATTCTCTCTGCCAAACTCAATTATCTTTAGTAAACATTAAATTCATGTATGAAAATAGTATTTGCATGTTTTAAATACAAGTTACAGCTTATGTTGCTTTAAACAGCACAGTATTACACACTACAAATGTACTGTGATGCTTACATACATAGTAAATACTGGGATAAAGAACGTGCAATGTCATTTAATGTTTTCTTGTTTTGAATGAGTTCTGTTTTAAAGAGTTGATTGAACAATCAAAAAGTATATCAAATAAGTTCTGTTTATCACTCTACACAACAAACAATGTAACCTTATCAAAATTAAGACAAAAAATGTCAGGAAAAAGACATTTACCATTGATATCCTTACATTTACCTTACAAACTTGAGAAACCCTTTGTTTGAAGAAAATTTTTCAATATTAAATTAAACTTTTCGACATATAGAACTGCCTTTGATAAGAATGAACTAATTAAGATGTAAAATTCATACACACGCTGTTTATTTGTCTAACACTCTATGAGATGATTGTACGATCAGATGATCAGCATTCATACAGCAGTGTTCACCAACCACAATGCCACATTTACCTATGACATACTGGTAATCAGATGATAGCATGCAATAAGTGTAATATAAAACAGCAAACTCAACAAATAACAGCTAAAGTAGTTTGTCCCAATTAAACTCATCTTCTTCAATATCGTCTTTTATTGTGAACTGAGCTGTTTGTGTCGGCTGCACTATGACATTCTGATTTGGCCGTGGACTATAACCACCCTAGAAAATATACCAAAGATATTAAATTTCAATATCTCAACAGAATAAGTTGTATTAAGTAATCTAAATAGTTCTTTACAAAAATTTAATGATGCTTCTTATCCTGTAATTTCACCGATTTAAAAGAATGAGTAATTAATGAAATTTTACATCATATAGCAGTCTGAACTGAAACTCATCAGTCTGAAAAATTTTCAATGTAAAAAAGAGTTAAAAGGATGGTTTGCAGAAGAACAGCTCAGTTTATGTTATGCTGTCTGTTATGCATTTGTTCATTTTAATGCAGGCATGTATGTTATGCTGTCTGTTATGCATTTGTTCATTTTAATGCAGGCATGTATGTTATGCTGGCTGTAATGTATTTGTTCATTTTAATGCAGGCATGTATGTCATGCTGGCTGTTATGTATTTGTTCATTTTAATGCAGGCATGTATGTCATGCTGGCTGTTATGTATTTGTTCATTTTAATGCAGGCATGTATGTCATGCTGTCAGTTATGCATTTGTTCATTTTAATGCAGGCATGTATGTTATGCTGGCTGTAATGTATTTGTTCATTTTAATGCAGGCATGTATGTCATGCTGGCTGTTATGTATTTGTTCATTTTAATGCAGGCATGTATGTCATGCTGTCAGTTATGCATTTGTTCATTTTAATGCAGGCATGTATGTTATGCTGGCTGTAATGTATTTGTTCATTTTAATGCAGGCATGTATGTTATGCTGGCTGTAATGTATTTGTTCATTTTAATGCAGGCATGTATGTCATGCTGGCTGTTATGTATTTGTTCATTTTAATGCAGGCATGTATGTCATGCTGGCTGTTATGTATTTGTTCATTTTAATGCAGGCATGTATGTCATGCTGTCAGTTATGCATTTGTTCATTTTAATGCAGGCATGTATGTTATGCTGGCTGTAATGTATTTGTTCATTTTAATGCAGGCATGTATGTCATGCTGGCTGTTATGTATTTGTTCATTTTAATGCAGGCATGTATGTCATGCTGTCATTTATGCATTTGTTCAGTTTAATGCAGGCATGTATGTTATGCTGGCTATTATGTATTTGTTCATTTTAATGCAGGCATATATGTCATGCAGTCTGTTATGCATTTATTCATTTTAATGCAGGCATGTATGTCATGCAGTCTGTTATGTATTTGTTCATTTTAATGCAGGCATGTATGTCATGCTGTCAGTTATACATTTGTTCATTTTAATGCAGGCATGTATGTCATGCAGTCTGTTATACATTTGTTCATTTTAATGCAGGCATGTATGTCATGCAGTCTGTTATACATTTGTTCATTTTCATGCAGGCATGTATGTTATGCTCTCTGTTATGCATTTGTGCATTTTAATGCAGGCATGTATGTTATGCTCTCTGTTCTGCATTTGTTCATTTTAATGCAGGCACGTATGTTATGCTGTCTGTTATGCATTTGTTCATTTTAATGCAGGCATGTATGTTATGCTGTCTGTTATGCTTTTGTGCATTTTAATGCAGGCATGTATGTTATGCTGTCTGTTATGCATTTGTTCATTTTAATGCACGCATGTATATCATGCAGTCTGTTATGCATTTGTTCATCTTAATGCAGGCATGTATGTTATGCTGTCAGTTATAAATTTGTTCATTTTAATGCAGGCATGTTTGTCATGCTGTCTGTTATGTATTTGTTCATTTTAATGCAGGCATGCATGTCATGCTGGCTGTTATGTATTTGTTCATTTTAATGCAGGCATGCATGTCATGCTGGCTGTTATGTATTTGTTCATTTTAGTGCAGGCATGTATGTCATGCTGTCAGTTATACATTTGTTCATTTTAATGCAGGCACGTAGGTCATGCTCTCTGTTATGCATTTGTTCATTTTAATGCAGGCATGTATGTCATGCTGTCTGTTATGCATTTGTTCATTTTAATGCAGGCATGTATGTCATGCTGTCTGTTATGCATTTGTTCATTTTAATGCAGGCATGTATGTCATGCTGGCTGTTATGTATTTGTTCATTTTAATGCAGGCATGTATGTCATGCTGTCAGTTATACATTTGTTCATTTTAATGCAGGCATGTATGTCATGATGTCTGTTATGCATTTGTTCATTTTAATGCAGGCATGTATGTCATGCTCTCTATTATGTATTTGTTCATTTTAATGCAGGCATGTATGTCATGCTCTCTGTTATGTATTTGTTCATTTTAATGCAGGCACGTGTCATGCTGTCAGTTATACATTTGTTCATTTTAATGCAGGCACGTAGGTCATGCTCTCTGTTATGCATTTGTTCATTTTAATGCAGGCATGTATGTCATGCTGTCAATTATACATTTGTTCATTTTAATGCAGGCATGTATGTCATGCTGTCTGTTATGCATTTGTTCATTTTAATGCAGGCATGTATGTCATGCTGGCTGTTATGTATTTGTTCATTTTAATGCAGGCCTGTATGTCATGCTGTCAGTTATACATTTGTTCATTTTAATGCAGGCACGTAGGTCATGCTCTCTGTTATGTATTTGTTCATTTTAATGCAGGCACGTATGTAATGCTCTCTGTTATGCATTTGTTCATTTTAATGCAGGCATGTATGTCATGCTGGCTGTTATGCATTTGTTCATTTTAATGCAGGCATGTATGTCATGCTGTCTGTTATGTATTTGTTCATTTTAATGCAGGCATGTATGTCATGCTGTCAGTTATACATTTGTTCATTTTAATGCAGGCATGTATGTCATGCTGTCTGTTATGCATTTGTTCATTTTAATGCAGGCATGTATGTCATGCTGTCTATTATGCATTTGTTCATTTTAATGCAGGCATGTATTTTGTGAAATTTGAGTTCAGTTTGTTTCCTTACAGCCTCATTTAGTACAACTAGAGTTTTAGGTGTAACAGATTGCTTTTTACTGGGCTTCAATGCATGATTTTGATAATGTTTACTGTTTGAGAAATAGACTTTTCATGGTCAATGATGGAAGCAACTCAGTAGTTTTAAGAACTTGAAAGGAAATGCTGTTTTGGCCCGAATTTACTGATACCAGCTTCAATGCAAACAGTATATGTCATGCCCATATTTGGATCATGTTTAAAACAATCCCATACTTCTTTCCATTCCCTTATGAAGTTCGCTGCTAAAGACTTTTTTTGATTGATACCTGTCTTTAGTCTGGGGCAGCATCTGATCTGTGGACTTTTCACCAGGCTTCGTCAATATGACAAATTTTATCTCTTGAGAAGCCATGTTGCACATCGAGGTCACATGTACGCTTGTATCATAAGCCGTTGGTTGTTTATATGGATTAAACATTTTACATCAATACATAGTCAGATTTTCTCTGGATCAGAATTTCAAAAACGCAGTATGGCACTGAGGAATTTGCCGGTCACAAGGACCAGAACAGCACTCAATTGTTTTGGACATTATTGAATTAAATCGATTTTTGCCTGCAGGACTGAAAGATTTCAAGAACTCTGATTTACAGTACAGCCTACGCGGATTCCTCACTTTCCACCCATCACCGCAACCGATTTTTGGGTGGGAAATCACCGCAACCCACCGCAAAATAAGATTGCGGTGGACGTTCAAATCCATCGCAACCCACCGCAATTTTTACTGTCGTGACAGGAAACTGAATTGTCCATCGCGGGTCACCGCAGTTGGTCATATCGCCGCAGGCACTTGAAGACAAAAACGCGGCGGGCCACCGCAATCGTTATCATCGTTGCAGAATCTTGTATTGGGATACCTGCGATACATTGTAATGTTTCAATAGCCATACTTTAAAATTCGTCCAGGCCCTATTTATATTCCATTTATGGGAGCTAGGGGTCGATTAAATTTAATGTACTTTGACAGAAGTATCTTATATTTTGATGTGAAATGCTCTCTATAAACAATACTTTTAAAAGTTATTCGTTAGTAAAATAGAATATTATACGCAATTGCATTAACTTTAAAAAGGTTATGTGTTACTACGGTTCGAACACTGTCGCTCTAAATAAATGTTACTTGTATATAAATTAATGAACATATCTTTTATTTTATTGTGATTAATTTGGAAATGCTATCTTAGCAAAAAAAGAAAGCTGAAATCGTATCTCGCACAGCGGGTATGTCTTATGAATAGTGTACAAAAGTAGTGGTCATTAATTCGACAAGTAATGTATAGAATAGGTCATTTCCGATTTTCCTTTATTTATAATAAAATCTTAGAATTTATGTAGAAGTATACTGTCGAAGGACCAGTCCCCGATTAAGACCAGTTTCCGGCTACTACGTCATCAAGGGTATTCAAACCATGAATTCATATGTATTCTGTGTATTGCAGACAATCACGTGAAAAAAAATCTCATAAAATCACGTTTCAAAAGACAAAAAAAAAAAAGTAGTAGCCGGTAACTGGTCTTAGCCGGTAACTACTACCAGTATGTCCGTAGGCACGCGATATGAAAGAAATTCTTTAGAATTAAATTAAACAAATTGATTTCAAGAAAAAAAAAGAAAAACAAGGACCTATCTTGTTTATACGTTCTTTACCAAAAAAAAAAAAAAAAAAAAAAATCAGTAATTGAAACGTGATTGTCTTATTGGTTTACATGGTTGAAACCAGAGACATACATGTGTATGTACTAGTATGTCTCTGGTTGAAACCGACCTGTATGAATCTGAATTATTGTCGCAAACAACTTGATCAATCGTGATCGCTTTATATAACTTTTCTTATCTATCTCTTGAATTCGTGCTTTTAAAGTTTACTTTAAATATAGACCATTCCTACGCGTAATACACGTACGCGGCCATGTTCTGATCACGTGACTGTTACGGTAGCTATCATCAGCCTAGTCTCATATCATCAGCCAAGGACTTTTAAACAAATTTATAAGTCCTTCCATCAGATTACGCTGTCTACTGGTATCTCTTTTTTCATCATTTGTATCTTTAATAAGTTGTTATGCATTTTTGCGGTCTTGACTGTAATTATGACTGAAATACAGACTATTTGCAGGGGCGGATCCAGAACTTCGTGTGCCCGGGGGCACGATTGAGGCCCGAAGGGCCGAATGGGGATGGTATGGGAGGGGTTCTCCCCTCCCATAAGTGGGGGTTCGGGCGCATAGAATAATGCGAGTTTTTTTTATGAATAATCAGGGACGCATGTCCCTGGAATAATTGACTGTTTAGTACTGATCTATTAAAATTAAATTATTCCAGAGACATAAGTCTCTGATTATTCCCATGATATCGAGTTTAAAGGGGAAACTTTTTGACCGTATGGTTGAAGTCACGTGATTAAGCTGGGGGCGTGGTTTAACTGGTCGCCGAAATCTCTGCTTGTCTCCAGCTCGGGGTATTTGCCTAGAGGCGCTTGGTAATCGGGGTATTGGGTATGCCTGGAAGCGCATGGTAATCGGGAGGTGTGAACATGCTATAGTTTGGTGTTAACAATGTGTGGGATTTGAATTGGTAATAGAAAGTGCATTCTTTAGTGCAGTAATGATGATTCTAGTTGTATTTTATTTTTTCATTTTAATTGGTTTTATTATTTTTTAGGGGGTGGGGTGTTTGAAGTATTTGTTTGTTTTGATCTCTATTTGGAGAGTTTTATTTTGAAGGAGTTTGAGGACATAAGCCGATATTTCTCCCGTACTTTACGAAATACACAATTGGGCATAATTTCCTCCAAATATCCATGGGACTGCCATATAAATATGTTTCGCCTTCTGTCCAGACTGACTTTCCGAGTCTTTCTATCTAAATATCGAGAATCATCCCACACAACATGATGGCATAGCATTGTCCAGCACTTCTTGTATAGGTCCTCTCTCTTTCTATGCCGGATTACGATGGAGAGGAGGGACGTCTGATTCTGGTCACCACATCTGTCGGTTGCGATCATCTATCACGCAGGGTCATGAAAAGCAGTCTGGGCATTCGTGTTCCCCTTCAAATTGTGGACTGAGAGGCTTCATTGCCAGGCGACTCGGTGTGCAAAAGGTCCTCTGTCAAAGTACTGGCGGAGTATTTGTCTAGTCCCAGTCATTGTGTGCAAAAATGCCTGTTACGCTTGGTGATAGATTCAAAGTTACGGTGTTCATTGTTGGGTTTTAGAAACAGAATGATGATATGTAGAAAGATTCAGATATATTAAAACACTTTCCTTTAAGCTTGTACTGACAGAAAATGGATTGTGTAATAGGTGTAAAACCAGGTTGTCACCTGTGGTCAATAATATCTCAGTCCAGGTATCCTTGGCAAAAGTGAAAGCGACTTTTCAGAAACTGTCGTCCGTATTACGCAATAAACTTACAGAATTGATATCAGCTGTTTAACCCTATCATCCGTAAGACTATAATTGATACACGTGTATGTTGATTGGAGCAAATCAATTAACATTGCATGTATACACGAGGGAAGTAAAGCATAGTGAATTGATCTTCGTTCTTTATCCAGTGGCGGATCCATCACTCCCTTTGCCGAGGGATCAAGGGACGAATTTTGTCAATTTTAGTCGAAAATGGACTAAATTACAGGGTTTTGGTAGAATTCGGGTCACTGTCGGGGGGGGGGGGGGGAGGGGGGGAGGAGCACCCCTCCGCTCTTCCTAAATCCTCCATTGTGTAATTAAGTTATTTGTGACAAGTTGATTTCGGTTAGGAAGTAGAGTTGTATTCAATTTTCACAGGCCTAATACTGCAGTTTAATACCTAAGAGATCATATACGAAATTTTTAAAAGATTTTCTGAAACTTTCAACTCCAGGTTTTCCATAATAGGGTAGTTTCAATTTGGAAATAGTTAAGTAGATGATGATGTTTCTCATCCCCGAAAACAACAATTCATCTGCATACTGAAATTTAAAGTCATATTCTATCTGAGTAAAAGTTACGAAAAATCCTCGTTTGTGAAATGGTGTGCTGATTTCTGTCATGGTCATTCTATGTCTTATACCTATATATAATATATACATATATATGAAATATTTTGTTGAATATTTAATGTAAGTATTAAAGATTTAATTAATTTGCAAAGATATACACCATTTCGACTTAGAGTCGAATCGAGAATCTGATATGGATAACAAGAAGATATTATTGATATTGATATTTGCCGAAACATAGACTAGGTTTTGATAGTAGTCTATGTCTCTGATACTTATTATCTAATTAATCTGTAACACATAAATACATAATTCATTACTTAACTCGAGTGACCAAGTTAGGAAAGTTCCTTTTCTGTTTTTCCGGAGACATATGTATGTCTGGTTTTTCATATCTTAATTTAAAACTGAAATTCATGATAGACTATAAAAACAAACACATTTATTAATCTTCAATCATAGTCACCGATCAGATCATTTAACTAAACAATAATGAACGCAAATATTGTTTTAACCACTACGCTCATAGGTCTTTTTTTTTTTCTATCTCGATAACTTTTTTTCAGTACCGTAATGGTGGATACGATCGGGATACCTATCGGTAAAGGGCAGATAACTATTAAGGAACTACCCAATCGAATGGTGACAGAGACATAGACTACTTTACTTTGAAAGTAGTCTATCTTTCTGGTAATACGCGATGGTCTATCAAGCGCGTTGTGTTTCCTAGAAATTAAGTTGTTGTGTTTGATGTGTCATCAGAGACATAGACTACTTTGAAAGTAGTCTATGTCTCTGGTGTCATGCATCGACATAGTGTCAATCGTTATTTCAGTCGTGTAACAGACCGTGGTAATACCCGACCGTGGCAATATGCATGTTCTAAATTTTTAATTTACTTGGGGGTGAAGGATGGTAAATACAAAAATTAAAACATGACAACTACTTGTCATGCTTTAATTTTTGTATTTACCACCTCCAAGTAAATTAAAAAATTGGAACATGGCAGTAATACCTGATGGTCTATCGGGGTTCGAGTCCCGGTCATGTCGGTGTCCTGTCTTTCGGATGAGACAGGCCCCATGTCGTAGTATGCATGGCACGTTAAAGATCCCTCACTGCTTTGGGTGGGTCCGTTGCGAATGTCAAAATTTGTATGCCTTGCATCAGGCAGATGCCCTCACCATATACGTGAAATATTTATGGTGTGACGTTAAACAAAAATCAATCAATCAACCATGTATAAGTTCCTGATTATATTTTCAATCGGGGAAATGTAGTAGAGATGGATTTTGATACAAGAAAATCATATACAGACTTGAGGGTGCTTGATGCCGTCCTGGGAATAACTCCCGTTTTGCTGGCGGAAATTGAATACCCTGTTAATTCATTATGATTAAATATGAAAATACCCTGTTCACTATTTAGCGCCCGAAGTGGTATATTTAAACCGAAGGGGTCCTGATCTAGTGGTAAAACACTGGATAGTCTAGCCAGAGACATATATATGTCTCTGGTCTAGCACGCTACCAATTTTCTTCTTTATTCTCGAAGTCGGCGTGACATCACACTAAGATCTAAATGAAGATAATCCCCGAAACATTCCGAGGATGACCTGGGGGATAAACTCGGTGTTTATCATAGACCGTAATGCAACTTTGATGAACTATATGATGACTCTCTTTCATTCTTCGAATTTTATGACCCCCAACAAATATGATGCAAATTAGGTCATTTAACCAGTCCGACAGCAAGAATAGGGGAACATAAGATGAAAAATATAGAAAACAGTGGCAATGGTCGGCAGACGCCAACTAGCAGATACAGGGCCATCTCTTCCTGAAATTACATAGATAGTATTTACGTATAGGTTCTCAACTTTTTATAATATTAACAAGTTCATTATTAAATATGTATATGTTAAGAGACATATATACTTTATGTAGTACGTATATCCAGAGACATATATACTTTCAAAGTATATATTCTCTGGTATATCTGACAATTTGTATAAACATTCCAAGTTTTACGGATGAGAATCACAGCTTAATGACATAACCTGCATCTAACTATTAAACTCAAAACTGAAATTGATGCCGTAGACCGGGAGTGAATTGTTACAACTCTTGAATAAAGATTTCCACACTTTTTGGCAGTACGGTCAGGTCACGTGATTACACTTGGGGACGTGCTACCTGATCGCCGAAGTCACTGCATGTTGGAGAATACCCGGATACCCGCAGAGAGACGAATGTCCCTCGAGTCATTGCGAAGCGGAAAGGTTGTTGTCTAGACAGGGGAAGCGAAACCCTTGGGGGTTTTACACACAGGTATTGGGTGGTAGTTATCATTGGCAACATACCTGAATTAAGTAAAGGAAAGGGGTCGGACACTTCAAAGTTTTAAGAGATAAAGAGCGAGATGTTCCAATTGGGAGAGAGGAATAATAAAATTTCTAACTGTCCTCGACGTTAAATACTTGCATCCGAAACATTGCTATTATTTTCATGATTCTAAATTTATCCCCAACAGGGTAATACCATTTTGTCGTAAGTAAAGATATGAACTGCATTACAATAGAAATGTGAGTCTCATATCTCACTTATGATGGATTGGATAAGAGTTTAGATTCAGTGCTATAATGCGAGCTAAACTGAAAATAAGAGAAAGTTATATACGGGGGAAATACATCAACAGAATCTTTATATCATATCAACAGTGCCACCATTATATTTGAGTAAATTACAGTTGATGTATGCCGATTTATAAAACTTTAGTATATGTCCTTCTTGGAAAATATTTTGAAATTAAAGATAGTGTAACAAAAAACGTAATGAATATGACACATAAAATGTTAATTTTGACGAATATCCGTTTATTGAAATTTTACTCCTTTGGATGAATTTTGACTCGTTGCTCAGAGAAACAGTACGTATACGATTTGCGCAGTCTCAGGGGGGATCCAGAACTTCATGTGCCAGGGGGAGGGCACCTCACAATTGAGGCCCGAAGGGCCGAATGGGGAGGGTATGGGAGGGGGTCCGCCCCTCCCATAGGTGGGGGTTCGGGGGTCCTCCCCCGAGAAAATTTTGCAAAAATGAGACAAAATGGTGCAATCTGCCGTTCTTTTTTGCATTATTCATCAACATTTTCTTGACTTCAAATATTCCGCAAAAACTCTGAAATCTGAAGAAAACTGTGGTAATATTTTCGATCAAAAATTATTATGTTCACCCCTCCCTCCCTCCCATAGGTGGGGATGGGGTTTTCATGAGAAGATATGACAAAAATCTTGCAAAATCGTGTGTGCCATATTAGGACCCTATTGTTCTAATTCACGGAAATTTTATCAGGCATGGACCCAGATTTTCAGTTGGAGGAGGCGTAAAACTCGGCACAGGGTCTAGGGACTGCCTATAGGTCCCCGGTGGATGTAGGGTAGATCCTTGGTAGGGGGAACAAGGTGCAAAGTCCCCCTCCACGGAAGCTCCTGTATTTGAGACTTTTGGAGATACAAAATACGTTGTGAAAATAAACTATTCTAGAAATGGCTATAAGTAAAATCCATCTTGTACATCGCGTAGCTTCAGTACAGCGTTTCAAAAATTTGTATTGAAGCTACACGATGTACAAGACGTATTTGAGTAAAATAATATGGATAAGTAAAATCCATCTTGTACAGCGCGTAGCTTCAAAAATTTGTAACATTTGCTACACGATGTACAAGTAGCCATACGATTTTACTCGCCTGAGGCCAAGTGACCGAACATTTGTGCGCTGGATATTAATTTGGATTGCACATATATTTCGCTTCCCTCTGGAAAATATTATGGATCATAAACGGGGATCAGGGGAGAATACAAAGCCTAATAATTGTAATGAGTAGCGATGATTTTAATACCAGACACGACGATTGCGATAGGTCGCGGTGGGATTGCGGTGGGTTGCGGCGATTGCGATGGGTCACGATGGTTAAGTACGGGTCAGAGCATTTGCTATGGCTCTCGGATATGGAAAGAGAGATAGATTGCGGTGGTTCGCCGCGAAAAATCACCGCAACGGTTGCGGTGATTTTCCACTATAAACTTAAACTGTCCGCGGCGGCAGAGCGGAAAATGTGTAATCCGCGTAGGCTGTACTGTATTACTTACTTACTATTACTTTTTCATCTAGTGACAAAACAAAATTCAAACTTTAGGACAAGATGTGTTTGTGAAACATGAATGCCCCGATGGCAACATAGTCCAAATAAGGCAAACTTTTGAAATGTAGGTCACAACGTCGAAAATGTTTGTTTTGACAGAAAGGTCTTATCACAAGGAATATGCATGTGAAATATGAAAGCCCAACCCCTTACTAATCAAAAGTTATGACCAATGTTAAAGTTTTTAAGATGTAGATTAAAAGTCTGTCAAGGTTATGAGGTCAAAAATTTTAGTACTGATGGAAAGTTCTTGTCACCAGGAATATGTACATGAAATATAAAAACCCCACCTCTAACGATTCAGAAGTTATAATCAATATTAAAGTTTTTTGTCAGACAGAAAAACAGACACACAGGCCAAAAACTAGGTAAATGCTCCTGAATCTTTAATTCCGGGGACATAAAAATACTTTTAAGTCAAGGAAAGCAGTAGCCTACTTTGATTTTCAATGAAAACACATATTTAACATAAGTAATAGGCTGATGATCAACTATAGAGAAAATTTGGTCGGCTTATCACTAACCCAATTTGTAATACAAAGCTGCTGTCAAAGCACTAAGTCTTAATTTGGTACCATTGAGGTTATAACCAGTGTAAATGCTTTCGTTGCAAAATGGTGAAAGATGAAAATGAGAATTTTAAAGAAAATAATACACCTCCCAACAACAAAGAAAAGTTATGATCAGTATCTAAATAATTCATATGTAAAATATTCACTAATATCTCTAATATAGAAATTTTATTATCTTTTGAGAAAGATTTCATAATTGATTATCAATTCTTTCATCCCTTCTGATTACAAACTGATCATGGAGGACTTCAAACTAACTGTCCATCACAGAGAAACATATATTTTATAACCCTGGTACACTGACTGTAAAAGTGTTACTAAATTAATCTCTCAGATTGTAGTTGTAAAAAATGCACAATTGTTTGTGACTAAAAAAATTTGGATTCTTTATCCACTTCCATCACTTTTCTTCTGATTAAATTTTTGATTTAATATGTAGATATTCAAGAAAGATGATGTATACTTACTATTGATCTGGGACTAAGTTGTGGACTGATGGATGATGTGTCGGACATGGCTGGTACAGTGAGATGAGATGTGTTATTGCTGAGTGGGGTTAGGGTGCTTGTTGAACATGGTGTAAAGCCAGAACTTCCTACAACAAAGCAGTAACCATTCAAAGTTCTACTCCAGTGAATTTGATTCTTCAATCATAATTAACCTTACATTTGGTTCTTCTACATGCAATTATACTCATATACTCTAACATGGAAATCTGGAACTTCATATAAAGTCACAGTAAAAAGCTCCAATTTAAGCATTCTGAAGTTTCATTAAACATTATATTGAACTCCTGTAAACTCCAACTACATTTCTTTTAATTTTGATTCACTGAGAGTAAACTGCACTAACAATGTCTGAACACTTTGATAGTTTTCTTTACTTCCTCTAGCCTGAAAAATTATGTCAAGTCTGCAAACTGTTCTATAAATATCAAAGTTTTTTATGAGTATCATTTTGGATCAGTTATTGAACTTGTTTAACACAAAGCTACCTTTTACAAACCTAAAATTAAGTTATTAATCATATTTACAAACTCATTTTAGTACACTGAAGTATTTTCTAACTTTGTAGACTGAGGATTAAATTGAACAAATTACTGCTTAGTGAAATTTTTGTTCACATTTATCATGTTTCATTTTCCTCTTGTATGTTTTGATTAATGCCTATGAAATATTTCATAAAGCTCTGCTTTGATCTCAAATTTTGACTCTGATGAGGTAAAATGTTTTGTGTATCACTAATGATAAAGAGTGACTAAAATGTATTTGGAAATCAAATACGATTCAAAGAATGCGATGTTCAGTTAACAGGTCAAATAAACCCTCCAGGAATATTCATTAACTAAAACCTTTACCTGAACTGACTTGTACAGTAGGTTGATTGACTAAACCAGTCTGATTAAAAAATGTGTTAAGTGATGAGGCAAGGTCTGCAAACTGTTCTGGGTTTAAAGACCAATTGGACTGATCTGCCATTTTCATTGTGTCCATCAGCCCTAAAATAAACAACAAAAATTATGATGGATATTTTCGTATGTACAATCTGCTCTAGTATCGTACTTCTGTATTTGCCATGCCTAGTATGACAATTCTAGTTACCACTGATGGCACCACTGATGGTACTGCCGATGGTACCACTGACATACACGTGATTTGAAACATACAACACACTTATCAAACTAAATAAAAGAACCCAGTCACAAGCATGTTCAAATCATGTTATAAACCCATCAAGCATAAATGTGAACTTGCAATGGTTTGCCTTACTGAATTTTCTGTAAGTAATGCTTTCATTTACAGAAGTGACACAAGTGAATACAGATCTAACTTTAAGGAAAATTATACTTTCTGTGTATTACTGATCTCTTGTACCCAAGAAAAGATGACTTGCATAGTTGTTGTGAAACATGGATGCAGATGGCTTGCTAATGAATATAAATCTGGCTTTCACTTGAAATGACTTCCAACAAAAAAGTTTCAATGTAATTGTACATATTTCAAAATGCCTTGGTTTGTGAGAGAAATGAAGGACTTTTATAACATTCTTTCACAATGTTGTTATCTAAATGACAAATGTAAACTTGTTCAGTTACTTTAATTCCAGGAAGTGTACCCATCATAGGGTGAAAGCATTATACCATGTCTGGAAATTTAATTTTTAAACCAATTTCATATTAAGAGCAAGAGTAAGACAAGTACAACACACATGCTTGTGATCAATTAAAAGGCATATGGATCATTACTTTGTAAACTGAATTTTTTTTAAGTTCAGATGATGTCCATTTTTGTGTATGCATTCATTTATTAATTGTAATACATGTATAACTCTTTCATTCATTAAAAATATGTATTCTACAAAGTACTGATGAATAAAATGGTATAACTCATGCCTGAGGAATCCATTTCTTAAGTACTACAGTAACTACATGTACAGTCACTACACTACCTAATATTTGGTTATCGTCACAGATGCTTAAAGGAAAATTACTTACAATCAATGTGCGACCTCAAATCAAGGAATTGCACATTATGAAAGAGGTAAGTGTGACATAAAAGAAGATCAGTCATGCAATGTCATTTTAAAAATTTTACTTCACAATCCATGTTTACACTTATAGATAGCAACAATGAAAGAAATACATGTTGAGTAAGTACTCCAGAAACATGCTGATTTATTGAATGATACTACCTTGAATTGTCAGTCCAGAGCCTGAAAGTTTACAAAGGAGAATATTCATATCAATCTGAATGGTATTACATGCAGATAACATTTTCTTTTGGGTTTTTTTCCCTTTGAAAGTTGAATTCAAAATAAAACGATATTGACCGATACAATTTTTTTCACATGTTAAACTCATAAAGACCAATCTTTTGCTTATTAACATAAATAGCTATATAATACCACTATGAAAATTCTCCTTTCAATGACAAAACTTGACCAGGATGTAATCTCTCAAAACCTGATAAGAATGTAATCTCTCAAAACTTGGTATGTTTGTAATCTCTCAAAATAGCTGCAATTCAGCCAGTAAATACACATCCACAACTTATTTTGTTATAGAAATAAAACAAGTATAGTTTGAATATCATAAATCTGTTTAAGATAAAATCACATCTTCATCACATGTGTCATGTTTTAAGAAAACAAAATTCATGCACTGACAAACACATCATTTCTTTATTCCTGGCAATGACATATCTTACATAACCTGTTAATTACCTTGAAACTGTGAGATATCTATGTTATTCAGATCATAGCTGCCAGATCCTGCTAACTTGAGACTTTCCTTTAATGCATCCACATTCTGTAACCAGTCTGTGGAAACATTCAGACCTGCACCTAGACAAGAAAGATTTTATCATTATATTTATTCACAAACATGACAAGTATCATATACATGTATTTATCATAAAAGCCATCGCCTTGTCACGAATGATTGATTTTTGGTACCAGTTTATTATTATTTTATCATATCAGAATTTAAACATAATAAGAGTAATAAACATCAGGTAAATATAATTCAAAATGAACACCTAGACAGACGAAAGTATTTATCACAAGTTCATGAATTACAATTAAATAGACACAGAAGAGATGTCTATCATGCATGTTTTCAGTAATGTAGCACACAATCTGGAAAAGTTTATATCCGTAACTTCAGTCAAAATTTTGGTACAGCATATTCTTTTATAATTGAAAGGGTCACTAGAATGAACTAACATATTTATCAAAAAGATTGATTGATTGATTTTTGTTTTACATCACACCACGAATATTTCACGTATATGGTGACGGCATCTGCCTGATGCGGGGCATACAAATTTTGACCTTTGCAACAGACCCACCAGAAGCAGTGAGGGAACTTTAATGTGCCATGCATACCACGACACGGGGCCTTGGTTTTTACTGTCTCATCCAAAAGACATGACACCGGCATGACCAGAGCGGGACTCGAACCCCGGCCTCCCGATCAGGAGTCTGACGCGATACCACTAGGCCACACCCGCTTATTAACAAAAAGAAAAATAGAATTCCGTCACATAAAAATTGTATTTACCTTTATTTTCTGACTATAAGTTATTGTGGAGAATGGGCTGAGGGGCTTATAAAAAGAAGTATTTCCCTAAATCAGTCCAACTATATATATGTCACACCACTGAATGATAAAAAATGTATCACAAAATACCTATCAAAAAAACACTTCCAGGTGAAGTGAGGGAGAGATATCACAAAGAAGATATCAAAGATTTGGGTTGATCCTTACTGTGTTTCACTATCAGGTTTGAGCAGTGACTGAGTTTACTCTGGCTACAGTTTGAATGCAATCATCTATAGAGACAATATATACCACAGAACCAGCAAAACTACAAATCTTAGATCTTATGAAGGTGGATGTGAAGGGACACTGTTCCTACATGCACCATTCTTTGCATTAAAAAGTGGGGGGGGGGAAGAATTGTGTGCTTTTTTGTGTGGTAAACTGTAAAGGATGAACTTTAAATAGTGAAATTAATGATTCATAAAAGTTAATTGCAAATGACATAAAGGGGCTATCTGATATACACAATAATCCCTAGTTTAGCAGTCCAGTGTAAAATGAACTTTTTCATGATCATTTTCAAGTGAACATAAATTTGTCAAGTCCATGGAAATAACAACATCATTGTTTAGCGTTGCTTAGTTTTCACACACTGCAAGTATCTTGGTCTTCTTAATTAGCTATATAAAGTAAAGGGTAAATTGTCATTGGCTTAACCAATCTATCGCTGTGTTCTAAACACCTGAATTCAAGTCCAGTTTGAAATAACATGATGTCATGATTATGTAGTAAGAATTACTCATTGATTCCAACATCAACTGCCTGCATTTGCTCACAACAGATACTTAACATTAGGACCTATACACTAACTTTACACTCAATCATCTTCCATCAAAGCACATATTGAAAACTGAGCAGTCGTATTCCGATGAACAGTCTCATACAAATATCTTTTCATAGAGAGATAAAAGTCATATAATGCAAGGTAAAATGCACACTTGAAAATATATGCACTCTATTTTTTTTTATATGTATTGGTCAAGGCAATGAATAGGCTGAGAGATCTTTCTTTTAGTTGTTTTAGGGAAAAAATATAGACCTATAGTCTGAAAATCACATTTACATTTTTCAATGTGTAATTTATGATTATTGTTGACTACAGTGACTACAAAAACAAGCACTGTCAATTTGGAATGTGTGAAAAACATTGGAATCAAAGAAATTCTACAAAATAAATAATGCAATACTGAACATTTATTTTTCTCAGCATTGCAAAGAGATTACAAGATATTTAGTAACTCAGTAGTTTAAGTTAAATAAGTGTAACAGTTAAGCCTACATAATAAACTATTAAAATATACATGATAATAGACAAGGTCTAGGTACTGTTAGTGATGGGGAAGTAATGTGTTAAAGCCTAACATATACATGACCTCACTATATTGAACATCTGATATATACATGTAGATGACCTAATGATACTGAACTGCCAAATAAGATATCACCTAATGACATTGATAAATATTAAGGATATGGAATGTATTGTAATCAATACTTAGGGGCATCAATGTGTGCTGCCCTACAAACAGGGCATCAATGTGTGCTGCCCTACAAACAGAGTATCGATGTGTGCTGCCCTACAAAAATAGCATCAAAGTGTGCTGCTCTACAAACAGAGCATCAATGTGTATTGCCCTACAACCGTAGCATCAATGTGTGCTGCCCTACAAACAGGGCATCAATGTGTGCTGCCCTACAAAGAGAGTATCAATGTGTGCTGTCCTACAAAAATAGCATCAAAGTGTGCTGCCCTACAAACAGAGTATCAATGTGTGCTGTCCTACAATAGAAACTTCTACTGCTTCTCACACTGCATGTTTTTCTACAGAAGACGTTCATTGTTATCTATTTAACCTTTTAAGTTTTAAACACAAACAGCTGCATCATGTGAAGCATGTGTGATAAAGAGCTGTATATACTATATAATAGCCACATCAAATGTTATAATAATATGAAATGATAAAATTCCAGATATAAAGAGTGTGTTCTGTATCTTCTAAAGTAGACTGTGTTTTGTTCAAAGCAAGTGCCAGAATGAAGAAAGCTTTGACAATATATATTTACTTAATTTAAAATGGTCATTAAACATAAAGATTTAATTTTCTCTACCTTCTGGCTTCTATTACATACAATGAACATACTGTCTTCATTTGTCAACTATATGCAGGTAAAACTTATTTCTGATTATATCTACGTGTGAAAAGAATATTAATCTGAACAGGTTTAGCAGTATACAATAAAGGAAAAGAGGAAACAAATCACTCTTTACTCCATGAGCTTCAGGGTTTTAAAATAAAATAAAGTCTATGCAGAACTAAATTCCAGAAGATTGGTGAGTATATGCCTATAATAAAATAGTCAACAGAAGACAAATAAAACCTCAGATTTCCTTCAGTGCTTTACTGGGTACAAGTTCAGAATACTCATTATGTTTGATAATGTTTTGCTTGTAATGTTTCAAAATTCTAAAATAGAATTATAATATACAATAATGCTTTCAGACAAAAAAAAATTACTATATTATACTGAAGTTTTCAGAAAAAAAATGTATAAATAGCAGTAAAAACTAATTTACTGGATTTCTTTTCTTGCACCTTTGCTAGTAAAAATTGAATCTGAGTGTTCTCTTTGACTATTATTTATTGGCTATATATGTAAAACAAACATAAAAGTAAGGTGAGAGTAGTGCACACGACATACCCCCCAATAATCCAGGCAGTTTACTTGGCTCTACATCGAGAGTAGGATCACCTAAAACAAATATTTATTGTACTTTCCCTAGTACAAAATTCCTCATTTGTAGACAATGTATAATTCTTTATTATCTTATTATTAAGATTTCTATTCATTCTAAAATAATACTTATAACCCTATCAATACTTTGTACCTGTATCATTTTCTGTGAAGATTTCAATCATATGTTTGAAATATAATATCCTTCAAGGATAAGACTGTAATAACTCCGATAACATTAAATTTGCATAATAATTGATTTTGCACAAATTATCCATGCTTGAGACACAATAAACATGACATACATACATGCACTATTCTATTCTAGGTATGCATTATTAATACATACAGGTTAAGAACTTGATACCAGCAGGCAGGACAAACTGATTCTTTCTACAAAACACTGGAGTAAAATCACATAACCAGCTACAAGATAAATTAATAATAAATATATATGTACCTGGAGTGCCTTCAAACATGTTTTTATACAATGTTCTGAAGGAAGCACTGAGATCCTCGAGACCTCCATTAGCTTCAAGAAATGAGCTGCCAGTAGATGGCACCACCTGTGACTGAGCTGGATGTACAGGAGACAATGAGTGTGGCTGAAAAAGTGATTAAGGAGTAAATATGCTTTGCAATCATGAAGACATTTAATTTGTTGTTTTGTGTCATGTTTTTTTTGCTTCATGTCTCACCAAAATTAAATTCTCACATAACAAGGAATAAAACTGAAGAAATTACATCAAGAGTCATACTTGTAAATAACTTATACAATACATCTCCTCAGTGTCTATATGTTTAATACAATGTGTTTCTAGACACTGAAAGCATAGGCAACTAAATGACTGGTGTGTTTGTTTGATAATCGTTTTATCATTCATGTCACACCAAGATTATTGCACTTATATGTTGACAGCATCTGCATGATTGCACATAAATTCAGAGCTATGCATCGAACCCAACTGAAGCAATGAGGGCTCTTTAACAGGCCATGTTTACTATGACACAGAAACTCAGTTTTTACTGTCTCATCCGAAAGACAGGACAAAGACAACAATTAACCACTGACAAGAATTGAATCTGGGACCTCTCTATCACAAGAGAAGCATATGACCAACTTAGCTATGCTGGCTCATAAGACAATTCAAAAGTTGAATAGATCTACTGTATTGATAAATGAATACTGCCTTTCTATTGGCTTTTTTATTAAAATTCAAGTAAATGTATGTAGGAAGACGAGAAATTTTCAATCAAGAATAAAGAAAATATTTTGCATATCAACAACTTACAGTCAGTGTTGCATGCAACACTCATACCCTGACAACAACCTGTACCCTCCAAGTGACTAATACCTTGTTAGCAACATGAAACAGTTATGTTAACTTGGTAACCTTTTGTATGATTTAATAGGAAATAACATTGAATTCTGTGAAGTTTATATCAAGTTTTAGTGAAACTGACAGCAAAAATATAGCTTTTTATTCATATCTGGCATCAGTATCTATAGTCACTATCTGAAAACTGAAACAGTGATGAATCACTATTTTCAGTAATAAGTCTACAACTGAACTAATTTGATGTCTATTTTTAGTAATAGTGACCTTTAAAGATGACCTTTTGACCCCAAAATCTATCCCACTCTAGACCTATACATAAGCTAGCATTGTATGAAGTTTGAAAGAAACCATCATTCTTAACTCAAGTTATTATTTGGCAAATGAAATCTAGTGATTAATGTCTATTTTTAGCAACCATGATTTTTAGAATTGACCTATTGACCCCAAAATCTATCCCACTCTAGACCTATACATAAGCTAGCACTGTATGAAGTTTAAAAGAAACCATCATTCTTAACTCAAGTTATTATTTGGCAAATGAAATCTAGTGATTAATGTCTATTTTTAGCAACAATGATTTTTAGAATTGACCTATTGACCCCAAAATCTATCCCACTCTAGACCTATACATAAGCTAGCATTGTATGAAGTTTAAAAGAAACCATCATTCTTAACTCAAGTTATTATTTGGCAAATGAAATCTAGTGATAAATGTCTATTTTTAGCAACAATGATTTTTAGAATTGACATATTTACCCCAAAATCAATCCCATCCTAGACCTTCACATGAGCTAGCCTTATAAGAAGTTTGAAAGAAATCAATCATTCCTGTTATCATCTGTTATCCGAAATAAATGACAAATGTCTATTTTCAATAAGAGTTACCCTGAAAGTTGACCTTTTGACCCCAAAATCAATCCCACTTTAGATCTTTGTATAAGTTAACATTGTATGAAGATTGAAGCAAATTGCTCCTCAATAGATCTTTATATAAGATAACACTGTATGTAGTTTATTGCAAATTGCTCCTCATTTAAGTTACTGTTTGTAAACCATCCAGACAGACAAACAGACAACAGTTACATAAGCTAGTCATATATAAAGTTTAAAAGAAATTAATCATTCTTAACTCAAGTTATTATCTGGGAAATGAAATGGGGTGATAAATGTCTATTTTTAGTAACAGCGAATTTTTTAATTAACCTTTTGAGCCCAAAATCAATCCCACCCTAGACCTTTACATGAGCTAGCCTTATATGAAGTTTGAAAGAAATCAAACACTTCTAACTCAAGTTCTCAACTGGAAACGAAATAAATGATAAATGTCTATTTCTAGTAAGCCTTCGAGTTGACCTTCTGACCCCAAAATCAATCCCACATTAGATCTTTATATAAGCTAACATCGTATGAAATCTGAAGCAAATTGGTCATTCCTCACTGAACTTTTGTTTGGAAACCAGACAGACAGACAGACGGACAACAACAAACAATATAGTCCCCTTCAGTTTCACCAGCAGACTACCAAAAAAAAAAAAATAAATAAAAAAATTGTTAAGTTTGTGGAACACTAATGCCCCTGGTGCCATCAATGTCCAAAAAGTTATCTTAAGTGTGAAAGTCACTGCCAAGGTCAAAAGGTCATCAACATTGGTGTCATTTGAAAGGGCTTCGTTAGTTGAGTATGCATGTCAAATGTGAAGTCTCTATCCTCACGGTTCAAAAGTTATAGCCAAGGTTAAAGTTGACATCAGACAGACAAACAGATAAACAGACAGGACAAAAACAATATGCCTCCGATCTATCAATCCGGGGGCATAAAAAGCAAGAAGTTTTCTGAATATGATCTTAAACATGATATTAAGTATACATGTAGTAATATATCAAAATGTATATCACCTATTAATCAACCAAAACTCTAGAATCTTATTCTTATGAATACCCTAAATTTACTTGAATTTTATAAGCGAAATTTTGACAGTGCAAATTTCCTACAATATTCATTAGAAATCTCACATGCTCATGACAATGACATTTACAGATTTTTTTATACGAGGAAATTCAAGTAAATATTATACTCTCTAAATACCTACTAATATTTAAGATGACCATCAGAGATCAGCTACATTGAATGTGTCTAACCTGATTTTGTTGTGATATATCATTGTTGCTCTGTACATTAACAGCTGTGAGAGTAGGGGCTGTGGAGAGACTGTTGCTAGAATTGCTCAAACCAACACCACTTTCTGGACTATATGGTGAAGCCTACAACAGAAATGATCTACAAACAATTGTGATCTTCAACATATCCCAAAGGAAAAAATGTATACAAGGCAAAACAAAATTAATGTTTAGATTGACGGGCACAGCTGCATTGCCTAAATACCCCCTACATTTTTTTTTCTCAACGATTTCTACTGGAATTTCAAACCTGTCATTTAGTCCCACTGTTTCCAATTTGCGTTTTAATCAACATCCAGATTTTTTGTGACATGGGAGAATTCGAGAATGGATTGATTGATTACTGTTTTATGTCACTACATGATTATTCACATATATGATGACAGCATGCCTTTGATGCATTGCATAAAAATTCATACCTTTGCAATGGACCCATCCAAAGCAGTTAAGCATCTTTGACTTGCCATGCTTACCATGAAATGAGACCTAAGTTTTTACTGTCTCATTTTAAATACAGGACATTGGGATGATCATGGCAGGAGCCAAACCAGGGACCTTTCAGTCACAAGTCGAGAACCTCAAACAATGAGCCACGGAATTGAGAATCAAACATCTCAAGTTGTCTGAAGGTTGAGAATGACCCTCCTATCAACCACTATATTTTAAGGGGTAAATGTTGAAATAATTTTGCCTTGGACAGTCATTGGATACTACAGCGAACAATGTATGATTCCAGAATTATTTTAAGATATAACAAGCAAATTCAGAGAATTGTGGTCCCCCACTTTCGGACTTCTATCAGTAATGGTGCAGTTATCTGTAACATATTGTCATGGTTGTGCATGTCTACAGGTATCTGCAATTAGGGACACTTGACAAATATGAAGGCCCTAAGTTACATTGAAGTAGGTCAAAGGTCACAGTCAAGGTCACATGATAAAAATATTGGTACCAATGGAAAGGTATTGCAATAAGAGACACACATGCCAAATATGAAGGCCCTTCATCCTATGGTTAGAAAGTTATGACCAAGGTTTAAGATTTTGTGACAGACCGACGAATGAGATTTAATGTTCCCATGCTTTTACGAAAAGCAGGGGACAAAAAGAAAAAAAACCTGTCTGCCTCACTTTTTTCCCAAAAAGTGCCCATCAACCTAAGCATTCATTGTGTTTGGCCTAATTTGTTTTAACATTTAATTAGAATTCTACACAATTCTTTGTATTATACTGTAATATTAATTTTAAAACTACCTGTCTTTTCTTTTACCTACTGCTTAAATATGTTTGGGATATACCGGAGAAAATGCATGTATTTACCGATTTGCAGTTTGGGTTAGAATTCTGAGAATTTGCATTGGAATTGTGACCATTTAGAATAAGGATGGAAATCAAATTGATAAATAAAGATCTGATAACTTTTAACCACCTGACTAATCTGACTACCAAGGCTAGAAACAGTATTTTTATAATAATACGATATTACTTAATTAATCTTGCTAACCTCTGCATGTTATCACCTCAATTAATTGTCATATTTACACCATACTTCAAACTGTTTGGTACCAGCCTGACTCAATCTCCTTAGTTCACAAATTACTTCAATCAATTCAGATCTCTGCTCTACCTAAACTTTTGTATTAACATCGTTATTATCTCAGCTACATTTTTCAAACTTACTCCTGATAAATCATGTTTGAATCCATATTCACAATATAGGTAACATATGGTACAGTACATGTACATGAGCATAGCCATGTCCTGATACATCTTTAGATGATCAACATCTATAGTGTACAGGTATGTCACATTTTGTAATAAAGTATTAAATGCAGAATATTTTGATGAAACAGATAAACATTTCAGTAAATACAAAATGTAGGTATTTATTTCTGATGTATATGACTATAAATATATATATATATATCTTGTTTAGTAGTAGTAAATTTTACCAAAATTATCACAGTGAAAACTATATCAAGAATAGTTACTGATACATCAATAGTGTTTTTATAATTAAATAATATACAATCATAATATGATATTTATGACAGTTCTGTTATACTAAGACACAAATTCAAACATTCAACCCTAAATCTTAATTTTAAATTAAAATGCACAAACTGAATATCAGATGCAACAGTTATATTCATAGCAATGAACAAGCTGACAAAATATAAATGCGTAAGATATGTAACGTACCCATTCACCAACAAGGAGTTTGCGTTTCTTGTGACGTGCAGGTAATGAATCATCAGGTGGGTTGCTATCTATAGCCCAGTATGAACCCTGTAATCAGGATGAATGGTAAAGTATAGAACATGGTCTGAACTGTAATTCTAAGGTTCATGCTCACACTGCTAACAATAACTTTTCAAATATTTTAAGTGTTTTTTTTTTTTTCATTTTTTTAAAGGTGCCTTTTCATTTGGGAATTTTTCATCCAATTTGCATAATGCTAAAAGCTGTACGTTTGGGAAAACTTTGAAAATTTTGAGTAAAATCAATGAAATTTCCATTGGGAAGGGTCCTTACAACAGACCTGATTAGAAGAAAAAAAAAGAAAAAACAAAGAAACAAACTTTAATAAAGTTGCCATTCCTAATACATCACTGGAGTATTTATGGTTTTCGGGGCCATGTCACAGACGAGAAGGAATTTCTAACGTAACATTTTGTATATATATTGTAAACCAAGAGATAATGAGTAAATGGAAGAAAGCATTGTTCAGTCATTGCATTTAACTGTAATTTTACCAAAGAAAACCTAGATATATTGGGAATGCATACATTGAATAATATATTGATTATCTATATATAAATAATCACCACAACTATTACATGAGAAGGTCAAGACAGTACCTGATAACCTTCCAACGGATCAGGTACTGAACTCAATAAATCAAGGCTGGGTAAGGAAATGATTAATAATGCATACACAAGATAGTCTTAAGAGGATGAAACAGGACCTAGCTCAGTCAAGGAAATAACTAATACAGATATACTGTACACATACTGATCTCTCTTGTGATGACCACTTGATGGACACACACTGACCCCAAGTGATGACCACATACATTGTACATGTATCAGTGATTTCATCTGACTGACAACACTGAATGTAAATACTAGTAATCAAGGGTAATTCTACCCTTACAACCTTGTAGTATCATGATATCTTTGTAACAATTTTAATATACATGTACCCGTTAATTTCTAATGAATAATTGGACAATTTGGATGATACATACAGTCTTGTGCAATGATAAATCATCTTTATATACATGTAGTATAATGCAAGAAAAGGGGGGGGGGGGGTATTCGCATAGCACAGGACTGATTAAAAAGGTAGTTTTTCACAAAATCTAGAATTTTCATAAATGATTAATGGTGTGACATAATCAATACATATACATGTACTTACAGTGTGCTAGGATTAAAAAATGTGACTTGAAAGATAATGGGAAATAATTTGTTTATGGGAGAAAATTTCTGGTGGTGTTGGAAACGAATGGTCTTCACTCTAGTTATTACTACTATTACACCTTTATCTATTGTATCAAGTCAATCAATGGTAATTTAAGTTGCTCATTGGAAGCATCACACTTTAACTATTAGTGCTAACAAAATATTTCCTTTTCCTGATTGCAGTAAACTAATATCTCTCATGAACTTAAATTCCTTTTGTTGAATACCTCATTGGAATTGTATATATTCAACTTATTGTAAGTCTTGCTTAAATAATCAGAATATCCCAAAGTCTTCTTTGACAATAATCCCATATTCCATTTGAATATGGAGATGAGTTTTATAACTATAGTTACTTCTAACTACATCTATATCCAGTTTCTATGATGCAAAAAACTTAACATTTCTGGTGCCATATGTGACTGCTACAACAAAATCAAAAGGGAAACTGACCAACCATATGATATGTGCATTGTCCATAAAATTACACATATGTTACAGAAGAGCACAACGTACAGTACTTATGTACTAGCCCAATTTTGACTTTGCAGAGTCCCTGAAAAGTGATGGTTTTATTGGTTTTGTTCGGTCTAACAAGATTCATCATTTTGTCACAATGAATGTCTGACAAGTTTCAAAAGTTTTTAAGAAGTCTGTCATCCTCACCCCCCTTTCATCATCATGCATCAGCCATGGCCGCCCTGCTTTCCAGTTCTCTTTAAAGATCGTACTCTATTATCCTCATACTTTGAATTTTTTTGGGCCATTTGGACATTACTAGGAACTGTATATTTTCTTTTTCCTCCCGGTTTTGCTGACGCTACATATTTTATGGGCCAGGACGCGGCCATTTTGACCTTCATGTGATACACTGACCTTAATACTACAAACGCTTAATCAAGATCAAGTGAAGTCATAAGGGTTTGGGCGACTACAACAGGTTGGACTGAACTAGTCCGAGTTGGAACGGTACAGAGCATCCGGAATTATCATGTCGGACATTCGGACCGACAGGATGGTGATTTCTGTCAGACATCTGATATTTTTATCGGCAAAACCTATAAAACTGACACTTTTCAGGAACTCTGGGATGAGGATGCAAGAACTGGAGATGTTGCAGATGAGATGTGAGAAGAAGAGCAGCTGGGAGAAGATAGGGCCGTTAGGACAGATAAAAATGTGGAGCAGGACAAGTGGAGTGATGTTGATGATTATGATGATGAGAGTGAAAGTGACAATGAACAATCCGAGGAGGAAAATGATAAGCAAATGGAATTGATAATTCGAGAATATAAATATGAAATGGAGTATGATTAAATTCAAAGGCATTTGATTCCACTTGTGTTCAATTTCATAATGTATTTCACTATCTCCTTTAAATGTGAAAAAAAAATTCGGTCTGACAAAACTTTTTTTTTCTGTCCGACAAGATTCATCATTTTGTCAGACAGAATGTCTGATAAGTTTAAAAAGTTTTCAAGAAGTCTGACTTTGACTTTTGACTTTTGACTTTTTTGTTTAATCAAATATTGCTCGACTTTGACCATGCTGTTCTGGTTAATTTTCAGTTGACTTTGTAAATATACAAAATGTTAAATAATATACTATTAGTTATATAGTGTTTTATAGGGGTGATATGGAAATATATTGGGTCCATGAAAAAAGTTGTATTAGGTGAGGCGTATCACCTCTGTAAAACATTATATAACGAATTTATCCCACCGATGGCCTTTCTTGGCTCATATAATGGTATAGAAGCTTCATATACTCCACCCAATATCCATGCAGAACTGTACATTTTCTTCACGACCTGTTTTTTTTTTTTTTTTTTTTTTTGGGGGGGGGGGGTTGGTTGTTTAATTACAATTTTTTTCATGGACCCAATATATTTCTGTAACCGTTCTCACTTTATTTATCTCCTCTTTGCTACGCGATGCAAACCTGTCTTGTCCGTCAGCCATGTTTGTTTACAAACATCGTCTACGTGTCTGCAAAAGTGATGCCACACTCAAGGGGCTCCACACGGGTGATATCAAAACTAATATCAGGTGGGTAGGAACCTGATACAATAATATGTTGCATCTTTCTCAACCAATCGAATAACAAGTATTTTGTCAGAGGTGGGATAAAATTCAATGATCCATATGAGATTAATATAGTAAACTGATGACCCAAAACTGGTACTCCATGTGGTCTGTCCTGATGAGACTGTAGGCAGAGGTCAGGCCACACTACCAAAAATACCAGGTCAAGGCTCATCAATTTGACATATTGAACACACAGTGAATAATTAATTATTACATCGAAATTAATATGTATATCAAGAATAATGACCTGGTCATTATATCATCAATAATAACCTGGTCATTACCATATATCATCAATAGCGACTTGGTCATTACCATATATCATCAAAAATGACTTGGTCATTACCATGTATCATCAATAATGACTTGGTCATTACCATATATTATCAATAATGCCCCGAATATTATATCATCTTCCGGACAATTGATATCACAAAGTACTTTTGAACCACAAGTCATTTTAATGGTTTATAATCGACCAATCAGAATCAAACAATCTTATCAGAGGTTATCTGCTGTGCAGTTTTACTGCATATGGGTATACTGCAATTTTTTCATTTTCAGTACGAATCGCAATACATTTTAAATACCCCCGGTACAAAAAAACGGTTTACGTTCAATATTTAATTGTCTCATTACTAGTATATCTACAGCTATCTCCCTTTATCATCTCTTTAATAGTGCAAGAAGCATATATAAAAGTGATAACAGATAATCAAAAGTTCAATTTACTTAGTAACTCTTTGATTTTTACCATTGTTACTGGTATGCTTATTCCATACATTCTGTGTAGTGCTAAGCTTTAGCTGTAAATCCCAAAGTCCAGTTTTCCAGTGAAAAATATTGAAATTTCAAAATCAATTGATAATTTAATAAAAGAGAAAACAGAAGACATCTGACAAAGCTGTACGACACAAATCAAAAAGAACCTGCACACAAAAAACTGCAATATATTTTTTTAATACTGCAGTATACTGCAATATATTTTATTTACCCCAATACCCAGTCCTATAAGAGGTATAATGAAATTTTTTCTCTACCTAAATACCCTACCATTTTTGTCAAAGAGGAATAAAGCAGGACAATTTTGCTTTTCATCTTATAATCATATAAGTTATAACACAAGTATCCTTGGTACTCAAGGTGTGGAGAACTACTGAGCAGATGGATTGTACTGTAGACAGTGACCAACATGAAGTCCCAATTGTTTTACTTAAACTCAAAACACCCATACTTTAAGACAAAAATTGTGTTACGGACATATGCTTAAACCAAATCAACTATCAATATCATCAATTGATCTTATACACATGCACCTTTCACTGCACAAATAAAATGTTACTCACCTTCCCTGGATCATCTTTTGACCTAGGAACCTTTAAGAAACATTTGTTCAATGACAAATTATGTCGGATGGAATTCTGAAAATAAAATGATTAATTTGAATTTACAAGAACTGACAGACTACACAAATGATATATATAATTTGATTATATTAACATAAAATTACAAAACTAATTATAAACAAAGTTTATGTCTCATTCTGTAAGAAAAGCTACAGGTATCATACTGATTAGAGCAGCAGACAATTATAAAGGTATGTGTATTTGATTGATTAACATTTATTGAAAGTCAATTTAATACTCACAATGATCTTGACCCTAGAGATAGGACATATGGGAAAATCTAGTGTCATGGTTAACATTTGTGTGAAGTGTCATGGTTAAAGTTTGTGTGAAGTTACATCTAAGGTTTTCTGTCAACTGTACACTAGCTTTAATCATTACAGATGAAATATAACCTTCAAAATCAGAATCATCTTTGAGGCACATGATTGACCTTGGGTAAGGTCATAATACATCTTGTGGCACTGATTCCAACTGACCTATCACGTTTATGGAATATTTATTGAATTTATTAATAACAATACATTTTCAATGTCTGTCCATGGCATGACTGAGATGTAAAATATTGTGATGCCATCTGATGTAACAAGTTTTCGAGCGTAAATGGAAGGACCACTTGTGTGAAGTATCAATAATGATTGGTATATAGCAGTTATATTTATATGATCAACTAGTTTTTAAAAATTAAACAGACTGGATGGAGAGAATAATATACCTTATTCCCCAAACTTCTTAATAACTAACCTAAATTATCTTTTATCTTGTCCATTATTAATCATAATTAATAAATCCAAAAATTATTTGGGTGTATTGGTACATGCTGTACAAATGAGCACATGAACCCTTCTGGTCAGAATTGATGAGTATGCTTGATTTTCCCATATGCTCAATGTTATTCAATGCACTTATAGGCGCATGTTCTATATGCCATATTTAATGAACAAGTGTGGCTTGATACTGGTTTATTGTGATATGCATGTAGACTAATGTTTGATAAGTGTAGTTATGTAAAGAAAATGATACCTCAACACCCTAACTAATGAAAGCAGCCCTTAATATGTACCTTTTAAAAGCCTTTAGTTCTCAGTTGAGTTAAGAAAACCAAGAAGTGGCGATACACCACAAATACATGTACCCTGCTGGCAGCAACAGTGAAAAATGCATTACATGATCATGAATACATGTATATGACATTTTTTTTAAACAGCACATGTAGTCCAAGGGTCATAACTTCTGTAAAACTTTTGAACAGAATTCCCATTACAATATGCACATTTCCATATTATGATCTAAGGTTGTACCTAATTTCACTGAATTCCTCCTAAGGCTTGTAAGGGTTAAGGAGAAGTTGCAAAGACAAGATGAATTTACCATACATGCATAGACATCAAAGCCTAAGGGGCTTAACTTTGTCAAAAGCCCTAAATTACCAGCCCTAAATTAATACTTGACTTAGATAGTACATGTATCATGATGTATATGTACATGTATACCAAATGCAGAGATATAGCACGGAAACTGAAAATTATTCTATCCTCACCAAATTAAACTTGGCCTAGATATTCTTATGATGTATCTATATACATGTACCAATTTTCAAGTCAATTTGTGCATACATTGCATTCATAGTTGTGACAGAGCATGGAAACTATTATAATTGAAAGTTTTTCTATGTCCAACCGACATGACTCCTTGGAAAATTATTCGACCGAAACCAAATCAGTACTTGACCTCTAGATTATCCACAGGTCATAGACGAAATAACCCTGTGTCCCCAATATGTATAATATAATAGATATTATACATATTGGGGGCACAGGGTCATTGCACCTACAACCTGTGAGATTATCAGTATACCAAATTTCAATTCAATATGTGCACCCGTTCAGAGATGTTGATGGAATGACATGCCCCAAACCACTGAAAATGGTCAGGGTATACATGTATAAACACATACTGACAAGTATAATTATCAGACACTACCCTGAATATTTTCATTGTTCAACATATTTAAGTAAACGCATATTAGTACATCAAAAGTAATGAATTTGTTAACATAACATTAACTGTTTTATAATGATAACATGTTACATATCACTGATCACAAACATCTAGTATATTTACAAATACAGCCATAATTGGCCATTTGCCAATTTTAAGGCCGTCCGGTTATTTAAATTAAAGCACTGGGATTTTCCCAAAATTGCTCAATACCCTATTTAAATTTCAATAACCAGCTTAAGCCTTTTAATATATTTGTTTAATTAAATATGCAACTAGATTATGAATAAAAAATTTATGAATGAGAATTCTTCATCAAGAAGCAACTGAGTCAGCAAATAATTGTTGTAACAAAATTAACATATAGAAATTTCAGATATGTACTCAGATGCCCTCTCCCCTAACTTAAGAATGAAAACAACAGAAAATCAATTCTTTTTTCGCATTTTATAGGCCTGTACACATTCTCACTGAACCTAGAGAATAACAAGTCCCATTAGAGTCTTGGGACTCATTTTTATTACAAAATCTACAGAAAATACAAATTGTGGTGAGTCCCAAACCCATTTTGATGAGTCCAGGACTCATCTACATGTAGGTGAGTAAATGAGAACAATGAAATGCAGAAAACATGTTAACTTGCCTTAACTTGATATCAAAATTTAAATACACACTAAAATTGTCAACAGCCAACAACCCTTGAAATATTAAGCATTCATATGTATTCAGATTTTGCACATATTTAGAGGAGGGAAGGAATTTTCAATTTTGGTTTTGGAGGTTAATCATAAATAGTAGAAAACAAAGATTACAGTTCAAAAATAAACCCAATTCTCTCTTCTGTTTTGTTTTTCTTTGTGAAAAGCTGATTGGGAGGAAAGATTACAGCTTTATGTCTTAAATGATCATTATTTCTCCTAGATACATGTATAGTGGTTAACAAAATCTATAACTAGGGTCTGGTGGTGACAGAGAAATTCACTTGCCAAATTGTCAAGATTTAGTCCATTTCAAAGCTTGCCAAGATATAGACATGTTAACTTGGCATAAAGGTTAGTATTTCTTTTATGAAGTTAGAACTACATGTATTAGCATAATTCCAAACCCTGGCTTTTTGTGGGTTCTGGTTTCAGGTTTAAAACTTAGGGTACATACCCAAGAAAACCCGAGATCTGGCAGATTTAGAGTAAGTGACCATCCACTAACCACTGCTTAACAAGTTAAGCTTCACACACTCATTCAACTTCCATGTACAGAGATGACATGTGATATATGTTATGTACCAGTATGGTACAAAAAAAAAATAAGAAATGAAAAATATCCACCATAACATTTTGAAATAAATAGTAAAACATATACCCAATACATGCTATAATTTTGTGCACCAGATGTGCATTTCCACAACGATGACTCCCCAGTGATGTTCATGACTGAATGATTGGAATTCTAATAATATGTAAATATATGAAGAGCAGACTTAAAACCAAAGTGCCCAAAACAATGAGCCAAAGAATCAATTAAAGGACAGAGCTATGCATGAGGGAGGTACTCCTTAGTTTGGGAATTTTTAGCAAACAAAGTCTAGAAAACCTTACTTCACCGAGTACAGCGTATGACTCTGTCAAGTGTGAATTATATATCTTTGTCTGACTAGAGACTAATGAGACTCTTGTATCTTCTCACCTAGTACAGTCTGTCAGCATTGAGAGATGTACAGGATGCTCAAGTGCATCCTTATGAATTCTTTGAACATATTCTGGTAAATGACCAACTTCCTATACACTTTAGAGGGATGCATGTTCTAGCACCGATACACACCTGTAATTTCTTTTCTCTTTTTTGTTTCCTATACAATGATTGGCTTATCAATCGAAGTTTCACACTGTTTTCAATCATGTAAGCTACCAAACTCTTAAATATAGTGGTACAATCTGTGGTGGGTCTAACCTGGACTGCAATCACCACAAACCTAGCACAACACATTTAAACCTTCATGTACTGACATACCAAATATACTATATATCTACATGTAGGCTTTAATAATTATAGACTATATGGACTTATTAGGTACCTAGATTGAATACCCCGTTAATCCAGCCTCTGGTTGTTCCCAGTTCACTTATGTGGCGTTACCAGAGACTGAATTCCATTCATACATTGAGTTGTGTATCTAAGTTGACCAATTTGGCTGCTGAGAGATAAATAAAGATTTCACACTCAAACGATTATACGCTTGTCGCTGTCATCAATTATCAAAATGCTACAGACATTCACTAATTTTTCATCTTTATTAGTCTGAAATGTCAAGTACACAAAATTTAAAATTGAATGTTCAAAGTTCACTTGCCAATACATGAATCTCAACTAATATAAGTCCATTTTCCAACATTTTGGTATGCACATCTCTAGAAATGTCTACTCTTTATCGTCTCATCATCTTTTGTCAGATTACATTGTGTACATGAAAGTCCAATTAGTGCTTCAAAACGAATTACTTTTCCCACAAAACATCCTACCTCCATTGCACATTTTGTAGCCTACTCTCCATTTGAATGGTATGACGATGCTACACGTACATGAATACTTGATAAAAAATGCCAGTCTGCATCAGTGATTTAGTCTGCACATGCACATACAAGTCACATATATACCACTCAAACAGGCTAATTGATTAATCTTTGTTTTACGTCCTTCCATGATTATTTCACGCATATGGTGACGGCATCTGCACAAAAATGTATACCTTTGCAATGGACCCATCCAAAGCAAAGTGGGATCTTTTACGTGATACGTCCACCATGACACAGGACCTCAGATTTTATTGCCTCAAAGACAAAACACTGATGTGCCCAAGGCGGGAATTGAAACTGGGACATCTCAAGTCATAAGCCTGGCATCTCATTCCCTGATCCACACTGGCTTCCCTCAAACAAAAGGTAGTCTATTACAGCAGCAAGATGTTTTGTCCACATGAGCTATAGTGTTTTAAAGTGCAAAATAAGACTTCAGCCGAGAAAAGCATTCAGCCAGATGATGAAAGGACAGACATTTTTCGAGATGTACCTACCAAAATGTTGGAAACTGGACTTACCTGACGTAATACCTTGTACATATATCAATACTGGATATCAGCGAAAAACTCTTAATTAAAATACAATTTCTCAACACTGAAAGAGTGAAAAGTTAATGAAAATCTGTAGCATACTGATACCGGTGCATGTATTTGACCATTAAATTTACATGTATGCTTGAAAACTCGAAAAACTGGCAAACGTCATAATGCTTGATACCTCAGACAAATATATGCATGTTTTGTGACAACACAAATTTCGACAAACGTTCTCCAAAAGCGATGCTCAACTGATGCAAATGGTATTTGAAAATTGTCTTGATGAGTTTCAGTGTGACATTTTTATTAATTTCAATTTTTAAAGCTTCTAAATAGATCAAGGTCAATAGGTAAGAAAAGTAACCTGCTTTAGTTTCTGACAGGGTGGCATACATGTAGGGTACACAGAATTACTGAAATAACAGTACATGTGTATAAATCACCAAAATAACCCATTTTAATCTACCAAAATAACACTTGTACATTGAGAGCAACCCCAAAAGTCTTTATAAATGGCAGTTTTCTATAATTCATATGAGTTTAATTATTTGCCCTTAACACGACTAAAATATTTTCCCTGAATTCCTCTGTCCAGGTGTTTTGCTCTTGTTGGCCATATGGAAATGTCCCCACATCCTAACCCTAATGATGTATAGTCTTTAACTTTTTCTTGTTACCCCAGACACTTCATATAAATTTTCATTACATAAGTAATATGATCAGAAAAAATCTATTTGATCGGAGTAAAAAAGAGAGAGATACAAATCTAAAGTTAGAGCTATCTCTATTTATCATGATACCGAAACCCAACGACCTGTGACACTATAAATTACTCTTTTTGATTTTAGAAGTTGGTGTGACGTCACAGGCTCTATTGCTCTACATATATACTTGAGAGTCTGGCCTGGTAAAACTTGAGGTTTAACGTTAGTATTAATACAACTTTTAGTTCTTCTGTATCAATGGAACTATTTCACTGTACATATCTGTTTTGAGTTTTACATATTGCAGCATTCTTTTATGAGTAAAGGCGGGAGAGATTCCGAATGCATGAGGGGGTATGACTTTATCCTAGGCCATAATGCAATTTTTCACTAAGTTTTTACAAATACTGTTATAATTATTTTGAATTCAGTGAAGAATTATACATAGATTATATATATTTCGTTATTTTCTCATTTCAGATAATAATCTTGATACAACAAAAGATTAAAAAATAAGATTTTACTTAGAAATTGAAGATAAATCCTGAGGAGCATACCTCATAACAAATCACGACTCTGGATCACCTAAGCGTAAGTGAAATTCTAAAGAGTTTTTTTTTCATAAAATACCATCAAAAATGTGTAATACATGTATTCCAAAATTACTTGTTTGAATGACAAAATATTTCAATTATTCCTTTTCACAAAATTCCACCTGGGATATGCATTGCTCTCTATGATAAAGCCTGATGCTTTACCCAAAATCAAATGTTTCGAATGCTTGTTATCAAATACCCGGATGTCCAACTTCGAGAATACCCCATTTCACAATAACTGCGAAACTAATTAGATACGTTTCTCATAAAAATTTTGAAATCATATTCAGATATTGATTGTGTCTTGCATCATTTCACCCAAGTCCTGCAGTTACTGTGAAAGGGTCTATAAAAATGATTAATGATGAACATGCATACAACTGCAGGGGTCTAGAATTCCCATTTCCCGGGGAAAGTAAAATGTAAGGTCGGAAAGTGAATAGCTGATTTGTTCTTACCCATGGGCATGCAAGTAATTTATCGACGGCGTATCACTGTTAGAAAATATCCTTTTTAAAAAAGATAATACAGATAATCCTTCGATAAATCTTCATCGTATCATATGGAATACATACGTATGGATTTACTTAACCTGAACACTCTTAGATATCATATGTTACTGTAGTACATGATTATTATAAAAGAACGTTCGAATAATTCTTCATTTAGATCTTGCAGAGGTAACACTTCCTTAATGAATAAACAAGCCAAAATAAGTTGCCCTTTTTCAAATAAATCATTATGTATTTTGATGGCTAAACACATGCTTTTGTTCACCATTCTGAGATTATTTAGACCCCCTATCAACTATAACTCATAAAACAAATCATCTTGTGTAAATGACCCTGAAATGTCAACATTCAATCCTTTTTGTCCAGCGCGTGCCGATTAGACAGTGACAATCCAGGATATAGAAAACATGATAACAGTTGCACTGTTTACATCTATAAACGTATCACAATTTCTTACAGATTTTCATCACCAGTGAAACTGTCAAAACAAAGACTCGTAATTCTTTTTAAAAGAATGCAATGAAGTAGTGTTTGAATAAACGTGCCTTTTTAGACATTTGGTTTGGTATTAAAATTTTGATAGATTTCTGAAATTCCCTCCTATACATGTACAATCAGGTCTTTAATTCACCCTTATTCACTGTTAGTTCTACAGGTAGCCGATGCACAATTAGTGCGTTCAACTGTCTGCCGGTGGCATCATGGGCAAGTAATATGGTCAAGTGGACAATTTATACTACCACCGACTGACTGTCCGTCGGCCGCATTGCATGGGCTGCCCGTCGGTGCTCGTGGACTTTCCTAATTCCACGCCGACTGTACTAAAAAAGACAAAACAAACTATTAATTTTCTATCATTTTTATTGGGCAAATAAATTTTAGGGTTGGGCAAGTGAAATTTTCCATCACACTTGCCTGTGGCAAGTGAGATTTAAAAAAAATTCTAGACCCCTGCAACTGTTTCTTCAGAAGTTCAGTGTTATTTCGGTGATTTGTAACGTTATTTTGGCGAATCCCCATTATTTTAGTGATTCTACACTTCGGGGTGACATATCAGTGAGAGAGCAACCAGAGATGGGATTATTATGTCTACTGTCTAGTATTACATGCACCTTCACTTTGCAAGTACCAAAATTTTATATGTTCAAGTCTACACTTCGTGACTTACCTTCCAACCATTTCCTGCATCTTTGTAGTATGGGAAATTATCACAAATCCATTGATAGATTTCACTTAACGTCATTTTCTTTTTTCTTGTACTGTTAATTGCAAAAGTAATAAGATTAGCATAGCTATATGGAGGTTTCCCGTCTCTTTGACTTGTAGAATCATTCTGATCTAGCGTAGCACTCGTATCTAGCGGGGAATTTGGAGATTTACGCATGGCGATTGCACCCCCTTGTCCTTTCGTAATGGCGGAATTTGCTGTGCCATCTTTGCCAATATTTGTCCCTGCCATGGCTCCCCCAACTGTAAGACGAGGGAGCCAGTCCATAGCTGTCAGAGACGATTCCAGTTCGGACGCCATCTTGAATTTTCTTAATTGACCGAACTACCAATATACGCAATATTTAGTGTGGCGTAATAATATCATTTGTTTTACTTGGGTTTAAGAAATTTCATTCACTTTCTATTATTATACCAAATAGAGTACAAAGTAATATAACACATGAATAGATTATACAATGTTTTGCTATAATATTTGTTGTAAAAGACCAAGGCATTTGAAAGATCTACTTTGTTTATGTGTAGTCAGAGCCTGTTTACACACGACATCGGCTTCATTACCCCCAACGAAGTCGCATAGCAGCAACAAGTGCCCTCAAGAGTAAGATTTGGCGCTTGATTCAAACACAAGTTTGGGGATATTCCAAGTCTAGAATGTTTAAATACTAAACTTTACTTGTCCATTTGTCGATCAGTTTTTGTAGACAGTGTATATAGCCTGGCGATTTATGATATGCATTTTAGAACCAAAATTGATATAGACTTCAATCATGCCTATCTTGATCATCCTTTCAAGGAACATAATCAGTGGCGGATCCAGGATTTCCGAAAAAAGGGCGGGGGCGCATGTAAAAGTACCGTATTAGCCAACTACTCGGTCATTTTCGGTGCCAAATCTGGAATTTCACTTGTAAATATATGGCGAAAACAGGAAAGGGGGGGGGGGCCTCCGGACCCTCTCTAAATTAAAACTGGAATCTGAAACCACTGAAATTTTCAAATTATACTGAAAGTCATACATGTACATGCCAAGAATTTAAATTTTTTTCTCGAGCATTACCATTTCTTCAAGCTCCTTTTTTGTTTGTTTGGTTTTTCCGATTATATTGTTTTTGTTTTTGTACTAACTTCAGTGGTGGATCCAGGATTTCCGAAAAAGGGGGGGGGGGGCACATACGTATTAGCCAAATTACTCAGGCATTTTTGGTACCAAATTTGGATTTTTACTGGTAAATATGTGGCGAAAGGGGTGGGGCGGGCCCCCTCTAAATCCGCCTCTGAACTTGTATGTGTTATTAATATTGCTCTTTCGCTTTTCCTTACTCAAACCTCCCCCTTTTGTTTTCAATTGCCAAATTTCAAGTCAACAGGAGGGACATCGTGTCATAATTTTCTGGATCCATACCTTAATATGAATGTTTGAGATTGATCCATATATACGGTAGCTACACCATGGATAGTGTATTTCAGTTATATGATGATACTAGTACCTGCTTTGTGCATGTTATTTTGTCTACAAATCAATATCCATGTTAGAATGGTATATATTTGAAGCATAAATCTTCACTTCGAATGCCAAAGAATTGTAATTCTGTTCCTCACTAATATGTGAGTTGGAATTTTAAAAAGTCATTACATTATGAAGATTTGTACAAAAAGCACATGTACCTCATCAGACTTAGAGGGTAAAGAACTAGTTTTCCACTTTATACTAAATTAAATCAATGCAGCATAATATCCGTTCTACATTATGTTCATTTATTCAGTTCTGCGTTCATTGCCTATGACACTCCTCTCCCCCCCCCCCCTCCCGAGTAAAATAAAACCCCCAAAACAAACAAAACAAAAAAGAACTCACACCTCCCCTGCCACTGCAGCAGTGTAGCATCACTTGTGATCGAGATAAAATCTGTAGACTAAGGAAAAATATGTATATTACTATTTAGCGGAAGCAGTCCCAAAAGTCTAAAGTCTGTATAGACAAATTTGTTTTAGATTAGGGTGGTTTTTGTGCCATCATTTTGTCAAAAAAAAAAAAAAAAAAAAAAAGAAAAGAAAACAAAAGAAAAAAAAATACACAAAATTTTTGCTTCTTAATGGAGAATCAGATATTTTAGAGGAGAAAAGGGAGTGGTGTCCATAAGAACTTTTGATTCAAAATATCACAATAAGAGAGAACATTATGTAACTTTTTACTTTTTTCGCAGTGTTTTATATAGAAAAAGGCAAAAAGAAAGTTGTATAGACTGTCCTTTTACTATAAATAAATGCTATTTTATTTTACCAGCGATTCTCACCGTAACCCGTCTTGATCTCCTATTGTTTTCATTTTAATCCATCTGACATTAATGTGATATTGAAACCATTTTAACATTTAAGTATATGCAACCTATTACAAGGGAATACCAACTAGAGCTAGACTGATTTTACACAAAAGACAGAACCCCCTCCCCCTTTTGGCCACATCTTTACAGTTAAAAATCAAGATTTGGCACCAAAATGGCCGTCACCATATACGTGAAATAATAGTGGAGTGACGTAAATCAATCAATCAATCAATCAATCAATCAATCAATGAATCAATCAATCAATCAATCAATCAATCAATCAATCAATCAATCAATCAATGAATGAATGAATGAATCAATCAATCAATCAATCAATCAATCAATCAATCGCAAGCACTCTTTGTGTCGCTATGGTGACATCATCGGTAATAATGATTAGTGATCTTTGCCTTTCATTAATATGAAACCTTGGGCAACATTCAATATTTGTTTATTGATTTCTGCTGCTGTTGCTGCTGCTAAAATTACATTGATTTTGAAGTACTGTTTGAAATAAATGTTCTCGGGTGAACAAATAAATGGACATATGGACAGATAAACATATATATGTAGCGCATTTTACTAACAATCGTATGGCTGCGCGTGCGTCCTTTGTGGATTTTCGATGCCGTGGTCGCCTTAACCGCTCGTAGGACTCGGGAATTGCAGCTGTATTGTCAGATAGCAGTGAGTCAGGCTAGCGACTCGCAGGGGGCATATGCAATGTTCTTGGAAACATACACTCCTCTTGCAGCTTACGATACACGTATTTTTTTGTTTGTTTGTTTTTTGGGTTTTTTTTTACAATTGTCTTGCAACCAGAATACATTGGTTACGCGACCAACGTACAGTCTTGCGTCACTTGCAAGACAATTATACTGACACCAATAATAATAATAATAATAATAATAATAATAATAATAATAATAATAATAATAATAATAATAATGATAATAATAACCTCGGTCAAAACTGGCTGTGCGTGCGTCCTTTGTGGATTTTCGCTGCCGTGGTTGCTTTAACCGCTCGTAGGACTCGGGAATTGCAGCTGTATTGTCAGATAGCAGTGAGTCAGGCTAGCGACTCGCAGGGGCCATATGCGATGTTCTTGGAAACATACAATCCTCTTGCAGCTTACAATACACGTATTTTTTTTTTACAATTGTCTTGCAACCAGAATACATTGGTTACGCGACCAACGTACAGTCTTGCGTCACTTGCAAGACAATTATACTGACACCAATAATATAGTAATAATAATAATAATAATAATAATAATAATAATAATAATAATAATGATAATAGTAACAACAACAACAACAACAACAACAATAATAATAATAATGATAATAATAATAATAATAATAATAATAATAATAATAACAATAATAATAAAATTAAAACTGGCTGCGCGTGCGTCCTTTGTGGATTTTCGATGCCGTGGTCGCCTTAACCGCTCGTAGGACTCGGGAATTGCAGCTGTATTGTCAGATAGCAGTGAGTCAGGCTAGCGACTCGCAGGGGCCATATGCGATGTTCTTGGAAACATACACTCCTCTTGCAGCTTACGATACACGTATTTTGTTTGTTTGTTTGTTTGTTTGTTTGTTTTTTTTACAATTGTCTTGCAACCAGAATACATTGGTTACGCGACCAACGTACAGTCTTGCGTCACTTGCAAGACAATTATACTGACACCAATAATAGAATAATAATAATAATAATAATAATAATAATAATAATAATAATAATAATAATAATAATAATAATAACCTCGGTCAAAACTGGCTGTGCGTGCGTCCTTTGTGGATTTTCGCTGCCGTGGTTGCTTTAACCGCTCGTAGGACTCGGGAATTGCAGCTGTATTGTCAGATAGCAGTGAGTCAGGCTAGCGACTCGCAGGGGCCATATGCGATGTTCTTGGAAACATACAATCCTCTTGCAGCTTACGATACACGTTTATTTTTTTTACAATTGTCTTGCAACCAGAATACATTGGTTACGCGACCAACGTACAGTCTTGCGTCACTTGCAAGATAATTATACTGACACCAATAATATAATAATAATAATAATAATAGTAACAACAACAACAACAACAATAATAATAATAATAATAATAATAATAATAATAATAATAATAATAATAATAATAATAATAATAATAATAATAACAATAATAATAATAATAAAAAGAAACAAAAAAAAGAAAGAAATAAAGAAAGAAGAAAAAAATCAAAATTTTGTCAAGATTCTTTCAAAAAGAAAATTTCTCTACTACATTCTGGTTAAGATAAGCATTTCAGTGCATCAAAAGTCAACCATATGAAACATACTGATGAAAAACATGCTATTTAGCATGTAAATGTTTAAGTTCGAAAAGTCGTCAAAAAGCGTCAAAAATTATTTTTCTGATTTCAACCGAAGAAACAAACATGAAATATACAACCTTCTAGATCACTTAGATACCATTAGTTTTATTATTCATAGAGTGATCCTGTAGAAAAAGATTTTCAAAGAGGAGTACCCTCTGAGATATATTTTTAGCCATGGTGGCGCCACCTGTCGACGGATTTGAATGAAATAATAAAACTTGGTTGAGGACCTATAGTACTTCATGTATACTAAGTTTCATCAAAATCGTTTATGCGGTTCTAAAGAAGAAAATGTTTTGAAATTTACAGACAGACAGTCAGACGGTCGGACGGAAGACGACCCACAAATTATCAGAAAAGCTCACTTAAGTTTTCAGTTTAGGTGAACAAAAACTGAAAAGTGAAAACGCAATGAGACTACGTAGTCTTCATCTGGATGGACCTCATCTCTTTACTGAAGTGCTGCAACGGAAGTATCATGCTTGTTGAAAAATTAATTTGGGTTTGATTCAAATTTTAAAATTTAAACAATTTTACTTAAGTGAAACCTTTGAACAGAGTCTGATCTGAAGTGGATGGGGGTCTTTTTGTAATGTAAGCTAAGGTAAGCATCTAACTGCTAGCGTAATGTGATGTCAATTCAGACATCTATCAAATAGTAAATGTGTCGCGTAGGAATGTCTGATATGATATGTAATTCCAAATTTGTCTTATTAACAGATTGATTGATTATTGTTCCACGTTACACCACGATTATTTCAAGTATTATGCATAGCAAGGAAATCTATATTTGAAAGGGACCCACCTGAGCGAGCATCTCACCCACTGAATTTCATCTGCTCGTCTAACTAACAGAAAAATACCACCTAATTTACAGAGATAATTATCTAATTAATAAAAACCTATCATCTACTTAACAGAAACCTATTATTTAATAAATAGAAACCTATCATCTAATTAACGGAAACCTATTATCTAATTAAAGGAAAACCTATCATACAATTAACGGAAACCTATTATCTAATTAATAAAATCCTATTATCTAATTAACAGAAACCTATTATCTAATTAATAAAAACTTATCATCTAATTAACAGAGACCTAATATCCAATAGAAACCTATCATCTAATTAACAGAAAACTATTTTCTAATTAACAGAAACCTATCATCTAATTAACGATAACCTATTATCTAATTAACAGAAACCTATCATCTAATTAACAGAAACGTATTATCTAGTTAACAGCGAATATGATCTAGCTATCCGTTTGCGTTATTATATTAATTTAACAGCTCATGTCGACACATGCATTAGCTAAAACGCATCGAGTTATTTCTATCAGGGGTAGTTACTTGAAAATTGTGACCTCCAACTAGCCAATCAGAATAAATGTACTATCCTGATTATCGTATCTTAAAATGTTCTATCGGAAACTCATGTTATCTGCAAAAGTTTGAATACTGCTTATTATCAATACATTTATTACCATGATACTACATGTATATCCTATTATCCTTTATTTGCATTTTTGTCTTATTATTATCCCCAACACTGCTAGATATTATTCGTTTGATTGATTGATTGATTGATTGATTGATTTTTGTTTTACGTCACACCACGAATATTTCACGTATATGGTGACGGCATCTGACTGATGCGGGGCATACAAATTTTGACCTTTGCAACGGACCCACCCGAGGCAGTAAGGGATCTTTAACGTGCCATGCATACCACGCTACGGGGCCTCGGATTTTACTGTCTCATCCGAAAGACAGAACACCGGCATGGCCAGAGCGGGACTCGAATCCGGCCTCCCGATCAGGCGTCCACTAGACCACGCCGACTTTTATTAGTTTGATAAGAATTACATATATGCATATACGATGCAGCATATCATATACAACATTTCTATGAGACTGCATTATGGACTTGAAAGAATTACTTAACTGGTGTTATAATTCAAAATACTGCAGTTTAATTTGGCTCATCTAGTCTGGTGTGATGTTTATCCTCCGCCAGATACAGAATAATGCAGGTATCACGGATGAACAGGTTTATTTACCATGACCATGATTTAAAATCTTATTCTGAAATGATAACAATCTAAACCCTGCTGTTTTGAACCTGCACCATTCCCGATTTTCTTTGATATCCAGTCAAGTTCACATTTATTTTATCCTTCAAGTGGTTCCTGCAGATTTTAGCACCTCTTCTAGACGATAAACATTAATTTTTACCTTTTTCCAGTCCCAATGGTGATCCAGTGTAGATTGGTGTATGTGAATAGTAGGAAAAGGGATATATAGTCTAATGAAAGGGGGCTATCTACCGTGTCCTCTTTGTCGTTTACAAAAAAAAAAAAAAAAAAAAAAATAAAAAAAAATAAAAAAAAAAAAATTAAAGATTAAAATAAAACAACGTGGCTGCCATTTACTTGCGTTTGATTCCCCTCCTCTCGTTAATACGAAAATTTCAATTGATAATTTGTATTTAATACGAATCAAACAAATTCCTGTGAGACTTGTGTGAACGACATTTTAACACATAAACCTTATACGTAACTGTTATTCTTTTAAATACATGAACTTATAACTATATTTTTATACATTTGACAACCTGGGGTACTTATCAATACCGCTTGTTTAACTTCTGTTATCATCATTTCGCAGACTGTCAATCTCTCACACCTTTCTAGAAGGTATGAACATCAAATTCTCTTTGCAGTCGGTTTCAAATGGGGAAAAGCTTATTTTCTACTTTATTCATTCGCATCAAACAGGTGTGTAAACTTGACTTGAGGGATGCAAAATATAGACTCTAACGAATCATGGGGTAATTATATATTTTCTAAATAAATGATAGTCTATATAGAGGATGGTGCAGTTTATTTTTCGTGAACGCTTCTATGGCACGTTGGTTTAAACAGTATTTTATTTTGATAATCTAAACATAATTAGAACAAGCATACATGGTATTTTAAGGATTGAGAAACAAGAGTATATCTCTTAAAAAGCTCTGTTACAACCCGTTTTGCAATAAAACCCGTTTTTCAATAAAATTATTGCAAAACGGGTTGGAGTGCCTTCTTGCAATGTGAAATTATAGTAACAACCCACTTTGCAATAAAACCCGTTTTGCAATAATTTTTTCTCAAACAATTCTATCGACTTCAAATGACTGGATACCTTAAAACTAGGACTTAATTTTGTGTATTTGTGTGTGTGTGTGGGTGGGGTGGGGTGGGGTGGGGGGGGGGGGGTTAAGACGTGATAAGGACAGTTAGACAGGAACATCAAATGGTGTGAAGTTACATTTACATTAACAGAAATGGATAGTTGTCTATTTATTGAATAAATGTGTCAATACATATCAAATAACGCATAGTAAGTTATCTCAGAATGAATCACCATGACTTAAACTTAAAATGCAATAATTTGTTTTTTGCAAAACGGGCTGAGTGGTCTTTTTGTAATGTGAAATTATTGTAACAACCCACTTTGCAATAAAACCCGTTTTGCAATAATCTTTTAGCAAACAATTCTATCGATCGCAAATGCTTGGAAACGTTAAAACAAGATTAGATGGATGTTTTATGACGCGGTATACAGTTGTAAATCGCACGAGATGTTAAATTATTGCTTGAAAACTGCATTCATACATGTTTCTCGATTAAAATGTTCTTTTACATGAAGTATGAAGTATTGGGGGCAATGTTTCTGCGCTAAGGTTTAGTTATAAAAAGCAATAATCAATAGAATTCCAGGAATTTGGATTTAAACATCATGGCAATTTCTCTCAGAAGTGGCCTCTTTTTTATAGATTAGGGGGGGTTGCTTTGTTTTTAATTTTTGTTTTGTTTTAATAGCTTTTTACAAAGGGCATAAATATTCCTATTCATATAACTACAAGGAATACCAATTCAAAAATAATTCATACAGATATCCGAAAATCCAAACGACCATATATACTGTATACATGACTCGTTTCGTGGTACTTTCAGAGAAGTTTACCTTCGAAAAGCATCTCCATAGAAGAAATGGTAATGGTGGTAATGATAATAAACCTCGAAAAGTAATAAATCTACAATACTCTTCTCGCTCGGGTTTGTGCAAATTTATTAATTGATGCTGACCTACTTAGTAGTTTTCCATTCGTAGATCTAGGAATTTTGGCAAGAATGAAATCAATTAAATAATTGCTTTTGCTCCAAGTTAAAACAAGTATTTAGTTTAATCTACCTGATACTTCGTTTGAGCACATGATATAGATTTGTATAATTTTACTGTTTTGTTCTTTATATTAGACTTCACGATCCGTTCCTGTCTGATTTTATTTTGTAATATGAAGTTTTGGCATTTGAAATTTCTATTATCTTGATTTGTTACTTTAAAATATTGAATTTAAATTCAGTTTTGGCATTTGAGGTTTCTATCATCTGGATTTGTTAGTTAGTATCGATTTTTAATTCAGTTTTCTTATTTCTTGCTTGTCTTGTATTAAATTTGGTTTTGATCAGATTATACTCTTTTACGTATTACTCTTGCCGTTTGTTTGTATTGACATTACTCTAACTGTATTATCGTCCTTGTACATTTACTGTTGTGTGCAAAGATAAATTGAGATACGTTGCCAGTTTGCTAGAGTTTTCATCCTTACGTTTGAATTGTGTATTAGCGTTTTGTTTTCTGTTCTTTTATTTGAATTTATAAATTCATATATTCTTCATGGGGAGTGTGCATGTTAAACATATTTATTAGCAACGTGTTGATAATCTGTTTTGTTTATTTACACTTATATACAAACTCTTAATTCGTAAATGCAATCATCTAGTATTCACTGTATAATTTGGATTTAGGCTAATTTTAGTTCTGTTACGCAGGGGGATGGAGTTTGTGAGTACTTTCTCGCTATTTTTTGGTTAACGGTTTACACATTTTTCATTGGGTATCATCTGTAGTCAAACCAAAATTTCCCCTCATCACTTTCATTTATAAACACTCTGTTTCAAATTATATGATTCATGTCGTTTATTGATGTCTTTACTGTTATTTGGTCAAAATGAGATCGATCAAATTCCGTAACTGTTACTTAAATTTAGAAATACTTCAAACTGCATACTTGAGACCTGCTATGATGAGATGGTTGAAAGAAAGGATAAATGGATACAAAATATGCGAAATGAATTAAACCATATTGGTTTAACCTATTGATTTGTTGAGACACATCCTTGCGACAATCTAATAAAAGAATAAAAGACATGTTATCAACAAAATATTTCACTTGAAACCTTAAGATCTGCCAAGGGATTTTATACTAATACCTTAGTGACAATTTCACTCTTCAATATTATTTAATAAAATATATCTCATTGTCGTATAAGAAATCGCCAAATTTAGATTATCAGCACATCTGCGAATGGATCAAGGCAGATTCACACATTAAATCTTATTATAATAGATGATTTTGTGTTTTCAAATTAGTTCAACTACTCAGTACTCCATTGTTTGTATATTATGTTTATGTATATACCTGTAAATATGTTATTTCTAAATGCTGTATGGCATTTGAATACATTAAATTGAATTGATAGTTTGGTCATAGGTTATTTTGTTCATATCAAGTCATAAAACCTGCAACCAAGTCTTGTGTTAACGGTTTCTATTGAATTGCAGTGTTTGAAACAAAGTATATTGCAAAATGGGTTTCATTGCAAAGTGGGTTGTTACAATAATTTCGCACAACAAAAAGACACCTCAACCCGTTTTGCAATACACTTATTGTATTTTAATTTTAAGTCATGGTGATTCATTTTGAGATTACTTACTATGCGCAAGTTCATATGTATTGACACATTTATTCCTTAAATAGACCACTATCAATGTAACTTCACACATCATTATGTTCCTGTCTAACTGTACTAATCACGTCTTAAACACACTTCCAACCACCCCTTCTTCACAATTTTAAAAGTCTTATTTCTAAAATATCCCATCATTTAGAGTCGATGGAATTGTTTGAGAAAAAATTATTGCAAAACGGGTTTTATTGCAAAGTGGGCTGTAACTATAATTTCACATTGCAATAAGACACTCCAACCCGTTTTGCAATAATTTTACTGCAAAACGGGTTGTAACAAAACTCTCTCTTTTTTCCATCAGCAGGTTACCACAATATCAATGGCCTGGATAATACATGTAATTATATTATAAAGAAGTGATAGGAATAATTATATAATAAAGAAGTGATAGGAATAATTATATTATAAAGAAGTGATAGGAATAATTATATTATAAAGAAGTGATAGGAATAATTTTAGATATATAAATATAAATGAAGTAAGGTCTAATTCAGTATATCTATATAAATTACATTCTAAACAATCTGAAGTAAATAGCAACTAGCTATGAAACAGATATCGGTGTTGCTAGTGATAGCATATCTTGGATGAAATAGTAAACAAGTATTTTGTTATGTACACAAATATAACTATAAGCAAGCAGCAGCGATGCTGAAATAAGTAAAACGACTGTACATGTAAGCTGGCATAAGCAAATAAATAAATATAAGCCAACATATGCAAACTAACAAGCATTTAAGCAAGCATGAACAAATGAACACATATAAGCGAGCATAAACAAACTCATAATATGTAAGTGTCAGACAATAGACACTATATAGCACAAACATTCAGATAAACATAGAAGTCAATTAAAACATCAAGACAAACACTGTCAAGAAAAACAGCAAGTTGAACTAAGACTAGAAATAAATCTGCAGCCGGTGCTAATTGGCGGAATCTCTGCCACTGACAACGAGAAACAGAAACAGCTATATCATTATGGATACCCGGGATATGTTCTGCGCGGATCATAATGTTTTGAATCAGTGTATAAATCACAAGGCACCGAAGTAGGCTCGTAACCTGTTTATCTTTAGAAGGTATTTTGTTTAATATTTGAACAACTGCGGCATTGTCGAAGTAAAACATGGCTAAATGTTTGCCCTAGATCCTTAATGCGGTAACGACTGGAAAAAGCTCGAGAAAGGTTATGTTATTTAACAAACCAGATTCAAACCAGGCTGAAGTTAATTTTCCGTGAGCCCAATGACCTTGGAAATAAATCCCAAAACCTTTCTCGTTCCTACCTGCGCTGTCAGTAAAAAATTCGATTTTGTCGCAGCTTAACCAGAAACGATTCGGCATTACTGTTACCCCATGATAGTGTGCGAGAAACTCAAGCCAAGCTTTAAGATCATCCTTCATTGACGCCGAAACTCGTATTCTTTGATTTGGTTTGTTCGCATTTGTCAAAGCATCGATTAACCTTTCCATGAAGGCCCTGCCTGGGGCTGCTACTTGGCATGCAACATTGAGAGAGCCAAGCAAGGATTGTTATTCTCTTAGTGTAACCTTAACCTTGGATAAAGTCAATGAAACCTTTTCTTTCAATTCTGATAGTTTTTCTGGCGGTTGTTTCATTGTCATATCATTGGTGTTAAATTCAACTCCAAGGAATGTAAGTTTTGTCGTTGGACCTTCGGTCTTTTCATAAGCGATCGGGAATCCTAACAATTGACAAACTTGCTCATATGTTTGCATTAATGTCTGACATTGGACCGAATTGGGATGTCCGCCGAATAGGTAATCATCGAGATAGTGGATGATAGTTGCCAAGCGAGATGGATTTCTTTTCTCTGCCAACCAATGAATAAATGTTGAAAAATTTTCAAAAAAAGAACAGCTAATTGGGGCACCGAATGGTAAACATTAGTCAAAATAATAACGACCTTCGAACGAAAATCCTAACAGTTCGAAATCCTCCGGTCTCGCCGGCAATATTTAATTTAAGATTTAATATCTGCTTTCTCCAGCAGCGCCCCCGGGCCCAGGGTCTGAATCATTGCAACTGCTTCATCGATGCTAGCGTAATGTACTGTGCAATACTTTTCAGGTATAAAGTAGTTCACCGACGAGTTTTCAGGGTACGACAGGTGATGGATTAACCTGAAATCCCCTCCCTTTTTTGGTACTAGGCCCAAGGGAGATACCCGGAGTGTGGGGATTGGTAATTCGTCAAATGGACCGGTACTCTACCTGCCCTTACTTCCTTCTTAATTTTTTGGCGCTTAATTTCTGGCGACCTATAGATACTCTAGATTTTTTTTGAGAAAAATCGAATGCGTGGGCCGCAATACTGAAAGGAAAACCTGAATTTGAATCCGTTCAAGAGTAAATCAGCAGTGTGACTGTCAGTGTAATCAGAAAGTAATGCCGATAAATATTTGATTATTATAGGGGAAAACCCGTTTAAAGCCGTAGTCCTGATGTATTGCATTACAGTTTGGTGTTATTGCATTTGAATTCTGGGTGATTTGATCAGCATTTGCTACATATGTGCGGAAAGGTGCTTCTAGGAAATGTACATTTTCCGCGATTGAAACCCAAGCAAGTTTTACTGTTAGACTCGAACCCTTTTGTATAAAATTCTTCCCTTGAATTTGATGAGGGATTTGATTTAGCTTTGCCTCGAAAGCTAGTCATGCAAAGCAACCAGAGCTCCGTATGCACTATTCCCCAGAATATATGGGGATAGTAAGCTCTTTTAAGACGAAATTGTTTGTCATATTTCACCTATGCGAATGGGGAAGGTGCCCTACTTGCGGCTAGTCTTCTGTCGCGCATATATTTTAACATCTCCTGGATGCCTGCTGGGTGTTTCTCAAGAAAAATGCCCATATAATCCATAAAGGCAGAGGTCCACGTGTGGATGTTGTACAGTGGCTTAGTTAGGTTTTGTTTTTGTATGGTGAGTTTTCCTTCCTTCTTGATAATCTTCCCACTCAACTCCCCTTCATAATTTAAGTCGTGCGCTGATTTTAGGAGAATGGAGAGATCCACAAATCACCCTTCCCAAATCTGCTCCCTAAGCTTTACTGGAACATGGTCACCCATTTTATCGAAGATGCTAGGTAGCATCGGAGGGTTATTGTCCACGTGGTCCGACTGCAATTTATGGTTTGATTGTACACGCTATAACGGGAAGAAAGAATTATTACCTTCGTGAACTGGTGGCGCCACTGGCATGATTGCAAAGTCAATTGGTAGCGGTTGTCCGGATGATGGCATCTGGGAGTTTGAAGAAGGTTACACAAATTTGGCGTTCCAGGGGTGTGGTTAGAGGCAGCCATAGTGTCCAATGTAGGCAGGGGGTAGTCCAAGGGAGGGGGATTCGAGACAGATTGAGTCGCGGGCTGCCTGTGTGGACAGATTAGTCGGTCCCGAAGTCCTAGATTTCAGAGACCGACGGTGAGTTTTTGGTTCCTCGGCTGTTTCTGAAAATTTGGTCAGGTGGCATTTTTTCCTGGAACCTGTAGCACGAGCAGGAGTTCCTTGGCGTGGTTTTCCCATGGCAAACACTAACGATTTTTTGTTGTTGGTGGTGTTTTAGCTGTATAGTTCTTGCTACAGAAAAATGTCGAAATCAAATGTCCGAATTAAGAGGCAATAGGTTGGCGCTCGCTCAAAATTATTGTCAGGAATGAAGCAGTAGACGCGATGACGTCACATATCATTGTTTCACAAACACCAAACAAACAAGAGTTTATGTTACTTAAATGGACGACGGAAGGTAACTCTCACTATGTTACTCGCATTAAATTGGATTAACAGATATCACTGTTATTCCTTAATAAAGAAAGAACTAGAAAAAGAAACTTTTGTAATAGAGCAGTCATTTGCTTTTGATATAAAATTAGCTTACATGGAAAATGTAATGAGAACAGATGTGATCGTATATTTGAAAAATGAAATGAAATAATGGAAATGAAGAGATGGAGATTTAATTCAGAATTTAGGATCTCTTACTGTCTTCATTGTATTTCTGAACTGTTAGAAATATAAGTGTGTTGACACTGTCATCATATAGAAGACATCCAAGTAGGAGGATATCACATGTAATGTAAACAGGTATTGTAAATATGGTTGATTGTCTAATATTTGCAAATAAGGGGCATGCAAGAAGAAAGTGGTCTGCTGCTTCTTCCTCCCCACATTGACATTAATTATTCATAGAAATATGATTTTTGAACAGATCAGAGTTCAGACAGCTGCATTCCAATCTCTATAGGGTATGTAAAATTTGGAATTTCGTGGCTCCTGCAAAAAATAGTTTGGAATATGTTTTGTATTTCCGTCTCTGTGTAATTTGAATGCGTCTAATGAGGTACCTACCCTATCATTTTCTGAAAGGGAGTCCCACTCTGTGATGGTTCATGGGATGAAGGAGTTTTATGCATGTTTGGTTCTGTAATGTGGCACTTGTAAATCATTACCATTACTAAGATTTCTATTGTTTACTTGGTTGGTGCTTGGTGAAACATAATTGTGTAAATAAGGTGGTACCTGCTTGGTAAACATTTTGTGAAAAGTAATGAGTCTGTGCTTGTAACATCTGTATTGTAGTGTTTCCCATCTATTTTCTTCCAAAACTTCAGTGCGTGAACAAGATTTAGTAGCCCCTGAAATTATTCTTCCTGCTTCAATTTGTACTTTTTCGATTTTATTAATTACATATTCAGAGCAATTACCTCATAAATGTCCAAACACACGTTCACAATAATTACGTAATCAATGGGCGGATGTAATGCATGATTACATGTATAATATTATTTTAGGAATGAAAGTATTTAAGGAATAAAAAATGGATTTGTAGATCGGTAAATGTGTATTTGCGTAAATCCTTTGTAATGGAGATATAAGGAATGTGTATTTTGTTGTTGGTGTTCTTGGCAAATGAAGCCAGCATCTCTGAACACCAAAATAAGATACCAATTTCTTAAATACCGTTCAGTAGTATGATATAACGGCATATATCATGCTAATATTGATATTGATTTTATGTTAATGAGATACCAGTAACATGACTTATATAACGTTTATGTAAGATATTTATACACTCCACGATACTTTGAAATACACATCTGGATTGACCTCGTCAAGCGAACATTTTTTTCCCTAAATTCTCGTGCTTACATTATTATCTCACTTTAAAAACACACCGAGTCATGTTACCTCTTACCGTTCCCTCTATTTAATCCTATATATATCCCTTAAAATCTTGCACTATCCAAATTCACCCTTCGGGTTGTTCCGCTGCTTAGGTCTAGATTTCTGTGCAATGCATTAAATAAATGTCATCACCGATGCTAGAATCTTAGTGTGACGTAAATCAGGAATAAAAAACACGGCGATTTTTAAAATACGAAAGTAACTGGTGTCACATGACTATGACACTAATAACAATGCATCACAGTGGACATTCACGGACCCCTGAAATTCAGAGGTGAGTCCAGGTGTCCTGGAGGAATGAACGTCTCCTGTTTGGCCAATCACACTCGCCGTGAATGCCCTGACATAAAGACGAAACAACATAATTCAGCACTGTGCTTATACATGAATGTGAACAAACACTCTGTAGAAAGTGCCACAGTCACATAATATCAGGAAAATATGCATGATAACACTTAAGTCAAGAACATCTTTCTAGTGAAATCATTTGGAGCAGTGCCAGAAGTAGACCGTCTTTTCAGACTATGTCAACGGCTTTAGGCACATTGAAGATTACTGTCAGAACCTTTTTCTTCGATATCTTGGGTAACGTTCGCAATATTTGATGCGTGGCAAGTTTTTTTAAAGACTTGATCCCACCAATAATATTTAGCTTGTCTCCATGTCTCTGATTTAAAATATCTATATACTTTCAACATAATTTGTTTCACAGTTATATGGGTATTCAGTGGCATTGTCGTTACGTGCACGCAACTTGTATAATTTATGATTGCAATTTGTAAAACTCATGCGCATTGTGTAACTCATACGCGCAAGTTGTGTAACTTGTGTGGACAAGCTGACAACTGTTACGCACAAGTATGTAATTCTTATGTCTATCTCGGTAAGTCCTGATTAGATACTGAGTTTATGAATAATAGTAAAAAAAAATAGTTAAAACAATGTAATTTCAGTCGTATATCTACATGTATTATATGTGAATGACATGAAGATCTCTTCGTTAAATGCAATGTGAATGAAATAAAATAAAGGAGGAGAATATAAGCAAGGATATTCAGATATCACTCTTGTACATTATACTGTAGGCGTAGGAAGGCATTCAAGAGTAGGAGAGGTTGAGGCAAATCTTACATTGTTTATGGCCAGATACCCGTCTCTCCTCGCTTTCTGTGTCTAATATGTTTATTTTATTTCAAAATAATGCTCATTATAACCAGGCGCCTGATTGTGTAAATATTCCTAGAAAAAGTCGAGGTTGTACCGAATTCATATGAAGCTGCTTTCTTAAGCACTGGCTCATCATCATTCTTGCAATGACTCCCTCGTTGAGGTCACACATCGTCAACGCTGATAAAATCAAAGAGAGATAATCTGTCAATGTCAGATGTTTCAGCACTTCATAGGAATCTACAACATTGCTGTCAAAAGCAGATTAGTATAAAATAGCACGTCGTCAAATTGCATGGTATATATTATTGAATATTTCCTTGTACATTGTTGTGAGTGCCATAGTCATGCAATACAAGTTATTTTCGTATTTTACATAAACGTCACATTTATTCGCTTTGCAGTGTGGAGGTTTTAAAAAAGTTCCCTGCGGAGGGTTGATTTAAGTGTTATCATACCCATTTTCCTGATGCTATGTGACTGTGGCACTTTCTACAGAGTGTTTGTTCACATTCATGTATAAATACAGTGCTGAATTATATTGTTTTGTCCTTAGGTCAGGACATTCACGGCTGGTGTGGCTAGCCTCCCGGGCACCTGGTCTCACCTCTGAATTTCAGGGGTCCGTGAATGTTCACTGTGGTACATTGTTGTTAGTGCCATCATCATGTGATAGCAGTAATTTTCGTATTTTACATTCAGGTTGAATTTCCTCTTCCACAGAACAGCAAGAGTAAAGGTAGATGGTATCCTCAGCAACTTGGTAAAAAATCAAAGGTGTTCCACAAGGTGATATTTTCTCACCAACTTTATTCCTGGTATACATCAATGACCTAGTGTTCAGCCTTCTAAAATATGTATTCAACACCCTGCATGCTAATTAATGATCTTGCCATATGGAGCTGCCAGAAAAGTACGGTCAACCCCAGCTCAAAATACAGAACACCACCAAACCAGTAGCTCATTGGACAAACAAGTTGGGACTTAACATCAACAGGACAAAAATTATCTCCACGCCCTTCTTCTTATTCACATCAAAGGAGAGAGTCAACCGGAAATTGGACGATCACCCAGTAAGTAGGAAACTTGCAGCAGACGGCATACAAACTCGCCATCATTTGAAAATTGGCTGGAACAGGTTGGGGAACACAGAAAGATCCTACGACAAATCGACACTATGAGGCCCATCGCAGAATGTGCCTCCATGGACAACTGCTTCCAGAACCAACAAAATAAATTGGACAAGATTCAACACTCTGGACAGTGAAAGGACCATACTTGGAGCCATGAAAACAACTTCAACAGAAAAGGAAATGACAACTGACCTAGAACCATTAGAAACAAGGCATGAGTACCAAGTCCTAGTGTAGGCAGAGAAAGAAAAGAGGGTAACATCCCACTCACTTAATAAAAGAGTAGGGCAAATGAGAAAATAAAAGAGAAGTGACAAAGCCTCAAACAAGGACTACAAAAACTAAAGGCAGTAGCTATCCCAATGAATCGGCTCCAAGACAATATGTACCTCAGATCAGTTTGAAGGTACAGGAATAGAGGAAAAGGGAAAACAGGAGGCTCGCCAAAGATCTCCATCACTAGGAATGATCCACAATCGATATCCAGCTCACTCTTGGATAAGGCACGGCCAATTTGATATTCATTCTTGGTTGGGGGGGGGGGGTGCTTGGAGTTTTTTGTTTAAATTCTTGCCCCGAGTTTGACTAAAATAAACTTGCCTAGTGACACAATGAAAAAACTAATCTGTTTCTAATAGACTAGTTTAATCTGAACTCATTCTTTGGGAAAAATTAGGTATTAAAACTGAATTTTCCTGGCGAGCTTCGCCAAAATTATATATAACACAACAATTTAAATTGCATGTGTTATGATCTTTTGTTCTGTAATCATGGACAAGCCTACAATAGATCCATCAGCAGATTCTCTGGGATTCTCAGATAGGAATATTTAGGACTTTTACACACACAGACACACACACACACACACACACAGACACACAGACACACGCACGCACGCACGCACGCACGCACGCACGCACGCACACACACACACACACACACACACACACACATTTTCCAAATTATTTAAGAAATTACCGTAAACAATTTTCTGTCTTTCGATGTATAGATAAAAGCCGATGCACAAACTATATAATTGGCGAAGCCAGTAGGGTACCTGAATGCATACACTGATGGCTTAGCCGAATGGGTAGTTCAAATACAGGGAGTGGAGTTACATCAAATTTCCACTCTCTCACTTTCCCATCCAGTTGGCAAGAGATGCTCCAGTTACAAGCCTTTATATTTGCTACACTCTAACTGATTGAGCGAGAGAAAGGACAAAATACTGTCTATTTAACGTACACACAGTCAGCTCTTTATGTCCTCTAAGTGCGGCTATTGGACGGTTCAACAAGAGTCAGCTGCAAAAAATATCAACCTTCTGTCAATGTCACTCTCCAATGGATCTATGCACATGCTGATTAAACTGACCACGGACCTGCCACAACCTTACAAACGCAACCAAACAAACACATGACGAACCTCCAACTTCATATAACAAAACAAAAACTCTGCTGAAGAACAGCTTCAAATCAGACTGGAAGACAAGAAAGGGAGGCTACCAATCAAATGATGACAGCTCACACAAATTAAACAGACGCAGTCAAACAACGGTATTTCGTCTACGCACTGGACACCATGGTTTAAGGAAGCACATGAAGAAACTGGGCCTCGCAGTTACAGACGCTACTTCTCCACATTATACAGAACTGTCCACATTTATAAGAAGCACGTCAGAAAATGTGGCCAACAGATGTCCCATTTGAGACCAAGCTCATCGCAGCATGTAATCAAAAGATATATATGGCCATAAGAAGATGAAACGCAGTAAGTAAATAAATATTGGTAAAACTAGCTTTCGAAATATAAATATAAATGATACTCTAATTATAGTTGAAAAGGGGATATTGCAGATTTACATTGATTTATACCTGATTGTGACGCAGTTTGTAAATCTTAAGTCTACCAGTGGAAGAAATAATTATTCAGAAATGAATTTGGAAAAACTCTTTTTCATGGGTAAAACCATCTTATACCCACATTTCCGCCAAAAGTCTCGTTGTTATGGGTCACGGCTCTACCACACATTGTTAGGGGATGTTGATACAATTTTCCCTATGACTGCTACCAAAACAAAAAGAAGATTGCAAGTTTGGCTACGTTATAAAAATATTGTGTTTAATGAAAAAATAGGTAAGTCAAATGGTATGAAATTCTTAGGAGCAATAAACCTACATAGGTTTAATGCAAAAATAAGTAAGTCAAATGGTATGAAATTCTTAAGAGCAATAAACCTACATCATCATTTTACAAAAGACGAGTATCTTCAATATTATGGACATGAAGGTCTTCGCCTACCGCCTTTTCACGATTAACTGAACCAAACTAAAATGATTTAGATACAGAACTTTATGTATCATTATCTTAATAGTGAACTGTAGTGAACTGAAGTTATAAAAGACTAGAGTTTTATCGAATTTTCAAGAAACGTTCAATTGTTCATAACAACAACTTGGATGTTGGAGACTTTAAACGCCATTTTGGGAATGTTCATAATCTCACAATGACAATGTTAATTTTTCATCAAGGTTGAGAAATGCTATTATGAAGAATAAGATTAACATATTTCAGAGAACGTGGTGTTAGAGGTTTTGACAATAGCTATGAAAAACATAAGTCCAGTAATAGATAATAATTTAATTGAGTATTTTACAACGTTTAAACATGTTTTATACCTATATCAACAAAATCATTCAATTGTGCTTTTCATTCAGGCTGTTTTTCTGAAACTTGGTCTAAAGGCATTATCATACCATTACATAAAAAGCAGAAAGGGTCGATCTTAATAGTTACGTATACATGTACTGTGGTATCACACTTGTAAGTTGTTTATCAAAACTATTTACATCTGTACTGAAATGTAGACTTTTAAAATGGTTTGATAATTACGATATAATATCTGATGCTCAGTTTAGCTTTTAGCAAGGCAGAAATATACAACACATAGTTGTATCTCTGAAAACCAGGTTATTGTACAGTCATTTTTCTTTACATTGTATAATTAATAAAATCTTAACCAAAAAGAGGAAATTATTTTGTTAAACTGGTGGATTATAAAATTACTTCCGATAGTGTTAATAGATTTAAGCCTTTCTTATTTTATCAAGAGCAAATACCGTTCTATATTACGTGACTTCAGTGTCGTTAGAGAACTTTCTCGACTTCACGAAACCTTCATTATTGTTCCTGCTGACCAAGCAGCTAACAATTACACATTCGTATGTAAGGCATATTATATTAAATGTCTTATAGAAGAGCTTTGTCTTTCTTCAACGCCTGGTAATCCAACTTACACAGTTACAAATCTGTCTCCTTCAGAGATATTGGATAATCACGAGTCAATTCTCAGTTCATTCAGTATTACTACCAATGAATCTGATCTCGAGCTACCATACCGTGTTTTTGGATTCCAAAGATGCATAAAACTCCATATAAGCATCGATTCAAAGCTGGATCTTCCGAGTGTTCCACCAAGCCTCTCTACATGTTACTCACCAAAATTCTAACAGAAATCAAATATGGTCTTCAGACATACTGCACTACTGCTTACTCGAGAAGTGGAATCAATCAGATGAGCATCATAAAGAATTCCAAGGAACTTTTAGAACACTTAAAATCTCCTATTTTCAATAATGTCACTAGCATAAAATCTTTTGACTTTTCGACTTTTTATGAAACCATTCCTCACCCAACCTGAAGTACAGAATAACATCAATTATTCAAAACGCCTTTTAAAACAAAAAAGGAATTCGCAGGTAGAAGTATCTCGTTTTAGGCCACAACGACTCATATTTTGTAAAGGAACACTGATTCCAGCAATAAGTATACAGAAAAAGAGATGATCCAAATCTAATATTTTTGTGATATTTGGTGGGAAAGTGTTCCAACAGATTGTTGACATTCCTATGGGTACAAATTGCGCGCCTTTTCTGGCGGACATATTTTTGTACTCTTACGAATCAGAATTCATGCAGTCTCTGCTCTTTAAAGGCAATAAACAATTAGCATCTCGGTTAAACTTTACATACAGATACACCGATGACGTTTTGTCGATTAACAACCCTGTATTTAAGGATCACCTCAACATCATACATCCAAAGGAACTCGAGATAAAAGACACAACGGAAAGCGCATCTTCTGCTTCATACCTCGATATACTCCGATCAATTAGTGACGATGGTTCATTAGTAACCTCTCACTATGACAAAAGTGACGATTTCAATTTCATTATTACCAACTTCCCTTTTCTGAGTAGCAACATACCTTCCTCTCCCGCATATGGCGTCTTCATTTCACAACTTATACGCTATGCCAGGACATGCTCTAATTACGAAAATTCGGTCCTGAGAGCGAAGGTTCTTGCCACGAAACTACTCTCACAAGGATATATTGCTGAACGTTTGAAATCGTCACTGGGGAAGTTTTATGGTCGATAAAGAGATCTAGTCCAATTTCCGATTCCTCTTTCAAGAATGTTAACCGATATTTTGAGACCGGAACAACCATAAAATAACCATCTTAACTTTTTGATTATACTTGATTTGATATATATATATATATATATATATATATATATATATATATATATATATATATATATATATATATATATATATATATATATATATATATATATATATATATATATATATATATATATACACAGACATTTGTTCACTTCCGCTTCCGACGCCGGAATATCAGTTTGGCTGCTTTTCTTTCCTTGAATGGAAAATTGTGAAATAAAGTCGCCATAATCGGGAGAGAAAGGTATTTTGCTACCCAGGAAAGTGCAATTGGTAATAATGAAAAAGAATTCGTCACAAAGACTACTATAATTAAGCCCCTTCGACATAAACAGTATGACAAATACCACAGGTGTTGTAATGGGCCCCTCTACAGCCTTATATTGACTGACGGGGCGGTGGGGACTCTAGGACGGGTTTGTCCAAACCTTTTCAGGGGAGATATAGTTCTTGGCCTTTGACTGTTAGTTGGGACTCCTACAAATTAAGGATCTGAGCTCGCTTCCTCACTGGCAGAACATAGTTTACGTATGTAGATGTCACCTGACATATTTTTAATACTAGCATATTATTTGATAAAATGTTTTGTGTGGAAATTTTTATGACCTTTCGCCTTAAGAAACCTGTTAATCCTTGTTCTCTTTATTGAGGATTGTTCATAAAATGTGTATGTCCTTTCGGTATCGTAATTTCACTACAGTCAAATATTTTTGTAATGTGTTATATGTGCTAGTATATTATTGATATCCATGTATTGTATAGCTCCATGGTGACTTCTGGCACATAACTGAGCAAGTAACTCCTCTTTTTTCTTTGATTGTGTCCGCTTTGGCGGAAAGTGGGAAAGTTGTGGTTATTTGACTATTACCATGTTATATGTGCATGCCCTTCGTTGTGTCACACAAATTATCAAATATTGTGATGTCGCATTTCATAATAGTAACATCAATTAATTTTGGTCAATTAAAAATTCTCATGTAGTTATAGACAAACTTCTTTCACTAAATTTCAAAGCGACTCAAATTACTACATTTGATTTTTCTACACTTTATACATCTCTGCCTCCTGATTTGATTAAAAGCAAGTTGCTGTCTCTTATACAATGGTGTTTTCACAGAGAATCTAAAACTTACATATATAATTCCAGTGGCCCCGGATTCTTTTCCAACCAACAATATACTTCATATAGATACTGGACTTACCTTATATATACTAATATTAATGATAAACGTGAGGACTTTGGATTTCCTATTGTAAATTTTCCTTACTTGGATGGCGATGTCCTTCGACTCCCATCATATGGTATCTATATATCTCAATTAGTTCGATTTGTCAGAGGCTGCACCGATGTTTTGGACTTTCATAAACGAAATTTACAAATTACTATTAGACTTTTAACTCAGGGTTACAGATATCACAATCAAATATTTTTGTAATGTGTTATATGTGCTATTATATTATTGATATTCATGTATTGTATAGCTCCATGGTGACTTCTGCCACATAACTGAGCAAGTAACTCCTCTTTTTTCTTACACAGTTTAATCAGATGTCTTGTCATGTCATTAGTAGATTAGGATACCATTTAGACACCTATTCTATATATATTGGGTTTTTTATTTTTACAAAGCTAACTAGGATGGTGGGTAGAGATTGTAGGATGCAATGGCCAACATAGTTTGATGAATTTAGAACATCGGCATTTGACCAGATAATGAATTAGCGAATAGAAAGTAGAAATACACAACTTTGAAATTTGAGGGAGATACAAAAGGTAAAAAAGGGAAAAGTTGGATGATATATCATTGCGCGTACCTTGCGTCGCTATGTCACGAACTGTTTTATACTGCGATAAAGACAAACATCGGTAATAGATTTCATCTCTGGGGATGACTGTGCTTACATTCTGACATTGCAATGTCTAAAAAATGTAAAAAGGGATGAAATCTGTGATGGCTTCAACACTGCTCTTCATATTTTTATATAGTTTGAGAATTCCAATCATTCGGCCACGAGCATCACTGAAGAGACATAACTTGTCGAAATGCGCATATGGTGCACAAAATTAAAAGATATGTATGTAAAGATGATGGATAAATCCAAAGCACAAGTCCAAAATCATAAAACCAGAGGACATACAAAATCAGTGGAAATGAAAAACAAATGGAAAATAACAAAATATGTCTACTTGAAGAGCATATGTGAACCCGTGTGATGGAGTGAGATCAGGTGCCCGGGGAGAGTGAGCATCTCCTGCTTGCTAGCAACACCCGTCACATATACCCAGTAGAAAGAGTCAGATTTTGTAAATTCCATATGTATTTATATATGGAGAAGTCGAAGTAGGTAACCTTCTAGTATAGAAGGTGTCAAATGTTCTATATTTATTATAATCACTAGGCGGGTGTCACTGCTGGTGGACTGATAGTCCCCGAGGGCATCATAAATCTAGTTATCAGTGCTTTTGTACTGACATTAAATTTATATATACTTCAAATTTTCAGTCATCAAATTAAGTAAATCACTCCAAAACTAAGGAGTATCTCCCTGATGCATAGCTCTGTCCTTAGATAGATTCTTTGGTTCACTTTTCGGTCATTTTGGCTTCAACACTGCTCTTCATATTTTTATATATTTTGATAATTCCAATCATTCGGCCACGAGCATCACTGAAGAGACACAAGTTGTCGTATGGTGCACAAAATTAAAAGGTAAATATGTTCTATATTTATACATACGAAGGAAGAGGGTGCCATCAAAACGTATAATTTCCTACTATCATGACAGCTATAGCATCAAAGTGGACAGATGGGTAACCTTTACTACAATAATGTATCTCTGCCGACCCTGTTGCTGATGGTCGTCGGGTTCGGGCGGTTTACAAGACCACTCACTTCATCTTCATCATAGAGAGAACACGAATCACGTTCGGTACAGAATTTCTAAATGTCGAATAACTGTATCATTACTTTTGTAAAACCTAAACAAGTCATGTGAATTCCTACCGTTTTCGTCATTCAACCTTTACATATTATTAATTAATTGAGGAAGCATTTTACACAAACTGGATAACACTCCGGGTATCAGTTTTGATCATCAATGACGATGTAGTAGAACACAAGCGTTTTGTTTCTTTTATTATTAGTTTGGGCCGCGCCATGATTATCGCACATATCTAGTGGTGGTTGGTTGATTCCTGCATTACTCAATCATTTTTGTCCTACGCGATGGATGCACCGGAAGCAGTGAGGGATCTTTACGTGCCTACGTATACCGTTAAACGGGACCTCAGTTTATACCGGTGTAGGGGCCCCGTTTTATACTCTTACACGGGGCCTCGCTTACACAAACCACATCGCATGTGCATGCTCCTTATCCAAATTTATATATAGTCCTGTTGATCACGCCATTAGAGAGCCTAAAACGTTTAATTGGCGAACCAACTTCCATATTGTTATGGATTCGGTAAAGGACTATGCTCGTAGTTGTACCAAACGTGAAGAAGTTGAGATAGATACGTTATCAGAATGGGTTAAAAGTGTAAGAGGTTTGATACTCACACGTATTAGTAATTTAAAAAGGAACATCAAAACCAGTCATCTGTCTGTCTTCGACGACCCAAGAGTCAAGGAAGAACTCGAAAGAATACATGACAAATATGTGTTAGTACCAGCCGATAAAGCCTCAAACAATAAAGTTTTTATTTGCTAGGCGTTTTAGATAAATTGTCTTTTAGAGGAACTTGGCATTAACAAATCCACTGTTCATCCCACTTATACTCGCTCTACACTCTCACAAGATGAAAGTATTGATAACCATAAGTCAGTGTAGGGTACCTTTAACTTATGTACAAAGGATAATGAGTTCGAGTTACCCTATTTATATTGGATTTCTAAATTACCCAAATATCCATATAAACATAGGTTCATTGCAGGATCCTGTAAATGCTCCATCAAACCTTTTTTCAGCCCTCCTTACCAAATTATTATCTGCAATTAAGGAGAAGCTTCAGACGTACTCCAATGTGATTTACTCTCGATGTGGTGTTAATAAGTTTTGGATCCTAAAAAACTCCAAAAAAAAAAAAAAAAAACTATTAGAAACTTAAAATTTCAAAATCTGACAACTATTACATGCATTAAGATTTATGATTTTTCTACACTTTATACCACCATACCTCATGATAAGTTGAAAAACAGACTCTTTAGAATTATTGATAACTGTTTCTTCACCAAAAATGGTTCAAGCAGATATAATTTTATTGTTTTAGGATATCCAAATACATATTTTGTGAAAAAAAACCCACTCTGAATGTAAATATAAGTACTCTGAAGATGACATTAAAACATGCTGGATTTTCTGATTGACAATATATATGTTGTGTTCGGTGACCAGGTCTTCCAACAAACGGTCGGGATCCCTATGGGGACTAATTGTGCTCCTTTACTAGCCGATTTGTTCCTTTCGTCGTACGAAATTCACTTCATACAAAATCTTTGTAAGTCAAAATAAGAAGCAGTTGGCATTGTCCTTTAATTTTACATTCAGATATATTGATGATGTTCTATCAATAGATAACAAAAACTTTGATACTTACATACATACAATATTTCCAAAGGAACTAGAAATTAAGGACACTACAATATCCAATTCATGTGCTTCATATTTAGATCTGCTCATTGATATCGACCGAGATGGTAAACTTACTACTTCAATTTATGACAAACGTAATGACTTTAGTTTCCCCTTTGTTAACTTTCCATATACTAGTAGCAACATTCCTTTGTCACCTGCGTACGGTGTTTACGTATCCCAATTGATTCGATATGCGCGAGCGTCATCTGAGTATTGCTTTTTCATTTATCGAAGTCAACTACTATGTAGCATTCACAACTAAAAATTAAATATGCAAATGATAAGCCCACACTACTTTTTTTATACTCAGGAAGTGCATCATAAACTCATTTTCAACAATAGCTTCCTTTTATCTTCAATGGATATTTTTTAAAATGTATTTTAAATTGAAGACTTTGTTTTTGAAAACCCGTGATAAGAGGGGGACGGCTCCTAGAAAAAAATTTAAGTTTATTAAGCAAGAACAGTTACTCTGAAAGTTATAGTCTTTATCATAAATCTACTCTTTTAGATTTCTTCTTCTTCTTCGCTATAGTGCAAACAAATTAAGTATTTTATCACTATCAAGGCAAGTGAATGGACTTCTATGTACAGTACAGTTATAAAACAGGATAAAGGGTTTGTTGGTAGTAATTCTTAACAAACTTTAAAAGTTGATCTGGAGTCTGTGTTTCTGTGATATAAAACAATGAGACAATTTCATTTCACAATTAATGTATATTATTAATCAAATAAATAAGTGTATGCATATCTAATATGCAACGACTAATATGAAACAAATATGTACCACAATAACAATAAATAATAATTATGATGATGAAATTCATTCAAGGTTATTACAAATCATTTTATATTGTTGTTATCAATTTGTATTATTGCTTTTGAAAGCAATAAATATATAAACTATAATGTTTTAGCCTAAGAATGAATAAATGTATAATAAAATAATTGCTACATGCATATCTTAAATATCTTATATGCTATATATATATATGAATTAAAATTACCACTGAAGACTCTAATTAATATGAAATTAGTTATGAAATATAAAAAAATCCCATGTAATGCATAACTTATAAAGAAAATGTTGTACCTTACTAATCTTATTCACATTCATATGTTCATTATACAAAATGCAAGATACATGAATAGAAGTTTAGTATTATAAATAATGCTATATTTATTTTAAAACTCATTAAAACTAGAGCTGTCTTCATAGCAGATTTAAAAATCCCAATCCCATCTTCTGTGAAACGTCAAGGTCAAGAAGTCAAAAGTCATGGACTCAAATGAAAGGTATTATGACAAGGAATCTTATGTAAAGTAACAAAGCCCTACACCTTACAGTTCCAAAGAAATAGCCCGGTTAAAGTTTTTGAAAAGTTAGTCAAACGTGAAGCAGTGGCGGATTTAGAGGGAATGGGAGACAGGCTTTTGGTCACATATTTACTTGTAAAAATCCAGATTCTGCACCAAAAATGGCTGAGAAGTTTGGATAATACCCATTTCGGAACCCCCCCTTTTTTTTTCGGAAATCCTGGATCCGCCACTGTCAAGGTCTCGAGGTTCAAAAGTCATGGTCTCAAAGGTCTATATGTAAATTTACAAAACCCTACACCTAATACACGTAGTTCAAAAGATACAACCTGGGTTAAATCTTTTGAAAAGTATGTCGGACTCCATGATCAAGGTCACAAGGTCAAAATCATGAAAGGTTTCACCAAAAGGAATCTCTGTGTGAAGTTTCAAACCCTTACCCCTTATTGTTCAAAAGCTATGGACAAGGTTAAGGTTTTCTGGACAGACAGACAAACAGACAAGGTGATTCCTTTATTAATAACCCCCCCCCCCCCCTTAACTTAAACTTATTTAGATGTGTAAAGAAATGAGAAAAAAATGACCACAGCTGGATTTGAGCCGCTACTCCCCATATTTTAATTAACAAGTAGTATATGTACCATTGTGATTTTTATTATATTTTATTATTATATTATATTGTGAGACCTAGATTTTTTTAGACATGGTGGCATTATCTGTTGACCAATTTGGATGAAATGTACAAAATTGATAGGGGACCTATAGTACTTCATTTATACCATGTTTGATTAAAATTTTTCATGTGGTATAAGAGCAGAAGTTAAATGACAAAAGGTCTTCACTCATCCCTTTAGATCTGTTTGTCTCGGGATACAGCCATTATGAAGAAGATTATTGTCAAAGAAGGGTACTCTTTTGTGACCTTCTTTTGACTATGGTGCCACCACCTGTAAAGAGGTCTGGACGAAAACAACAGAATTTTAAAGGGATCATAAGTGAATTATTTCTACCCAGCTTTATTAAAATCCTTCGCACAGTTTTGCAGAAAAAGTTGAAAATGTGAAAAATGCCTCCCTCCCCTTTTTTTTTGTTGGAAGTCTTGAAAAATTCATAAAAAATCCAAAAATTGAGATATTGACAATTTTCTTTTACATAAATATTCCTTATCATAATTATGATCAAAATAGTCATTAAGAATTCATCAATATCAATTAACTGAAAAACATGACACTTTTCTGTCCAGAAACACGTCCAAAAAGCGCAATTTCTTTTTGACGGATCTTAACCCCAAACACTATTTTTGATAACCCATCTTTATAGATTGCTGAAATGCAATTAGTTTCACCATCAATGCACTGGTTTTGGAGGAGAAGATTTTTGAAGAAGGTACCGTTTTGGGCACTTTTGGCCCCGTCCTGAATCCACTCCTGAGGGAATCTGGATCCCGAACACAATTTTAGTAGGGGACCTTGTGTACATCATATACACAAAGTTTGATCCAAATCCGCAATGCGGTTCCAGAGAAAAATGTGAAAAAGGTAATGACGGACGGCGCACTATGGCTATAGCTCACTAGAGCCTTTGGCTCAGCTGAGCTAAAAAGCCCTCTTCGTTTATATGTCTCAGATTATGACTTTCTTCTCTTCTTCCTAAGTACACTAAAATTGAGCGTTATACTTCATTGACAGTAAGACACGTCTTTATAATAAGATGCATGTAATTGACTTTTATTTCTACTGTAGTTTTACCTTTAAAAGGTGTTATGCAACTTTATTCAGACAAAACATGGCAATTTAATTTACAATCATTTGATGTCTGCTTTGTCTTGTTTAAAAATAGCTGATGAGGCTCATTTTGTGCTTAAGTTAGACTAATCACCATGCACATTCAATTTCTGCAATTTACATTTCACCATTTATCCACCATTCACCATTCTATTAGTAACTTAAAAGACTTTTGAGTTGTGCTATATCTTAAAAGAAGGATATCTATAAACAGTACATGTAATATCATCATGGAAATCAGTTTATGTCAATTATTAATTGTTTTTACAGAGGTTGCAATAAATAATCAATTATAATAATATAATATATGTATATAAAAAGGAGATGTCGTCATAATTTAGAGGAAAATATTGAAAATAAGTGTCCTACAGGATTACAAAATATCTAGTAGAATTTATAATGATAGAATAATAATAAAGATCATATAATGATGACATTTTTTCTGAAATTTTTCACTTTCAGTATGTTTATTGATAATAAATTTTTGGTAGATTTATTGTGCATTGGAACTTCTGTTTATTGAAATAAACTATAAACAAAGGAAGATAACTCCAGTGGAATTTTCTCGCTTCAAATGCAAATGCATTGTGTGCATAGGTGTGCAACTATCATTTTCTTAAAAAGTATGTTTATATATAAGCTTTTATTGTAAACTTTCACATATATCTCCGACAGCTTCCAACACGGCTTCCCTCACATTAAATTCGTGAAAGAAAAATTCTGGACGGATTCTTCACATCGGTAAACAATGCCGATTATTACAGTTTAAATAACTTTCTAAGCATTGTCATGCTAAATAAATATTACTATATAAAACTATAACTATCTGAGGGGTTCTCCAATGTCACCTTACATATTAATCTTTCTTATTTGTATTAATATTTACCTTTGACTATGTCTGGGGTGCAGCACAGAAAATGCTCGTAAATGCTATGTAGCTCCAACGTAAAAATATCACAACTTCCGCTTGATTGAGTTATCGTTCTTTGAAATTCCCTAGCGGCTATTCGGAATACTATACTATGAGAAAGGTTACTAAAACAAGGAAATGAGATATCACGACTTATGTCAACATTCATTTTACGGTCGTTATAAAGACCTTATTTGCTCATATGATGTATTGTTGTCTGACATATTATGAACTGCTGCGAGGAATATGCCACACGATGGGCAAAAAGAGAGGAAGTACACATCAACACTCTTTCGGAATGGATAAAATCTATTGCAGTACTGCTAAGATCAAAAATTAAAAAATTACAATGTTCTGTAAACACCAGATTCGAATCTATTTTTAAAGATCCTGATGTTGTCAGAGAACTTACCTTCCTCCAAGAACATTATATCATTACACCAGCAGATAAAGCATCTAATAATTATACATTTACTTGTAAGAAATATTACTTTGACAGCCTAGTGAAAGAATTAGGATTAAATTCAGCTCCAGGAAATCCTACTTATACTCTCACGAACTTTTCGGTTTCGGAAGTACTCGAGAATCATAAATCTGTCCTCAATACGTTTGGTATTGACTCAACTAAATTAAATTTAGAACTTCCATATTTGTACTGCATTCCAAAAATGCACAAAAATTCCTTACAAACAACGCTTTATCGCTGGTTCCTCGAAGTGTTCCACAAAATCTGTATCGATGCTACTCACAAAAATATTATCAGAAATTAAATCTGGCCTTCATAGATATTGCGATACAGTATATTCCAGAAGTGGAATTAATCAAATGTGGATCCTTAAAAATTCAAAAGAGTTGTTAGAAAATCTAAAATCAAAAAGTTTTACTAAAATTCATTCTATCAAGTCTTTTCACTTTTCGACTCTTTACACAACGATCCCTCATCAGAAATTAAAAGACAGATTAGCGGAAATTATTCAAAATGCATTTACTAGTAAAAACGGAAGCCGCAAATTCAAATATATAGTAATAGGACACGATAAAACTTACTTTGTTAGGGAAAATTCTGATTCCAAAAATAAATACACTGAAACAGCTGTCATCCAGATGTTGAACTTTCTTATCGATAACATTTTTGTGGTGTTTGGAGGTAAGGTTTTTCAACAAATTGTCGGCATCCCAATGGGCACTAACTGACATATTCCTTTACTCATACGAAGCTGAATTCATTCAGTCTTTGCTTTCGCAAGGAAAAAAACAATTGGCTCTTGGCTTCAATTTTACTTACAGATATATAGATGACTTGCTTTCAATTAATAATCTTTCATTCGCGGATTACCTTAGCATCATCTATCCAAGTGAACTTGAGGTCAAAGAAACCACAGAAAGTAGTAATTCTACTTCGTATTTAGATGTTATGTTGTCTTTCGACATTAATGGTCAATTGAACACCTCACTCTATGACAAACGTGACGATTTCAATTTCGCTATCACAAAGTTTCCTTTCATAAGTAGCAACATTCCATCATCGCCCGCATACGGCGTATTCATATCTCAGTTAATACGTTATTCCAGAGCATGTTCAAATTACAGTGATTTTGTTCTGAGGGCTAGGCGACTTTCAGTTAAGCTGCTCAACCAGGGTTATATATGTACTAGACTAGCAACGTCACTGAGGAAATTCTATGGTCGTTACGAGGCTCTTATTACTCCATATGATATCTCGTTATCCAGATTTTTAAATGATATTCTGGACTGAGACCGATTCCGATCATTTTACACAGATTTGACACCTTCTATACTAGAAGGTTACCTACTTCGACTTCTCCATATATAAATACATATGGAATTTACACGATCTGACTCTTTCTACTGGGTATATGTGACGGGTGTTGCTAGCAAGCAGGAGATGCTCACTCTCCCCGGGAACTTGATCTCACTCCATCACACGGGTTCACATATGCTCTTCAAGTAGACATATTTTGTTATTTTCCATTTGTTTTTCATTTTCACTGATTTTGTATGTCCTCTGGTTTTATGATTTTTGGACTTGTGCTTTGGATTTATCCATCATCTTTACATGTTGACTTCCTTATTTAGTAACTAAATATCTGCATTACCTATACTATACAGCAGTATTTTTACTGCTTATGACATATCCTATTTTGACTACGACTGTGCCGTTTCCTAATTCTGTGATAGCGAATAATACTTTTTCGCTTTTATTTATGGCATCATGACGGGTGTGACCGGTCGGCAGGGGATACTTACTCCTCCATGGTACCTGATCCCACCTCTGTTTTGACAGAGGTTCGTGATTGTTAATATTTCATTTACATGTAAAGATGATGGATAAATCCAAACCATAAGTCTTAAAATCATGAAACCCGAGGACATACAAAATCAGTGAAAATAAAAAAAACAAGTGGAAAATAACAAAATATGTATTGTCGTGTTTCTTCGACCTCGAGTTGTGGATATCGGATCAATTTCTTTGATTTGTACTTTAGACTGCTTTATAACGGTACACGGGCTCTCGGTCTATACCGTTACATGGACCTCTGTTTATACAGCTACAAGGCCTCGGTTTATACTGTTACACGGATCTCGGTTTAGACGGTTTCATGGGCCCCAGTTTTATACCCGTACACGGGCCCCTGTTTTATACTGGTGCACGGGACTCGGTGTTATACCGGTAAACGGTACGTCGGTACCGGGGCCTCGGCCTATACTATTACAAGGGGCATCGGTTTATACCATTATGCGGGGCCTCGGTTTATTTTATCTCTTTCGGGGGTCTGATAGGGAATCAGAAGATGATATTGCCGCTGAATTGTAAATCTAAAAAATGGATTTTTTTTCATGTAAAAAAAATTCATGAAAATTTTCAAGAATAAATTGCAAAAGATACATAGGTAATATATGTGAAAAGTAAATCTAATTGTTCCATTTAGTACATAAAACACTCAAGTTAAAGACTCGTCAGAGACCTATGGTTGAAATCATTTAAAGAGTACATTTTATAATTTTCGAACACCCACATTTTTATGATCGTGTTGTTTCTAAATTTTGTGATTACTCTATACGGATTTATTTTGACGAGTTTTTTTTCACCCTGAAGATATTAACTTAGTTTCTTAATATTGATATTTATAAAAAGCTTACAGAGAAAGTATCCATAAGTTTGGAAAATATATTGTGCAATACAAAAACTTATACAGGAGTATTACTGATAGATATATTATCAAAGAAAAAAGAGGAGTTACCGGCTCAGTTATGTGACAGAAGTCACCATGGAGCTATACAATACATGAATATAAATAATATAATAGAACATTTAACACATTACAAAAATATTTGATTGTAGTGCAATTACGATACCGACTTAGGACGGTCATTTAATTTGACAAAAGCCAAACAAATGGTGTGGTTAACCGGTTTACGGGCCCACCTTCCCACTCACCATAACAGCAGAACAATCAAAAGACGTACATTTAAAAATTTATAAATAATCCTCCATGTAAAGAACAAGGGTCAACAGGTATCGCATATTGAGAGGTCATAAAAATATAAACACGTAAGGTATTGTAAAACACATAATGGTATAAAATATATGCGACATCAACATGATAAACCGTGCTCTGCCAGTCTGAAAGCGAGCTAAGACCCTAGATCTGTAGGAGTCCCGACTAACAGTCAGAGGGGACGAGGTTCAGGACCATGTCTCATCTGAAAGAGGTTTGGACAAGGCCCGTCATATAGTCCCCACCGCCCTGTTAGTCAGCGCGCAACGTTCAAGTAAAAGTCTGAATAAGGCTGTAGAGGGGCCAAATACAAGACCTATAGTCTTTTTGATGATCTCAATATCATATTGTCTATTTAGGAGACGTTTGACTATTTTATTACATGATAAAATAACGTTATCGGAGCCTTTTACTTTCCTTAGTTTATATACGAGATCACCGTAAAATTTAGGATGGGAAATTCCATTGGATACATACTGTTGAAAAGAAATATTTCCAAATTTAGATAGAAGTTCTGAATAAGATCTGAAGAATTTGCCGAATGTTTTTCTTAGCTTGTGATATCTGTAACCCTGAGTTAAAAGTTTAGTAGTAATTTGTAAATTTCGTCTATGAAAGTCCAAAACATCGGTGCAGCCTCTGACAAATCGAACTAATTGAGATATATAGATACCATATGATGGGCGTCGAGGGACATCGCCATCCAAGTAAGGGAAATTTACAATAGGAAATCCAAAATCCTCACGTTTATCATAAATATTAGTATATATTAGGTTGTTGATAATTTTTATGTTTAAATCTAAGAAAGGTGTAGATTTATCTCAAGTATTAGCTTTATTCAATGTGAGCTCTGGTGGATATATTTCTGATATAAATTGTTCGAATTCAGGGTTATCGATAACCAAAATGTCATCCAGATATCTGCAAGTATTATTAAATTTGTCAATGAGGTCAAAACGTTTTGATTTTTGAATGGAAACCATAAAATCCCTCTCATACAGTGAGGTGCAGTCCTAACATAACATTATGTTAACGTCGCGTTAACGTGAAGTTTGCTTTCCTCGTGCGCTCAGGACTGCTGAGCACACGCGTCTGCGTTAACGCAGATTTCCACGTGAACTTAATTTCGAGACCGCGTGAACGCGCTTGACCGCCGCGTTAACGCGCTTGACTGCCGCGTGAACGTGTTTGACATCCACATTCGCTTGCGTACAACTTAAAACTTGTATTAACATGTTCATATAGAAGGTTTTGAAGGAGAATCGATATATGCATTGTATATTTAAATAGAAAAAACATACTAATGTGTAAGTAAAATATTTAGAATTAAATAAAACCCTTCCAAGTTAGGGAATGAATTTTAAAAATATTGAACGCAATTTCCGAACATTGACTTGAATGAAATTTATTCTTCTTTTAGGATAATATAATAATAATAACGAAATAAGAATTAATAAATATTATAATGATGATGATTATTATTATTATTTTCATATATTATAGAAAATAGCTTAATTGAAAATAATAATAATGAATACTTAAATCAGAAATACATGTAAATACAGAAATAAATTAGGTATAAATATTTAGAATAACCAAATAAGAAATAAAAACATAAATAAACTAATTAAAATAAAGTAAATAAATGAAATTAGAATCTAATCATGCTGGTATAAACTGACGAAGTTTTTTTTTTCATAAATACCTTATTGCATGTCTACGCGATAATTTCCTTTGTTGTATTACATATAAAATCCTTATTGTAGGTTTACATTTTAACATTACATTTAACACACGTTTTTATGGCGACATTCGTGGTAATTTAATTAGATCCATTTAATTTTCTCCATCCGTATTCAAAGAGAATTGCAAATATACATGTAGACATGTGAACGTGCGACTGGGCCGAGCGCACGCGGGAATAAATCGCGTTAACGCGAATTTCCTCCCGCGTTAACGCGATTTATTCCGCGCGTCCGGTCGAGCAGTCGTAGCACGTGTGCTAAAGCAGTCCTCGTGACCGCTTTTTGCGTTAACGTGCATGTTATGTTAGGACTGCACCCATCTGTAACAATAAAGAAATAAATCTGCTATCAGAGGCGCGCAGTTAGTACCCATAGGAATCCCAACTATTTGTTGATATATCTTGCCATCAAATTGCACAAAAATATTATTCATGAGAAAATCTAGTGCTTTACATAATTCCTTGCAAGTCCAGTATTTATATGAAGTATATTGTTTGTTGGAAAAGAATCCAGAGTTATTGGAAGTACATATGTACGTTTTAGATTCTCTGTGAAAACACCATTGTATAAGAGACAGCAACTTGCTTTTAATCAAATCATGAGGCAGAGATGTATAAAGTGTAGAAAAATCAAATGTAGAAATTTGAGTCGCTTTGAAATTTAGCGAAAGAAGTTTGTGTATAACTTCATGAGAATTTTTAATCGACCAAAAGTAATTGATGTTACTATTATGAAATGCGACATCACAATATTTGATAATATGATCTTTTATAGCAGTTAGAGCAGACGTAATATGTTTCGATGTTTTATATGGACTTTTATGTAGTTTTGGGAGCCAATATATGGTTGGTAGATCAGATTTATTAGTTTTAATTTTGAAGTCGGACATGGTCATGAGGTGATCATGCAAGGTGCTCTCTTTTGAGGTAGGGCTTTCAACATATGTATGAGTGGAGTTTAATTCGTTTTTAAGTACTTCAATATAATATAGTTTTGAAACAACTATTATGTTATTACCTGCTTTATCAGCGGGAACAAAGACATATTTAGCATGTAAGTCAGCTATCTTCTTTTTAATAGAATTTGTCGTCAATGTATTAGGCTGTTGAAATAAATGCGGATTTTCCGTAAAGTTCTTAATACGGATATCGACAATTCTTAAAATCTCGAATTTCCAATCATTAAGAGCATGAACATTTACCTGTTCTTTTTTACACCAACGTTTACAATATGTAGTTAAAGCATCTTCTATAACGTCACGGCATTTATTGAAATCTATCCTGGACGGTAACCTATATTTAGGTCCTTTTCCAAAAAGGGTGCGCAATTTCTTGTCCGAAATACAGTTTAGGTCACCAGTAATAACATGACCTGCCGGTTTATAAACATATTTAGAATTTTCACAAGAACACGACGAAGGAATAGAGTCTGAAACATCAGGGTTAGATGTGGCTTTATTATAATTTAAAATAAGATTTCTTATAGGCTTTTTGTATTGGTAACAAATAAGTGGAGGTTCTAAATTCTCAAAATATTGGGGGATTTTAGATGTGACTCTATGATCACGGAAAATATTAGAAATGTTAAGTAGATCGAAGCCTTTATTAATAAATTTAATTTTGAGAAATTGCTGCTTGGGTGGAAGAGACGGAATACGAGGAAAGAGTTTATTATATGAAAATAAAATAATCAAATTGAGTTTATATCAATCAGAATTGCGTAAACTTCGAAGATCAGCTTCGTCCAGGATAGGTTTCAACTTATTTACCGGAATAGAGGATAGTGCATGCAAAAGTTCATGACGGCCATTATTTTTTGCGATAAATAGAAGATCGTTTAATGACCTATTTAAACGATTACGTTTTCTGATGTTACGATTACGACGACGACCATGTGACCTACGTTTTCTAATAGTTTTATGTCTTAATGTAAAAATATTGATCTTATTCTGACGAGAAGAAATATTACCTTGTCGATATATTTGGTCGTTGAGACCAAGAGGGTATGGGGTTTGTAGTTGTTAAATCCAGTAGAGCTCGGTTTCCAAAAGTCGTTTTTTAACATCTGATTTCGTATCACCTGGTAATTTAGAGATATTTTCTACTGGAGTTATTTTCACATTGTTAATATTATATTGGTATTTATTAAAGTGGTTATAAAGAAAATTCTGGTATTTACGTCGTGAATTATTACGAATTTTATAGGAATGATTTCGAAAACGTTGTTTCAAAGTTTGAGAAGTTTCCCCGACATATTGAGCCCCACATCCTCTAGCTTCTCAAGTGATGACATTTAAAACATTGGCAGTATTTCAATCTATGTCTTTGTCTAATTTGGTGTTAAATATATTTCCATTAACCGAAGATTCAATATTGGACTTGCAGTTTAAATGATGGCAAGTAAGACATTTCTTGGCGTTGCACTTATTAATCTTAGAATACCCTCTGCGTATAGAATTGACAGCTCTGTAAGAATTTATAGGTGTGAATGTTTTTGAAAATGAGATCGAACGTTTAATAAGGAACCTACTTTTAAGTGGAGAAATAAGAACTTTAGTGGTGCCGAATAATTTTCTACAAGAAATACCAGGTATATGAAGAGTGGACACAGAGGGCAATCTAAGTGGTGTGATTATAACTTTAGGAGATTTGTATTTTATTTTTATTATATTTGAAGCCATTTTAATGAAAAGGGGGGATAAGGATGTACAAACCCTGGGGGGAAACTCCCACACAACCAAGTCAGTAACTATTGGGTGAATAATAACACTTGAAACACCCAGACACGGGGAACCTTTTTACAGGCTCCACACTGCATCTGAGAATAAGTGTAGATAAAAGAGCCATTTGATCCCTATAAAGGAGGCATCATATGTAAAGGATTGGTTTGTATAAATACCTTTTTTACCTACTCATTAATTGATAAACCATACATAAACTATCAGAAAATGTGGCTTTGCTTATTACCGCATTTGGATTTTCTCATACGGTAACAAAAACCTTACAGAGGACGTTCAATCTTATTTGCATATAACATCTTACTTTTTTATTCAGTCACAAATTTTATATTAACAAAGGCACGCTGACTCATAAAGTTGCTAAAACATACTTCTGACGATATATGACTTTTGTAATCAATCGGAAATGCAAACTTAACAAATATGGGCAAACCACCCATACCATATAACTTACTCGATGTCCTAGAAATTCAAAGTATCCCCTTATACATAATGTTCATTGATACTTAATTATTTATAGGAATAATACACATGTGGTCACTTTTCAGCACTTTTTCTTGTACATACATTTATGTATAAGTCTAGTATCGGCTATTATTAAATTCCGGTGATAGTACAGTGGAGTAAACTGTCAACAAGGTGAGTGAGGAGCAGTGGCGTTATTACACTGTCGACAAGGAGAGTGTACAGTGACGTTATTACACTGTCGACAAGGTGAGTGTACAGTGGCGTTATTACACTGTCAACAAGGTGAGTTTAAAGTGGCTTTATTACATTGTCTGAACGGTGAGTGTACAGAGGCATTATTACATTCTCGACACCATGAGTATACAGTGGCGTTATTACATTGTCGACAAGGTGAGTGTAGAATGGCGTTATAACACTCTCGACAAGGATAGTGTACAATTGCGTTATTACACTGTCGGCAAGGTGAGTGTGCTGTCGACAAGGTGAGTATACAGTGGCGTTATTACACTGTCGAAAAGGTGAGTGTACAATGGGGTTATTACGCTCTTCACAAAGTGAGTGTGCAGTGACTTTTTAACACTGTCAACATGGTGATTGTACAGTGGCGGCCGTATTACACTGTCGACAAGGTGACTTTACAGTGGCGATATTAAACTGTCGACAAGATGAATGTATATTGGCGTTATTACATTGCTTTAGAATTTTGAATTGTTAAGTGTTACATTGACCCTCGTCCATTTGCACACACCTGTTGATAAACTTCAAATACACAAACCGTATCTCTTAAGTACAATATATTTATAAACTGATAGATTAAATGTCAGATGCAAATATTTCGCTAAAATTGGCAATGTAAGTTTTCAGTGAAATATGTCAATAACGTCACATAAATTTGAAAGTGACTTTATTATTGATGGCATTTTCACAGGGTTGCCTATCTTGAAACACCTAGTACTTTCATCTTGTTTCTGATTGTGACGTCTTCTCACAACAAGACACATGCTGAATAGAAAGATATACGATCAAGCAAATTGATTAATTCACTCTCGAGTTGTCATTCTTTCCATGCCTACTTGTATACATATTGTGATGTTGTTCACAACGCAAACTGATTATTCAGTGTATGCATTGCATCGGTAAATATATGTTTCCACACTATGATTTTCATGCCAGGAGAGGATTAACGAATACTATCGATTGAAATGAGAAACCAGGGGATATATTTTGCATCTGGATTTTAAGTGAAAATACATTTTAATATATGAAATGTACGAGATTTAAACTTTAGGCAATCCCAGGGCGCAATACAGCTTTATCCACAGTAACTGTAAAAATGAAGATGATCATCAAAGATTAAACATTCATTATTTTCTAATGTATACTAGTATATAGCAATTGCATTCATGTACGTTTTTGTTTTATGAAAACCCCCCACAACAATGTTTCATTTCGTATTAACATATGTTATGTAAGAAAGAGAAAACAGAAGACATCTGACAAAGCTGTATGACTCAAATCATTAAGGACATGCACAGAAAACAGTAGTAGAATTTACAGAGAAAAATAGCATTACAAAAATATTCGATTGTGCTGCAGTTACAATACCGACTTAGGGCAGTCAATTGCAGCAAAAGACGTCATTCAATTAGTGTGGTTAACCGGTTTACGGGAGCCCACCTTCCCACTCACCGCAAAAGCAGCACAATCAAATGGCACACATTAAAAATTTTTATAAATAATCATTCATATAAAGAGACAAGGATCAACAGGTTTCTCAAGAAGAGAGGTCATAGAAATTTTATTACGTATGAACCGCTTATAGAATAATATGTTGCTATCAAAAATATGTAAGAAAGAACAGCAATTTTCACTCCTTCCATGTGTCACGTGATAAGAATACATTCACAACTGCATCATGATAAAACTTTTCCATTTGTACAGTGACGACCTTGACGTTAACGTTTTGCAGGCGTTAAATTAATCCTAAACTAATAAACCTTGGAAGCTTGGGTTTTCATATTTTATATGTGTATTCATTGTATACTGTGTACTTTCCATTTATGACCTTGCGAAGGTGACCTTCACGTTTGACCAACATTTGACTTAATAAATTATAAACTCCTTTAACTTTAGTCTTTTTAACCATAAGAGAAGAGTTTTTGATATTTCAAACGTGAGTTCCTTGTGCAAAGAGACCTTTGACTTCATACCATAATATATGTCCTTGTGACTTTGCCGATCACGTTTTCCCTACATTTGAATCATTAGCTCCCACTGATAAGGCCTAGGGATTTAATGCCCTGGGCGCATAATGTTTCACAAACACACGAATAGATCTAGATCTTGTTATACAACACTTTGTTGTCATGAAAAACTCATAAACGGACAATTTTTTGGGAAACGACAATGTTCGTGGATATTCTTTGTTACAGTGAAGAGGAACAAACGCTATTATCGAATGAAAGTTTAACTAGATGAAATATCTTCTATGATATTACATTAATAATTTCCAGAGTTCTTAAGTATCGAAATTTCTTATAAAATAGTTGAATTTATGAAGACTACAGGAGAAATTTTATTTATTTCTTGGCAATACTGACATAAAACCAAAAGCAACAAAATAATCGAAGCAATTATGAATAATCAAACTTATCAGTCATGATGATTATTAAATTCATACGCCAAGATTGATTGCGGTGATTTATTGTCCTCTGGGTAGATTTGATAACATGTTAAGAACAGCTATAGCATAATAAGATAGGTCACGAGTTATCAGTATCAAACAACAGCATAAAACATCATATCGATTAATGCCAGAAACAGTTGTAATGAACTCACAAGAGAATGTTTTGATGGGTTTTATCTTCGAATTCGTTTCTCGTCATTAATAATTCTTGTTTTGATATTTCATCTGCTCGTTCTGATTACCATACGTTTATCTGCATATATATGTATTAGATTTTGTCATGTTTACCTTGTGTATGACCGGTTATGTCTTTATTTAGGAACATACGTTTAACCCCACATGCGTGTATTAGAAGATTTTGCCATGTTTACCTTGTGTATGACCGGTTATGCCTTTATTTGAGAACAAACATATCTCCAAGTGATGCAACACAATAATCGATTTCTACTTAAATGGCTTACATTAGTTATTCAAATAAAATACTGGTACTCACAATGTGTGGTAGATACTGGTATAACCTATTGCCTTATATTCGTTTTTTATATGAGATATACCAGTCAAAAATCAATGTTAAGTGGTTAACAAACAAAGTGAGTAAACTTATTACTTCAGGCGACCGTCCTAATTCGGTATAGAAACTGCATTACAATTGAATAAGTTGTGTCTTATTCTTTAATTATCTGCATGAACTTTTTGTCTTTTTTTCATACGTCTGACTCGGATGCCGCTTTTCATCTCTTAACAGCAAGATAATCAAACTGCATTTCGCATGACAAAATTATGAGAATTGTACGGACACTCTTCCTTTTAGAAGCTGATGATTGAAATCATAGTTTATAAAAGTAATTTTTGTTTAGTATTTTTTGTCATTCGTAATTCATAATTGTATTTGTCCAATGGCAATGACAAATTAATAATTAGATTTTACATCTGAGTTTACATTTCAGATGTTTAATATTACGATTTCACCAAAACTGTATGTCCCAATTTCTAAAGTAGTGATGAAATTTCATTGCCCAAGATAGAAGACATATAACGCTGTATATAGAGAATGGAAACACGAATAGAAGAAAAATTTCCTGATTTAATTCGATACAGAAATTTTATAATACGTATGATAAAGCATTCATACAAAACTTTACTCATGATAGACAACATTCCGAGAAATTTTATTATGGATAACATATTGAGTTTACAGACATCTTCGGATAAAAAATTTTGGAATATAGTCTAAGCAGTTTCTTCAAAAATACCACAGCAATCACGACTGTTCAAGATATACGTACGGCATACAATAATTCAATACTAAAAAAGCATTAGATCTTTTCATTGAGATAGGTGTGATTAGGTAAAATCCCATCTCTTTGTCACGCAATGATTTTAATTACTCCCACTGCAGCTTCACACGAGTGTCATCAAGCTATTATCTGGCGAGTTTGTTGTTACATGGACCTCTGGTCACTGTCTAACCAACAAGATAAAGCCAGGGATATCTTTTCTCAGAACAGTCTTTAATCACAACACGATATTTATTGTGATATTAGTGTGTTAATGGAATATGTTCTTATCACGGCTTGACAAATTGAGCCCTATGGCAAAAATTTCCAATAAAATGTACTTTATTCCTTTTCATAACTTCTTTACATAGTTATTTTGGATCTCATTCTCAGAAGATGATTTATATGAATAACAGGTTAACATCATATAAAAGTAATTTCTTTTGGATTATAGAAAACATAAAGTTTCCTGTCATGTGGTTAATATTAAAGATTAAACGCAAATTCATATTCAACACTTTAATGGGCTATATTATCAACATTCTGAGGACAGAATTAATTTGAATGACTGTAGCATTATAGATCCTATATAATGTCAAAGGAAAGCTAGATGATGGTACGGTTTCGCAAAATGTTTAATCATTTTAAAAAGGGTTTAAAAGAGAAAATAGAAGACATCTGATCAAGCTGCATGGCACAAATCACAATGGACATGCACATAAACATGATAATAGTAAAAAAAAATTCGATTGTACGCAGTTACAATACTGACTTAGGACGGTGAATTAATGTAACAAACGTCACTCAATTGGTGTGGTTATTCGGTTTACGGGCACCACCTTCCAAATGATCGTAGAAGAAGCACAATTAAAGGACACACATTAAAAACTTTATTATAAATAATCCTCCATATGTAGAACAAGGATCAACAGGTTTCTCAAGATGAGAGGTTATACATAATAATTGTAACACACGAAAAGTACTGTGGAAATATATGCTAGTATCAAAAATATGTAAGGCGACATCAACATTGGTAAACCGTGCTCGCTTCGTCTGTAGGCGAGCTCAGATCCTTGATATGTAGGAGTCCCGACAGTTAGAGGTAGACGAGGCACAGGACCTTGTCTCCTTTGAAAAGGTTTCTACAAGGCACGTCATAGAGTCCCCATCGCCCTGTTAGCCAGCGTGCAACGCTCACGTAAAAGTCTGTATAAGGATGTAGAGGGACCCAATACAAGACCTATGGTATAATTGTTCAAAAGTACGTGATCACAGCGGTCTAGAAATCGGCTACAGGTTTCGCATTCCAGCTGTCTAATTGTCCGAAAGCTAATAAAATTCACTTTTATGACGAAAACCTTTATCAACGACTGACCAGATTAAACTAACATTACTTGCTTATGACAGTAAGACAATTAGAGTCACTCATTAAAACCAACACAGTGACCTTCAGAATGAAGAGTGCAACGCTCAAACTCTGCATAAAGGGGCCACATGGTTTTTGAGATGAATTGGTAAACATGCATGTAAAAATCAATATAGCAACTGAAGTAGCCGCTTATTGATGTTTTGAATATGTTTTGAGCTATTTTTCAAATGCCATTAATATCAATAAAAAGTATACACATAAAATAATACAAAAATTGCATATTTATTGAACAATTAAGGCCTTAAAATATACTGTGCAATTAATTTTATTATTTGTATTTATATAATATAAACATAGTAACCAAATGAGGAATCATACCTCACAAGCAAGGCTAGCCACAAAGGAATTGTTAGTCGTCATGACTTACTCGTTTGATGTTCATATATTCTTTGTTATTTAAGGATCGACTGAAAAATCTTTTTGTCTATCGATATATAGACGAAAACCGATGCACAAACTATTAAGTTTGTGCATCAGGTTTTGTCCGTACATCGAAAAACAGAATATTTTATATTAAATTCTTATGATTTAATTACAGGTATAACAAAATAAAACCTTTATTTGAAAAACGATAACATCTTCTGTTTGAAATCAATAAATTACAATTTTGCGAAACAAACTTATGTTAGCCAATCAAAGTCACGACCTTATGGCGGCCCATTAAAAAAAAAAAAAAAAAAAAAAAAAAAAGAAAAGAAGAAATAGTATATGTATAATATAGAAAGAAAATCATCAATAGAAAGAAAAAGCACTAATGATTATATATCTATATATACCTGTAGAAAATAAAGACAAACTAGACAAACATATACAGCAAATAGACACTACAGCTAACAAGGCACCCTATATTTCACTTATATTCGATCCCCGTCTGGGACTCAAAACCGACGACCTATGGTACCGAATCACCTAGCTGTCATGCATCAGACCCTCTAACCGACTGAGCTACCCGAGCTTCACAAAATAGAACTTTAATAGCCAATCATTAGCTAATCGCAAGCATGACAACACGGGCGCGGAAAGTGAAGGGATTTACCCGACGTAAACGCATGCGGATCCTCTGAAAGAATACAATCACTGAAAGAGATATAAACATATAAAACACAAATAGAATCAGTGAAACACCTGGGAGTGCTATGGAGCTTGGATCTTCGAAGAAATACCCGTAGAAAATAAAGACATTAGACAAACATATAAAGCACAAAGACACTAGAGCTAACAAGGAATCCTATGTTTCACTTATATTCGATCCCCGTCTGGGACTCGAACCCACAACCTACGGTACCGAATCACCTAGCTGTCATGCATCCGACCCTCTAACCGACTGAGCTACCCGAGCTCCACAAAACAGAGCTTTAATAGCCAATCATTAGCTAATCGCATGCATGACAACACAGCCGCGGAAAGTGAAGGGATTTAACAACGTAAACGCAGGCGGTTTACGTCGGGTAAATCCCTTCGCCTGCGTTATATATATATTACTGAATTTAAAACAGACCTCTTATTCAGTCAAAATTCACTCGATATATAGATCTATACATGTGTAGATCGTACCGGCGTTGTGTTTACGTGCGGTCCTAATTATGTATTACTTGAAGGGATATTGTATATACAGAAATAGACTAAATTATGCTCCGTGCATATCCGTTATAATATCTAGGTGAAAAAAATTACACTTTGGATCTTTTTCGATTTTTAAATCTTTTAACTTACACTACAATTCTGTTGTATTATCCTATTGTTTTGTCGTAGGCCTCTTTTTGGTGTTTAATAATTTACTTTTTGTTTCCGATATTGAAATGTGTTTTATGAGGATGGCACATTTGGCATATATGGTGCAAGTGATTAACAAATGTTTATATTCTTATGGATCTTACTTTACCTTACAACAGGAAAATATATACATTTGTCGACTGAGTTTGAGAGCAACAGGTTATCCGTTGAACCCGGGAAACTGTTAGTGTTGGGTCTAATTTATCATCTGTCACCCGAAATCCTAGTCAACAAGTGTCTTATTATTCAAAATTCACTTGAAAAATCATACTTATTTTATTTTTTCATTTAAATATCCATAAAGACAAACTTTTGTTAAATGAAGAAATAATTTCAAAAAGAAAATCTCTGGTAAATACTGCTATTTTATGGAAAGCAACACTTATTCCAATCATTTGGCCACGAGCATCACTGAAGAGACATAAGTTGTCGAAATGCGCATATGGTGCACTAAATTATAAGGTATATATGTTCTATATTTATTAAAAGAAACGCATGATCTTGATGTCAAATGACGTTTATGTCTGTCCTTAATGTTAGTCAGCGTGCCTTAGTCGGTGGATGGTTTGGGTTGACTAACTAATGCCATTATTATGTTAATGTGATAACTATAAATATTAATAATATATATAAACATCAATATAATTATTTCCTTGTATTTCAAATTTACAGGAATGAAAGTTTGAAAACTATTGTAAAACAACGGAGTATCTCCCTAATGCATAACTCGTTGCAGGGGTTAGTTGGGTATTGCGTTTTAGTCAATTAGAAGATAGTGTGATCTTAAAGCATGTATACTTTGAATTCCGGAGTTTCATACTTGAACATCAATAACGGGATATAAGTTATCGAAATGCGCATATGGTATAAAAAACTAAACCAATACTCGCTTATATGTTCTTATATTGATTTGTAGATGATCTTCATAGATAGCTCTATCTGCAAGTAGTATTCTGTGACAGCGAATAATACTATTTCGCTTATACTTATGGTATCACGACGGGTGTGACCGGTCGGCAGGGGATGCTTACTCCTCCATAACACTTGATCCCACCTCTGTTTAGACAGAGGTTTTTGATTGTTTATATTATATTTACATATGTATTGTCGTGTTTCTTCGACTTCGAATTGTGGATTTCGGAACAATATCTTGGACTTGTATTTAGCTCTTCGTATTTATTCAAGTAATCCACCTACTTTTCCAAAATTTGTAATCCTACATTTTCGTCCTCTAGCATTAGTTTATATCATACATATTTCATGTTATTAACATAAAGACTCCTACAAATCAGATACCATACCTTGTTTTCAGACGGCTAGAGCACGAATTACTTATACTGATGTCACTTTAAGAATTGATGTAAAAGTTGATTAAATAATATTCTTCGCATTTATATATCATTATATCCTCTCAACATGAGCAACATGTCAATCTTTATTTTCTATATGGAGGATTATTAGTAAATTTTAAAACTATGTTCTTAGATCAAACTGCCATTGAAATGCTTAACCACTCCAATAGATTGACGATTGCCATTACAAGAGACCGTCGTAAAACGTGCTGTTCGATCTGCATGTCCGTTGAATATTAATCATACACTTGACTTAGTAGTAAATATTAGATCCAATTCTATCTACGCGTGAAAATATTAAATACAATCTGTTTGTATAATCTCATTATACATTTTTAACATTGAAATGGAAATTTTGTATTGTTACATATTCTTTTTGTTCAATAAAAATAAGAAGAAAATAGTTGTGTTAATTAGAACACATTTTGTCGCTTGAAAATGGTGTTTACTACAAAAATAAACTGAAGAAACAATGATAATACCGAATTATAACTAGCGAAATTTCATGAGTCAAACAAGTATATTTCTATAGTACTGTAGCTTTGATGTACTGAAAGCATTAAACGTCATCTATAGCTCCACTCTTTGGGACGTCATTGATAAAAAAAAAATTCTGCTTTTTCAGTAGTCGCTTTTATTTGTTTGTTTATATGCTCAAATCTAATGAGAATACGGTATACATACACTGTAACTATGTCTATAATAATTGGATCCGCACTCTTGATTTGTTTGCGTCAATCATAAGTGCCAAAGTGATCAGGTGTTTATATTAATTTCTGGAGCCACATACATGGCCTTCTGTCAGCAATTTCAAAACCAATCTAATTCCTAGAGTGTGTTATAAATACATCAAAGAATATTATATAATGTTAGTTTATGGTAGTTATATTTTCTACAATATTTCAGTTAAATCGATGTCCCTCTGGTTGATACTAGTTCCCGAAGTTTTTCTGTACTTGCATATAAATGGGACAGTATTTACTCTCGTAGTGGTGTTAACCAGTTTTGGATACTAAAAAACTCCAAAGAATTATTGGAAAACTTAAAATCTCAAATACTATTAAACTCATTAAGACTTATTATTTTTCTACACTTTATACCACCATACCTCATGATAAATTGAAAACCAGGCTCTTTAGAATTATTGATAACTGTTTCTTCACCAAAAAGGGCTCTGAATGTAAATATAAGTACTCTGAAGATGACATAAAACATGCTGGACTTTTATGTTGTGTTCGGTGACGAGGTCTTCCAACAAACCATCAAAATCGCTATTGGGACTAACTGTGCTCCTTTGCTAGCCGATTTGCTCCTTTAGTCGTACGAAATTGACTTTATACAAAATCTTATAAGTCAAAATAAGAAGCAACTGGCCTCGATACAATATCCAATTCATGTGCTTCATATTTAGATTTACATATTGATGTCCACCGAGATGGTAAGCTTACTACTTCAATTTATGACAAACATGATGACTTTAGTTTCCTCATGTTTAACTTTCTATATACTAGTAGCAACATTCCTTTATCACCTGTGTACGGTGTTTATGTATCCCAATTGATTCGATATGCGCGAGCGTCATCTGAGTATTGCTCTTTCATTTATCGAAGCCAACTACTAGGAGAAAAGTTACTCAAACAAGGCTACGAGATATTACGACTTAAGTCAACAATCCGCAAATTTTACGGTCGTTATAAAGACCTTAGTTGCTCATATGATGTATAGTTGTCTGACATGTTGACTGCCTTATTTCACAGTAACTAAACCATCTGTATTACCTATACTATACAGCAGTATTCTTACTGCTTATGACATATACCTATTTTGACTACGGTTGTGCTGTTTCCTAATTCTGTGACAGCGAATAATACTATTTCGCTTATACTTACGGCATCACGACGGGTGTGACCGGTCGGCAGGGGATGCTTACTCCTCCATGGCACCTGATCCCTTCTCTGTTTTAACAGAGGTTCGTGATTGTTAATATTGTATTTACATATGTATTGTCGTGTTTCTTCGACTTCGAGTTGTGGATTTCGGAACAATATCTTGGATTTGTACACTTTACATTAAAATATAAATTTTATGTAAAACGTCAATAACCATGACAGAGATAGGCAACATTAGTTTGAAATAAGATTTAATATTTAATCAGAAGCTCAAAATAGTTCGTTATACATCAAAAGTAATGCGAATATCCTTGACATTGGTGTTCTCTCTAGTGTGGTTTATAATATACGAGCATTATTGATATGAGGCGTTGATTGATTCTATGAGATCCAAGCTTTTCAGGTTGTAAGAACACGCAGTTAATTATGTACGCAGACTTTCGCGTGTCATTTCACAAAAGCATCTCATTTTTACTATAATATAATATACTTCAGATCTGTAGACTGTCAATAGTTTTATAAAAATCGAAACGAAGATAAAAGTATTGCTAACAAATTGCGAATCTGACGTATTACATGATCATTCTTTTAGATCTTATAGTATTTGTATACATTGACGTATTGCGACTAGAAGAAGATTAAGAATCATTTTATAATTACGTATAGCAGAACATACAATATAAATCGTATCACGTGACAACTTATCTCAAGAAAGCATTTGACAAATCTTTTTTAAAATCTTGTTCGTTTTGTTGTCAATATCTACTAATTATAATGATATATGATTATATTTTTAAAATTTCACAATTTTTCTTACCTATTCTCTAGAGTCCTACTGCATGGATCTTTTAGTAATGAAACTGTTAGTTTAATATTTTCATCAAACTCTAGGTGACATGACATGGAACCTCGAGATGTTCTCTTTTCCTAAGTAATGGAACCAGAAATGTTGGCCCTCAATGTCATATTATGTTCCCCTCCCATCAGCAGGAGACTTATTGGTTTTGCTATCTACACGGTCTGTCGGTCCGTCTGTCAAACATCATATCCGAAGTATATCTTTCTTACCGTGCGTCCAATCAATTTCATATTTTAATATGTTATTGATCATGACCAAAGGGTTTCACAACACTTTGATCCTGAGGCATGTTTCCAAGGTCACTTTAAATTTCTATGATGAAATCGTGTCCGTACAGCCTATCACATTCATATTTATTTTGATCATGACCACACGGTTTGACATCACCTTAACCCACAGTCATTATCTTGATGGCATTTATTTCAGTTTACTTGTTTTGGAATCCGACTTTTCTATGACAGAATAATTTTTAACATGGTTCAACAATAACCTGAAATTTGCAGTTGACATATTTACCAGTAAAAGCACTTTGGATGATTTCAAAAAGTCTTTTTATTAATTTCTTTTGAGGGATCGTTGTGCAAAGTGTGAAAAAGTGAAATTTACTGAAACTTGTGGAGATCAGGTTTTCTAAGTGTCTTTTGAATTTTCATGGATACAAATTTGATTAATACCACTTGTTGAGTAAATATTTTCTGGAACTCTGTAAGCCATATACAATTTCTGACAGATTTTTGTAAAATCGATACAATTTTTAGGAGCACTTAGCAGACCAAGCAATAAAGCGTCGATTGTAGAAAGTTTTCTACATTTTAACAAGCAAATCAAGTCTAAATCTAATACACCGATCCCTTTCTGGTAAAAATGTGTCCCTTTTAAACAATATTGTTGCAATATGTAATTGTGTGAAAACGTTCGCCGCAGACTAGACAAAAGTCGGACATTTTACGGTGTTCTCCTTATAATCAATGACAACACAATCTAACGACATCTAATTGAAAATTGCTGTTTTGACTCATGCACTACATAATCAAAATATAGATGGTATATAGACAGATTGGTATTTTGAACATTTTTAGGCAAAGATTTCAAAGAGTTAATATGGCTCTCTTTAAAACTCCGATTTATAATTTCAATACATCTAGATTGTATTCGACCTTAACTTGTTGCATTACCGTAAACATGTAATTTCTTTCTAACAATGGTTTCTTATTTAATTGTTTGGTTTTGCTGACACCATAATGCAGCATGTTCTGGGTAATTTTAGACTGTCTTGGTTTATGACGTTGGTGTGGTACATGAAAGACAGGACAGCTCAGAAGGTATATCTTGAAAACCCAAGTAATATACTGCATATGATCCAAATATAATAAAAACAGCTGTAAGCATGGAAACAAGCTCTGGAAATGCTGCACAAAATAGATTGGTTGTCTGATAATTATTTAAAAAAATATTTCAAAACAAGCTGCACATCAGTATAATGCAAAGAAATAAACTACTCTAGAGATCTGAAAACAAATACATAAATACTTATATTAATTCATCGCTCTATTGAAGACATTACAAACACACGATTATTGTCGTGATAGCATTCGCAAAATGGGAGAAAGTTTATATACAAAAGTTCGTGGTAGATAACAATAATGATAGTTATTATAACAGTAGAAGGGTAACCATGATAAAAAGATATGTTAGAAGGGGGAAAATCAACTAGCATCCAATGAATTTTAAAAACGTTTGATTCATGTATAAATACACGAGTTGACACCCATTTGCATAATTTATACATTACTAAAAACGTTTGTGTCTTTTCATGAAGTCACGGACAACACTGAATGTATTTGATAATTGAATATAGGAAGATATTTAGATAGATAGATTGATTATTGTTTTACGTCACTCCACGATTATTTCACGTATATGGTGACAACATCTGCCTGATGCATTGCACAGCAATTTCTACCTTTGCAACGGACCAACCCGAAGCAGTGAGGGATCTTTTACATGCCATGCCTACAATGACACGGGACTTCGGTTTTTACTGTCTCATCCGAAAGACATTTTGCGGCGGGAATGGAACCCGGGAACTCTAGGTCACGAGATGAGCACCTCATTCACAAGGCCACACCAGCTTAGGTAGATATTTAGACACCTGGAAGATTAACAGTGATAAAGGTTATATTAAGATATGGCTATAAAACATTCCTTCATAGTATATTAAAATGGTAGAGCGTAAGCTTCTCTACACACCCTCTTTTTCCAATGATGCGACATTAGCGACTGTAACTCGTTACATACAGATGGGTGCAGTCCTAACATAACATACACGTTAACGCAAAAAGCGGTCGCGAGGACTGCTCTAGCACATGTGCTAGGACTGCTCGACCGGACGCGCGTGCGCTCCTCGCGTTAACGCTTTAGGGAATTCGCGTGAACGCGATTTATTCCCGCGTGCGCTCGGTCCAGTCGCACGTTCACATGTCTATATTTGTAATTCTCTATGCAGTACGGATGTAGAAAATAAAATGGATCAGATCAAGATACCGCGAGTGTCGCCATAAAACCGTGTATTTAATGAAATGTTAAAATGACATCCTGCATTAAGGATTTCATATGTAATATGACAAAGGAACTTATCGCGTAGACATGCAATAAGGTATTTATGAAAAAACTTCGTCATTTTATACTAGCATGATTACTTTCTAATTTCATTTATTTATTTGTTTCTAATTGGTTTATTTATGTATTTATTTCTTATTTGTTTATTCATTTATAACTAATTTATTTTTGTATTATCACGTATTTCCTATTTATGTATTTATTATTATTTTTTTTAATTAAGCTATTTTCTACATTGTATGAATACAATATCATCATTATTATTATCTTTTTTAATTTTTATTTCACTATAATTTAATTATTATTACTATTATTATTATTATTATTACTATTATTATTATTATTATTATTATTTTTATTATTATCATTATTATTATCATTTTCCTAAAATAAGAATTAATTTCATTAAAGTCAATGTTTGGAAATTGCGTTCAATATTTCTAAAATTCATCCCTAAACTCGGAAGGGTTTAATTTAATTCTAAATATTTTACTTACACAATAATAAGTTTTTCTTTTTAAATATACAATGTATATATCGATTCTCCTATCCTTCCATATGAACATGTTAATATAAGTTTTAAGTTGTAAGCAAGCGAACGTGGCTGTCAAGCACGTTCACGCGGCAGTCAAGCGCGTTAACGCGGCAGTCAAGCGCGTTCACGCGGTCTGGAAATTAAGTTCACGTGGAAATCTGCGTTAAAGCAAACGCGTGTGCTCAGCAGTCCTGAGAGCACGAGGAAAGCAAACTTCACGTTAACACGACGTTAACATAATGTTATGTTAGGACTGCACCTCACTGTATGTATATATCATAAGCATACGATAGATTTATATGCTAGGTAAGCATAGGTTTAAACTAAATATGTCTATGAGAATAGCATGCACTTCGAAGTCTGTAAGAGAAAAAAAAAAACACCTGGTGACTTGTGCTAAGCTAGTAAGTATTCACCACAGCAACTGATTGACTATTGTCATTTCAAATGACCATCCATCGATCTTGTGTCTCTTTATTTGCTTATTTTTGTGATCTTTGCATATCCATGGCGACTTTTCTCTAGATGTCTTCTTCGTACAGCGACATTAATTCGAGGAAAAACCATTACTGATGTACTGTGGTGTGATTTTTAATCGCTCTGAGATACTCTTACGAGACTGGTTATCTGATCAACTAGAACTATGGAATAATAATATTAGCCATAGTAGCAAACGACATGAACTTCATGGACTTCGAAGATAAACCGGACAAAAGTACTATAATTGAAATTATCAACTCTCAATGTGTGGGATAATGAAATTCAGTCTAATAAAAGAACAAAACTGTACGGACATCAGACTGAAAAAAACGCTGTCCTCATGCTCTACATCATTAACATAAAATATGAATTGGATTCTGAAATCAATACAACGAACTTTAGTCTGAATTTACTAGCGTAATGTGCATAACGTTGTTTAGACGAATCTCTGTAATTTTCTTCGATAATCCATTTCTAATACATTTGAATAACAGACATTTGTATATATTTTTCAATATGCAAATACTGAAACGTAGCTTTGTTGAATTTATCATAACCATATCAATGTACATTTTACAATGTATAAACTTGCATTGTTTATCACGTTTAAATTACAATGAATGATTTCAGATCTTGGATTGGATTTTCTTAATGTTGCCAAGTCAAAACGACATACAAAATAAAGCTTACATCAATGGAAACAAGAGCAACACCTAGCGTGGCATAATACGTCCGTCGCTTAGTTTGAAGGGATAAAATAAAGGATAAAATTCGAAAGTATGAACCTTCCCCATTTACTAATTATTCTATGAAATATTATTCAAATCCGTGCAATTCGAAATGTTATGGATTTACTCATCATATGCACTGTGACCTTGTCCTCGCATATATGACCTTGGTTCAAGGTCATGACACACCTCTGGGCGCTGGGCAAATCTTCTACGAAATATTACTAAAATCCATGCAAGGGGCAAAAAGCGGCCCAGACAAGTATTTGCTCATCATATGTAGTGAGGCTCATCGCAAATGACTAAGAAAAAAGAGGAGTTACTGGCTCAGTTATGTGACAGAAGTCACCATGGAGCTATACAAGTTCAAATTTATCAAAATGCGTTGTTGCCATTTTCACATTAATAATTTATCGAGAAATATTTTAACATGTAAATCAAAATCATATCAGTAGAATATTCATTTTGTTTCCTTCTTGTTTCTTAAATTTCCTCTCATTTGGAGTAGAAATAAAGAAATTACGGCAATTTGAAAATAGCTAAAATCATCAAAATATCTAACGATACCGCGGCGGTTCAGCGAGATGTTTATTTTGCCTTGTAATTGACGGCGCGCTTAGAATCAATGTGCATAAAAGCGATATGTTCACTGGCGTTGTTCGGGGTCACGGTTGTATCAAATCTAGTAAAGTGAGGTTTTTCAGGTAGATATGTCCATTGCCTGTAAGCAGTTGATCGCCGAAGCGAAAACGATGGGCGACGCGGGCACACATAAGTTTTTTAGATATATAGTTTTCAGTTTTTAGAGCACACGTAATATAATTTTGGTCGATTGAAAATTTTCATGAAGTTATAGACAAACATCTTTCGCTAAAGTTCAAAGCGACTCAAATTTCTACATTTGATTTTTCTACACTTTATACATCTCTGCCTCATGATTTGATTAAAAGCAAGTTGCTGTCTCTTATACAATGGTGTTTTCACAGAGAATCTAAAACGTACATATGTACTTCCAATAACTCCGGATTCTTTTTCAACAAACAGTATACTTCATATAAATACTGGACTTGCAAGGAATTATGTAAAGCAGTAGATTTTCTCATGAATAATATTTTTGTGCAATTTGATGGCAAGATATATCAACAAATAGTTGGGATTCCTATGGGTACTAACTGCGCGCCTCTGATAGCAGATTTATTTCTTTATTGTTATGAGAGGGATTTTCTGGTTTCTATTCAAAAATCAAAACGTTTTGACCTCATTGACAAATTTAATCATACTTGCAGATATCTGGATGACATTTTGGTTATCGACAACCCTGAATTCGAACAGTTTATATCAGAAATATATCCACCAGAGCTCACATTGAATAAAGCTAATACTTGAGATAAATCTACACCTTTCTTAGATTTAAACATAAAAATTATCAACCACCTAATATATACTAATATTTATGATAAACGTGAGGATTTTGGATTCCCTATTGTTGGTTGGTTGTTGGTTGATTGGTGTTTTACGTTGCTTTCAACAATATTTCAGTTATATCGCGGAAGCAGGAGGTTACCAACCTCTTAAACATAGTGGCGCAACCTGGGAATCGAACCCAGATCGCCGGCGCCGCAAGCCAAGCGCTTAACCACTATACAAAGCCTGCCCCTGATTCCCTATTGTAAATGTGTAAATTGTTCCCTTACTTGGATGGCGATGTCCCTCGACTCCCATCATATGGTATCCATATATCTCAATTAGTTCGATTTGTCAGAGACTGCACCGATGTTTTGGACTTTCATAAACGAAATTTACAAATTACTACTAAACTTTTAACTCAGGGTTACAGATATCAAAAGCTAAGAAAAACATTCGGCAAATTCTTCAGATCTTATTCAGAACTTCTATCTAAATTTGGAAATATTTCTTTTCAACAGTATGTATCCAATGGAATTTCCCATCGTAATTTTACGGTGATCTCGTATATAAACTAAGGAAAGTAAAAGGCTCCAATAACGTTATTTCATCATGTAATAAAATAGTTAAACGTCTTCTAAATAGACAATATGACAATGAGTTCATCAAAAAGACTATAGGTCTTGTATTTGGCCCCTATATAGCCTTATGCAGACTTTACTTGAACGTTACACGCTGACGAACAGGGCGGTGGGGACTATATGATGGGCCTTGTCCAAACCTTTCAGAGGAGACATGGTCCTGAACCTCGTCCCCTCTGACTGTTAGTCGGGACTCCTACAGATCTAGGGTCTTAGCTCGCTTTCAGACTGGCAGAGCACGGTTTATCATGTTGATGTCGCATATATTTTTATACCATTATGGGTTTAAAATACCTTACGTGTTTATATTTTTATGACCTCTCAATATGCGATACCTGTTGACCCTTGTTCTTTACATGGAGGATTATTTATAAATTTTAAAATGTACGTCCTTTGATTGTTCTGCTGTTACGTTGAGTGGGAAGGTGGGCCCGTTAACCGGTTAACCACACCATTTGTTTGGCTTTTGTCAAATTAAATGATCGTCCTATGTCGGTATCGTAATTGCACTACAATCAAATATTTTTGTAATGTGTTATATGTTCTAGTATATTATTTATATTCATGTATTGTATAGCTCCATTGTGACTTCTGCAACATAACTGAACCAGTAACTCCTCTTTTTTCTTTAATTTATTTCTACCGGCCCATAATATGCGATAAGTATGTTTCCCCCGATTCAATTGATACCTTTTTTATAAAAATATAGCTAGAAATGACTACAAACCATCCAAAAATAAAAAAATAGCGTTATTCTCTTTGCCAAAACATCGGTCAGCCATATTGTTTTCACACGTCATTAGATTACATCGATATACACACAGTAGTAAAAAATCGTGCATTATAAAGTTCTCAAATAAGAGAGCACGTAATTGCATAACCAAAACAATGTCTATAGAAGTAATTATGATTATCCTATTTGTGAAAAAAATTACCCCGTAGCTATTATTTACAAAGTTTTATTTCTTACAAGTTTCATCTCATCATTCATGATACATAAATTTTAAGCACGGTAAACATGAACGATTTTTTCATTCGATTTGATTATTGGTATTTATCTACATGTAATTATTGGTATTTACATTAATTAAACATTTGACAATTTCATATAGTTTATTGTAATTTTGCAGCTCTTTTAATAACACTGTAGATTTTACACGGGTATCCTCTGACTCGGCGATTTTCACGTATATAATTATGTACAGAAATACACATTTCAATGTAAGAAATACCAAGACTTATATATTGTGTGATAAAATAAGACATCATTTCATCACTTAGTTTACACTGATCCCCCTGTTTCCTCCTTCAGACTAAAATTTTCATTGCAGATAAGTCTAGATAACTTTGCGAAAGGAAGGTGAAAAGGGGGGGGGGCGTTGGAGAGATAAGCTATTCATATTTAAGGAATACATTTCTTGTTTTAGCCAAAAAGACGGAACGTAGAGCCTATTTTGATTGAAATGATTTGGTTTTAATATCAGTGACGAATCCAGAATTTCCGAACTTGGGGAAGAGGGGGGGGGGGGGGGGGGCACAAATGAAAGTCCAATTTAAGCCAAAAATACCCTGCCAATTTAGCAGCGAAATCTGAAGATTTACTCATACAGTGACATACTTGCGACAAACAAAAAAGAGCGGGGGAGGGGGGGGGGCAACCCTCTATAAATCCGCGAGTGTATATATTACAATTAGAGAACAAGTTATGGTAAGGTACTACGAAACGCCAATCGCATGACCTAAGATTCATGAAATAAATAAAGGTTTTTAAGTACGTAATTTTTATTTTAAAACCTATGTATTGAAGACTTTGTAGAAAATAATTCTAATTTTAATATTGCCCCCGATATACCTGTAACTGGCACTGGAAAACGTTTGTTTTTCAGTATAGCTCGCATTAAAACACCAGCGTCATGTGCAATCAGATGGTCAGTCCCAAGACAAATTATATAATATCTTTAATAGTTGACTTCCTAATCAAGTTGCAACATTTTCAATATATCGAGGGTATATCGGTGTAACGTCGTCTAGGGCGATCACCTGTGCGGCTAAATTATTACGCAATATCACCTCAACCGGCTGTTTGACCAAGCAAATATCAGCCTTCATTTCGTACCTTTTAACAGCTTTCAAGATATTAAGATGATAAATTGAAAGGTATGTGATATTTTTCACATGTTTTAAAGAGTTATCCGCCCCCGATTTAGGTAAAAATGTTTTTGCTTATACAGAGCTTAATGAAAATTCCTTCAAATATCTTTATAAGTAACCATTTTTAATTAGTTTTACATTAATATGAATCCTTGTATATGTTTTTAGAAAAATGACCTTGGACATTTGGACTTTGTCATTTTCATCAAAGTAAAAAAAAACATTCTTCGTCAAGTTTAAGAGTATATATTTGAGATAATAAGACTTACAATCAATGTTTTTATCTTTTTCCGTAATACCTGTAGTACTTAGAGTAGATTAATAGAAATAAATCACAAATTTTATGCATAACTGATTAAGTTATATACTCATGAAATTGCGAGGTCGTGCATCTTCATTTACTGGAAAATGGTGTGAAAATGCGATATTGTCCATTTTCAAATCCTCATATCTTGTAAAGTACTTGAGATAAACCGGTGACATTTTCCGAATTTGTTAACTATAAAGCATACATTTATTGTGATACCAATAAATTATTCATAGGTATCTAAAGAGTGTATCTCATGTGTTTTAGGGAAAGATCATATGCATTGTAAAGTTACAGATATGACCTTTGAGTCCAGGTCATGACACATCCTTGGGTCCTGGGCAACAGTTTTGTGAAATATTATTGAAATCCATGCACGGTGTAAAAAGCTATGGCCTGGACAAGAATCTAACTAACATAACCATTGTGACCCTTATCTTGCAGAAATGACAATGAAATCAATAGGTTTCGTCTTTCAGTCATAGGAAATAAGTGTGGAAAGCTTAAAAGTTCTAGTGCATACAGTTTGGTATGTGCCTTGTTTGCAAGTTGTATTCTCAAAAACTTGCTATTTTTGCCCCAAAATGACTTTTGATTTTTTGCCTTGATATTGAAAATCAATAAGGTTCGTCCTTATGCCAAAAAAAAAAAAAAAAAAAGTAAAATAAAAAAAAAAAAAAAAAAAAAAAAAAAAAAAAAATAAGTGTACTAAGTTTGAAAGTCCTAGTCTAGACGGTATGGGCTGTATCGTGTTAATAAGATGTGGACAGACCCACAGACTCACGAATGCATAGATCTACGAACCCACAACGCCGTACCATAATACGTCCGTCTATACGGGCGTATAAAATAAGAAAATTTATTTAGTTGTATCAAAGTCTTTCTTTTAAAGTTATTAAGTTTTTCTGATAAGCGATATAACAGAATAAACACGCAATGCTTTCATACTTTTCAGTTCTGTCCTTGTTGCACTTTCCCTCTAAAAGCTTAGTAATGCGGATTTATTAATTCGGTATAAAGAGAAGCTAATTTTCTAGAAAAATCTACATCTAGGATAACCTTCCTGTGTTATCAATACATTCTAATTTTCAAATGACGGATATAACATCCCTTGTAAATCTCCTGGTAATCACTGAATAATACATCATGTAGACCATCTCACGGTAGACAGCCAGAAAACGGTTTGACTAATAGTATAGCAAGAATGTAAACAGGGAAATGAAATACCTCTTAATATAAGTCCCATTGCTAAGAAGCACACCATATTTGTTCATATTCCTACAATATGCAAGTATTGCCTTGTCTACGTCTACGTTTCCTTTTTATCTGGTTTGTAATGGTTAACAAAACATCGTAAAGAGAAGAGCGAAAAATACAGAGAGACATTATCCTTCATATGAATAGAAAATTCGAAATAAGTATGAACTCTTGTGAGGAATACTCTTGAAGATGATCCTAAGAAAAGGTATCTCGCTGCAGGTGGACAATTAGCGTTGATAATTGAATGTTTGCTAGGATAAAATAGAAACCTACAACGTAGTATTACTTTTTTACTGAAAGACTAAGGAGAGATTATGCTCTTTATTTTTCTACTCAAGGCACAATGTTAAGCTTGACAGATGTTTATTTTATTCCTAAAATGCACGAATTCACATGTACTCAGGATGGAAGAACTTTATCCCATTTTATTGATGTTGAGGAAAACGTTTAAGATATGTCAGTATTGTTTATCGTTTGCAAAAAAAGTAATAAAATTGTACTTTTATATTTATATTTCATATGTTGATATTGTATGCACATCGATGTTAAATAAGACGGATATGATGGTACGAGCATTGAATTTCAAGCTTTTGTCCGCTCAATGATTTATTATATCCGGACTTGCCGTTGCGGTACATTTAAACAAATCAAACCAAGTTAAGACCCTCTAAATGTAATAAATTAAGATAAAATGATGATTAAAACAGCCAGAAATGAAACAGAATCCATAGTCATTGAAAAATTTAATTATTTTTGTAAATCCAAGCAATCTGAAACCCCGAGAACTCTCCCCAAATGTTCTTACGCTAATCAAATAATGACTGATGTTTTCGGTTCCCATATGAACTGCTTAAATTATATAAATGGAAACAGATTAGCAAGAAAAAAAAAAACATTCAGATTGCAGTCTAAACAGACGAGTAGTCTTTTGTTGAACCATATTACATCTAATGGTCTTATTACGTAATATGTCGATAAGAAAACCATGAATACTTATCGTAATGAAATATTGTCCGGCAAATTCCCTATCTGTCAAATAAATAGAATTTATCGGTCACTAGTAAATCCGTTCATCGCATTGGAGTATTCATTTTATTTGAATATTAGATAAGACAATTAATTTCCTTAATATAATAATCTTAAGTTTGGTTTTGTAACCCCTATACAGCTATTCCATTTAAGAAAGTTTCAAGCAGACTACCTTTCATTATACACAATTCCTTTGTTTGTAAAAATGAAGACCGGAGATGTAGATACCTCGTTTAAGGTCGTGAAGATCTGAGGTTTTTGTGAACACTCTGATTCAAAGAACAAGTATACTTAATATGATATCATTACGATGTTTGAGTTTTAATTAGACATTATTTTCGTGGTTTCCCGGGAGATTTCCAGGAGATGTATGGCATTCCAATGGATACCAATTACAAATTTTGCACCTTTCCTAGCCCTAGCTTTTTGTACTCATATTGGGGCAGAAGTTATTCAGTCAATGCTCTCCTCAGCAGAAAAAACCCAAGCATTTCAGTTCGCTTTTATATTTCAGTGCTGTCCATTAATAACGAAAACATTCAGAATTACTACCAACCATATGTTATCCGTTGAGCTTAAGATCAATTACACATAAAAAGACCTAATCATTTGTTAAGTATTTAGACATACCATTGTCTATGGGTAGGGATTGTCAGTTACACACATCTTTCATTACCAACTTTAATTTTCTGAGTAGCACATTGACGTACTCTCCTGTCTATGGCGTTTTCATTTAATAACTTATACATCATGCCATGCACAGCATACTCGTCTTGTGTTCTTGTGAAATCGTCACATGTTCGATACAAAAATATTGATAGACAGTATGGAGTTCCCTTTTACAGAATTTTACATGATATTCCTGGAACACGAACATTCACAGAAATTCCTTTTACCGATCTGACAAATTACATATATGACTTTACCACTGAACTGTAGCAGTTCCAATGAAGGTTTTGTGACCGTTGTATCACGCTAACAGCAGACCCTCACTCTTTCCTGACACTTCGTCTCATCTCATTTAGAATTCGCGATTGTTCTTGTTGAAACATCATTGCCGAATATTTACAGAGTTTTCATTGAACTACCGGACATCGAATGATAATTGTTTGTAATTTATATGTTTGCATTATATTATTATTATTTTTATTATTGCATTATATATATTTTTGTTCAAGAGATAAACAATAAATAAATTCTCTCTCTCTTTCTTTCATACACACACATATACAATATATATATCTATATATATATATATATATATATCTATATATATCTATATATATATATATCTATATATATCTATATATATATATCTATCTATCTATATATCTATCTATCTATCTATCTATCTATCTATCTATCTATCTATCTATCTATCTATCTATCTATATATATATATATATATATATATATATATATATATATATATATATATATATATATATATATATATATATATATATAATATATATATATATATATATATATATATATATATATATATATATATATATATATATATATATATATATATATATATATATATATATATATGGATAATACAAAGGTAATATGGACATAATTTGATCTATCTGTTTATAGAATCACGTTTTATTTCTTTCCATTTGGTCCATTAATGTACTAGTGAAATTCCGTTACGTCTTAGTAAATAATATAGGTTCGAAGTTTGCATCGAAAGTACCCTTAAAATAGATATCTTTTTTCATCAGAAGAGTGAAATAATTCAATAACAAAATGTGAATGAAATAAACTCAAGCATTCATTGATTTGTTAAATAATGTTTGAAAGATAATTCAATATCTATTGAACGTGCAAATGGATATAAATCAATTTAGATTTATTCAAAAGTCTAGAGTACACAAAGGAGCCAACGAACTTGTGATACATTAATAATATTGATTAAAGTTAAAAGTCAGAGCTTCATACAAATGCTATCAAAAGCGCTTTGAAATACACATATTGATCTATGATCTCATGTTTCTTCATTCTTTAAAATGTGGTTTAAAAAGCTATTCTGTAATATAAGTTTTAGTCAATTTGGAAAAAAGCTATCTAACTGCAATATTTATAGGCACTAGAACTATGTTAGATTTTGCAACGAGGCGATTATGAAAGTATAGAAAATGGAAAGTGTGAAAGATATGTATTGAATTTTCAGCTTTTCAATGCAGTTCACACAGCAAGACCGCTTCCATATTGAAATCAGACCAAAAATCGGTTTTTACACGATTTCGGCTATAACGAACGTAAATTTGCAGAATACAATAGATTCTTCGTATGCTATTTGACATTGCATTTACAGTGATGGGGAAAAATATAATCGTAGTACAAACCGAAGGAAAAATCGATAGAAATCAGCTAGGACAATTTCTAGCGTCTGCTTTTGTTTGAAGAGGAAGTGACGTAAGAATGTTTAGAAATCTCATATAGAAAATATTTTTTTGCACATACATACCCACGCGCATAATTTACTGGACATTAGGAAAGGATAGAGTTTTATTGTATAGTATTAAAAAAAAAAAAAAAACAAAAACTTTCTCCCGCTCATTTATTTTCTGCAGGTCCTAATTGATTGTACGTGTTCTATTTAATATTCAAATATCTGATTTTAGCAAGTACAGGATACTAAATGTACTTTAACGTTTCAAAAGCCGAAAACTGCCATGTACAATTTCTTAAACATAGCATTATTTAACTCGTACATCGTCATTTTACTGAACTCTGGTATCAACATGCGGATGGCTTCATTAACATCAAACCTTGTAAGGTTAAACTAGTTGACGTCATTAAAGATCACCAATTCTCCCCTTATGATTGTGAAATATCTAAATGCGGGACCAACAATTACAAAACTTGTAACATCTTATTTACAAGAAAAAAGAGGAGTTACTGGCTCCGTTATGTGGCAGAAGTCACCATGGAGCTATACAATACATGAATATAAATAATATACTAGAACATATAACACATTAAAAGAATATTTGATCGTAGTGCAATTACGATACCGACTTAGAACGGTCATTTAATTTGACAAAAGCCAAACAAATGGTGTGGTCAACCGGTTTACGGGCCCACCTTCCCACTCACCGTAACAGCAGAACAATCAAAGGACGTACATTTAAAAATTTATAAATAATCCTCCATGTAAAGAACAAGGGTCAACAGGTATCGCATATTGAGAGGTCATAAAAATATAAACACGTAAGGTATTGTAAAACACATAATGGTATAAAAAATATGCGACATCAACATGATAAACCGTGCTCTGCCAGTCTGAAAGCGAGCCAAGACCCTAGATCTGTAGGAGTCCCGACTAACAGTCAGAGGGGACGAGGTTCAGGACCATGTCTCCTCTGAAAGAGGTTTAGACAAGGCCCGTCATATAGTCCCCACCGCCCTGTTAGTCAGCGTACAACGTTCAAGTTAAAGTCTGCATAAGACTGTAGAGGGGCCAAATACAAGACCTATAGTCTGTTTGATGATCTCAATATCATATTGTCTATTTAGAAGACGTTTGACTATTTTTTTACCTGATAAAATAACGTTATCGGACCCTTTTACTTTCCTTAGATTATATACGAGATCACCGTAAAAATTAGGATGGGAAATTCCATTGGATACATACTGTTGAAAATAAATATTTCCAAATTTAGATAGAAGTTCTGAATAAGATCTGAAGAATTTGCCGAATGTTTTTCTTAGCTTGTGATATCTGTAACCCTGAGTTAAATGTTTATTAGTAATTTGTAAATTTCGTTTATGAAAGTCCAAAACATCGGTGCAGCCTCTGACAAATCGAACTAATTGAGATATATAGATACCATATGATAAGAGTCGAGGGACATCGCCATCCAAGTAAGGGAAATTTACAATAGGGAATCCAAAATCCTCACGTTTATCATAAATATTAGTATATATTAGGTGGTTGATAATTTTTATGTTTAAATCTAAGAAAGGTGTAGATTTATCTCAAGTATTAGCTTTATTCAATGTGAGCTCTGGTGAATATATTTCTGATATAAATTGTTCAAATTCAGAGTTGTCGATAACCAAAATGTCATCCAGATATCTGCAAGTATTTTTAAATTTGTCAATGAGGTCAAAACGTTTTGATTTTTGAATAAAAATCCCTCTCATAACAATAAAGAAATAAATCTGCTATCAGAGGCGCGCAGTTAGTACCCATAGGAATCCCAATTATTTGTTGATATATCTTGCCATCAAATTGCACCAAAATATTATTCATGAGATAATCTAGTGCTTTACGTAATTCCTTGCAAGTCCAGTATTTATATGAAGTATATTGTTTGTTGGAAAAGAATCCGTAGTTATTTATGTACATATGTACGTTTTAGATTCTCTGTGAAAACACCATTGTATAAGAGACAGCAACTTGTTTTTAATCAAATCATGAGGCAGAGATGTATAAAGTGTAGAAAAATCAAATGTAGAAATTTGAGTCGCTTTGAAATTTAGCGAAAGAAGTTTGTCTATAACTTCATGATAATTGAGACCAAAAGTAATTGATGTTACTATTATGAAATGCGACATCACAATATTTTATAATATGATCTTTTATAGCAGTTAGAGCAGACGTAATATGCTTCGATAGTACCGTAGTAAAGCAGTAGCTAGAATTAGATATGAAACGTGATTTATATGGAATTTGATGTAGTTTTGTGAGCCAATATATGTTCAAAATTTTGGCCAAATATTAAATCACAAGTTTGTATTAGAGAAATATATCCATATTTCAAAAACAAAGATCCGCCATGTATTTCCTATAGCTAGACACCTCAGTTGCATCCAAAATTTATGATTGTACCTATCGTCCAGACAATTCTTTTACGAGTAATATAGCTAAACACACCTTTAATACGCAGAGTTTTGAACACCTAAATTGTAAGAGTTCAAATATTGTATACGGTATTGAGTGTTCACTCTGTTTGTTAATATATGTTGGAGAGACAAAGGGACAACACCGTACAACACTATCAGGTCACAGGTCCAAAATAAATTGTGGCGGAAACCAATTACTCTATCACCACTTCAACCAGCTTGACCACTCTATTCTCTCAATGAAAATTAGAATTATAGAAAAAAAATATATCACCCCACAAACAATGCCAATTTGAGCACTCCTTTTCGTTGGAAAAGAGACGAATAATGGATAAGACGTCTCGGCACTGCTTCGGCTAATGGATGCAAGAAAAAAGAGGAGTTACTGACTCACTTATGTGGCAGAAGTCACCATCGAACTATATAATATTAGTAGTATTGGAAACCTAACTAATCCTGTGTGTCAATCAGTCAATGTACTCAGTTTATTCAACAAAAGCCAATGGAGGTTATGGTATACGCAAATACAACAAACCTGAAATACACAATATTTCCTTTGATGCTCTTTTGCCATTTATAAATAAGCCTTTTGGCCTTCATCACATTCGTACAAAACTTTATTCTATTTCATTCAAAAAATTAAACGAGTTGTACCTATCGTCCAGACAACGTTTATATACTGGTGTAAGCTCTGCAGGGTATAGACTAGATGGCATTATTATGGACATATCGACCGCCAGACTTTTTCGTCCCGTCAAGTCAGATTTATGTATGCAAAAATCTAATCGACCTTTCATCAAAATTAAATTTGCAAATAAAGTCATTGATTATTTAAATTTTGGCCAAATTTTAAATCACAAATCTGTACTAGAGAAATACCTCCATATTTCAAAAACAAAGATCCCCCATGTATTTCCTATAGCTACACACCTCAGTTGCATCCAAAATTTATAATTACAAAGGGTTTCTACAGTATCTTGATCTTAGCAACTCTGCATGCCATCCTCAACCGTGTGGATGTTTCTCACCTAATTTTGCATATTCTCCTTTTGGTCATGTCATTACTAGTGATCTTGATATCGGTAAAAACACCAAATTAAGAGAAATTTTACTTAAAGGTCCAAAATACAGAGAACCCAGATCATTCACATGGAGCCAAAATTTTTAGGATATTTTCAACTGCTGCGAGGAATATGCTACACGATGGGCAAAACGAGAGGAAGTACAAGTCGACAATCTTTCGGAATGGATAAAATCTATTGCAGTATTGCTAAGATCAAAAATTAAAAAAATTACAAGGCTCTGTAAACACCAGATTCGAATCTATTTTTAAAGATCCTGATGTTGTCAGATAACTTACCTTCCTCCAAGAACATTAAATCATTACATCAGCAGATAAAGCATCAACGAATTATACATTTACTTGTCAGAAATATTACTTTGAGAGCCTAGTGAAAGAATAAAGATTAAATTCAGCTCCAGGAAATCCTATTTATACTCTCACGAACTTCTCGGTTTCGAAAGTACTTGAGAATCATAAATCTGTCCTAATACGTTTGGTATTGACCCAAATAAATTAAATTTACGACTTATGTGTACTGCATTCCAAAAATGAACAAAAATCCTTACAAGCAACGCTTTATCGCTGGTTCCTCGAAGTTATCCACAAAATCTGTATCGATGCTACCCACAAAAATATTATCAGAAATTAAATCTGGCTATATAGGTATTGCGAAACAGTATATCCCAGAAGTGGAATTAATCAAATGTGGATCCTTAAAAATTCAAAAGAGTTATTAGAACATCTGATATCAAAAAGTTCTCCTAAAATTCACTCCATCAAGTCTTTTGACTTTTCGACTCTTTTCACAACGATCCCTCATCAGAAATGAAAAGAGAAATTAGCGGAAATTATTCAAAATGCATTTCCAAGTAAAAACGGAAACCGCAAATTAGAATATATAGTTATAGGCCATGATAAAACTTACTTTGTTAGGGAAAATTCTGATTCCAAAAATAAATACACTGAAACAGATGTCATCCAGATGTTGAACATTCTTATCGATAACATTTTTGTGGTGTTTGGAGGAAAGGTGTTTCAACAAATTGTCGACATTCCAGTGGGCACTAACTGTGCCCCGCTTCTGGCTGACATATTCCTTTACTCATACGAAAATAATTCATTCAGTCTTTGCTTTCGCAAGGAAAAAAACCGATTGGCTCTTGGCTTCAATTTCACTTATAGATATATATATATGACCTGCTTTCAATTAGTAATCCTTCATTCGCGGATTACCTTAGCATCATCTATCCAAGTGAACTGGAAGTCAAAGAAACCACAGAAAGTAGGAATTCTACTTCGTATTTAGACATTATGTTGTTTTTCGACATTAATGGTCAATTGAACACCTCCTTCTATGACAAACGTGACAATTTCAATTTCGCTATCACAAACTTTCCTTTCATAAGTAGCAATATTCCATCATCGCCCGCACACGGCGTATTCATATCTCAGCTAATACGTTATTCCAGAGCATGTTCAAATTACAATAACTTTGTTCTGAGGGCTAGGCAACTTTCAGATAAGCTACTCAACCCAGGTTATATGTGCTAGACTAGCAACGTCACTGAGGAAGTTCTAAGGTCGTTACGAGACTCTTATTACTCCATATGATATCTCGTTATCCAGACTTTTAAATGATATTCTGGACTGAGACCGATTCCAGTCATTTTACACATATTTGACAACTTTAATACTTGAAGGTTGCCTTCTTCGACTTCTCCATATATATTGAATTTACACGATTTGACTCTTTCTACTGGGTATATGTGACGGGTGTTGCTAGCAAGCAGGAGATGCTCACTCTCCCCGGGCACTTGATCTCACTCCATCATAGGGGTTCACATATGCTCTTCAACTAGACATATTTTGTTATTTTCCACTTGGTTTTTAATTTTCATTGATTTTGTGTGTCCTCTGGTTTCATGATTTTCGAACTTATGGTTTGGATTTATCCATCATCTTTACATTCCAAAGTTATAAAGTATGATAATATTATAAAGTGAAAATATGTAATTAGAAACTTGTTGAGTTGGATTCATACAACTACACTGATTTGTCAGAACAGATTAAATTTTATCATCTGTTAATATGTCAGTTTTTCATCAATCGAATATTCTCGCCTGTCTGCTAATTCTCTCTAACCTTTAGCATCGCTATAACTATTTCTCATAATTTGTTTTAAACACCCTATAACAGTTGCATTGCTTACCACCAAACACACACGTAGGTATCGGATAAAGCCTACAGGTAAATTTTACCTCCCACCAATTGATGCATCTAAGCGTGCCTTTTGATCTCCTTAATCAAAAAAAGAACGAATAAAATTAAGTGTCTCGAAATTCAGCGTGGATAAATAATTGTCAGTATCCCCGTCTTTAACATTTTTGGAACAATACAGACTTTCAGAAAAATTGCACATCTCTCCTAAAATATCATTATTATTGTTAACTGTTCCATTTTGGTCTGTACGTAATTCACTTATGGTGTTGTGTGACTGGTGTTTCTTTTCTAAACTAAAATATATTTAGTGGTTTTTTTTCTACTTTTATCCAGTTTGCTCTCGATCTTACTTAGGCATCTTTACTGTTTTCGTCATATAGAGTACTTAACAGAAGTTTTAGTTGTCTTATTCTATACATATCAAATGTAAGAGAATCGAATTCTTCTATATCGCTTATTTTCTTTTCAATGGTACATATTTTTGATTTCATATCATTCTGGTAACACTTCGCAAAATTAATAAAAAATATTTAACTTTAACTTAAACAATTCCTATTTAATAGTAGCACCAATGTCGTCCATATTCATTATGTCTGTACATGTATGTTTAATTCTAATCTTATAATCATTTCTATCTAAATACGAAGAGTTCAATTTCCAATATCCATCACCTATTGTGTTACTTATAAGTCTGAAACTAAATCTTAAAGTTCGGTTATCTTGCATTCTGTTTCCACGAGAGTGAGTGCCAGGTATTTGTCTTATAATAATTTTATCTATACAATAGTGAAAGTCTCTACCAACACATAGTCAATTCTACTATATGGTACATCATTTCCATTTCACCGAACATATCCATTTAATTCTTTGTGGTGTTCGGCCCACACATACTTTAACTCAAAACAGTTTACAATATTTGTTAATTTACAGGAACGTTTGTCAATCTTTTCAGCAATTTTACAATTCAGATCACCACAAATAATTATATTGTTTTCATCTATGCAATGATATGAAATAAACTGCTTAAGTTTCTTAAAGAAGTCTAATGAGCTTCATTATTCGGTGCATAAACGTTTACAAGTGAAAAAGTATTAACATTAAGCTTAACATTACTTAACATTAAATAACAATTTTCGTCAATCTATGCATCTGTGAACATCTAGTATTTCAATGAAAGTATCCTTTTGAAAAAGAATAGACACACCACGACTATAATTAGAATCTGTATAACATTTTTAACTGTCGACAATGATGGTCATTGGAACACCTCTCTGTAGGACAAACATGACGATTGTAACTGCCAAATAACTAACTTCGCGTTTCTTTGCAGCAATATCCCGTCCTCACCTGCCTATGGGGTTTTTATATCTGAACTTATAAGGTACGCAAGAGCCTGTTCTCTACACGACGGTTTTATTCCAAGGCCAAACGACTGGCCACTAAGGTGATCATGCAGGGATAAGTTAAAGAACGTCTGAAATCGTCACTGAGGAAGTTCTACGGTCGCTATGGGGATCTTGTACGAAAATATGATGATCCTCTTTCTAGAATGATTGATAATATTCTGGAATGCAACTAAATGACCTGTACAGTGAACACTAGATATGACTTTGTATACCAGTTTTGTACTTTTGTATGTACAATTACGAAACCAAAACTTTTGATTTTGAAATGTTTCTTGAGAACTGCTGTGGCGGGTAATGTGTGTAGACAGGAGACGCTTACTCTCCCCGGGCACCTGGTCTCGCCTCGGAATTTTTCAGTATTTCGGGGTTCACAACAGTTACTTTTTGAAACTTTCACGATTTTGTATCTGTCCTTGGACGCTGAGAATGATTAACGGTTTGGTATTTCTATATATTGATTGTATCGATTTACCAAACCACCTGGAATAAAGTTTTACCTATTTTTTGACAATAGTGAGTTTCCTGTAGAAATGCTATATCAACATTTATGTCATTCAACCAATTATATAATTTTATTCTTTTTTCGTCAAAATTCAAACCTTTTGCGTTTGCAGAAATTCATTGAAGTTTATCAATGATAAACGCAAATAGATATAATAAAACATTTTACATCTTAATCAAACTGTATCGGATAAGAGTATGAAGATCCAACTAAGATATATTTAGATATAAACGATGTTACATTTCTTATCATAATTATATGTATGATAAAAGTAACAGATACGATTCACAAAATGTAAATACTACAAAATATATAAGTAGGACTTAAATAAAGTTTCAAGCTGATCTGCCGTATTTATTCGTCCATATCCGTACATAGTAGTCCGAGGGCAAGAATATAAGTCAGGTAGTGATAAAGAAAACAGTAAAGTCTTACTTGCACTCGTCATCGCTCGCCTCCGGAGAAAGTCGCTTCCGATCCTCATCCGGTGACTTCCGTCTCCCGCTGGGATCACGTTTCTTGGGGGTTTTAAGGTCACACAGCATATCTATTAAGTTCAGTTGGTACTTTGTCTGGGGTCGACCATGATCTAGCTGGTCGTCTGTATTTACTCGCAACCTCATTAAGAAGAGTCCCAAAATATTGATACCACTTTCCATAGTATATTATCAGTAAATGATATAGAATTTTAGATAAATTTCCATTTTTGGCCAAATGTGAGGAAGCTGTTAACAATATGAAAACGAATAAATCTCCTGCTGTAGACGGTTTGACTAGTGCTTGTTACAAATGTTTTTGGGATGATGTAAAATGCGTGCTTTACAAAGCATTGAAAAATATATATGAAAATAAAGAAATGAAATAAGTTTTACAGCGTCTTGCAGTAATGACTTTAATAGAAAAAAAGGTCAGAAATTATTGAAATATTATAGATCCATTACTTTGACCAACACAGATTATAAGATTATTGCTTTTGTATTTGCTAGAAGATTACAACAAATTATAGATTAACATATAAGCAAACACCAGTCCGCATATATAAATATATATATATATTTTCATAGGTGAAATCGCCAGTTTATTCTAGATATTTTTGATTATTGTGAAGAAAATGATAAAGATGGTATTTTGCTTTTCCTTGATTATGGAAAGTTTGATTAAATTTAATTTTGGTGCAGAATTTATAGATTGAAATACTGTATTGTAATCCTGTTTTCAGAATACAGAATAATGGTTGGCTATCAAAACATGTAGAATGTCACGTGGTATCCCTCATAAGTGCCCAATTTCTGCCTTTTTGTACATTTGTTTGAGGCAAAAATTCTTGCACTAAAATACATAATAATGTTAACGTACAAGGTTTTGAGTTGGAAAGCACGCATAAAAAAAATCAAAATCATGATTTAACGGTTGTACTCAAAAATGCACAGTCTCTTAAATATACAGTGGATACTATTAAAGAATTTTGTCTGCATGCTGGTTCAAAAGAAAATATAAATAAAATTTCTAAATTGTTAGGTTCTTTGAAAAATAATTCTGAAAATATGTATAACATAAATGTAAATTGCAAAAGGTTTATGTATTTATATTGGCCATCATAAAGATGAGTGTTTTCGAGGAAATTGGATAAATTGTTTGGATCATAGTAAAAGAGTAAATTAACCATTTTTGGAAAGCGTGAAATAATAAATACTCTTGCTATTTGTTTTTTATGGCCACACCTTTACCTCTTCCCCCGTCTAATAATTTAAAGGACATAAGCAAACTTATTTATAACTTTTTGTGGAATAGTAGGGATAGGATACAGAGAAATACCTTGATGGGTCATGTTAAATGTGGTGGTATATGTGTAATCAACACAGAGACAAAATTAAAAGCTTTAAAAGCAAGTTGGATACAAAGATTATATAAAGATAATTGTAATACATGTACCTTTTTAATGATATCTTACATAGAAACTCCATGTCCATGAATTGAATCTTGAAATGTAATGCAACCCAGACTGAAAGCTTATCGTTTTTGCCCAAATTTGACAAAGAGGTCATTGATTGTTTTAATAAATGTAAAAGGCCCACTACGTTACAAAGTTTGTCAACGTGTTCTTTTTTTTTCAAAAACCAATGTGGATGAACAGATATTTTATACATAAGAATAAAACTTTGTATCTCAGTTCATGTGTAAAAAGTAATATTCTTTATGAAAAAGAATTATTTACAGAGAATGGTTATAAAACATTAGAAGATATTGGTGTAAATCTACTGCACAAACGAAATTGGTTATCTGAATATAAATTATTTGTAACGTGTTCAAACGATATGAAAAATGTTAAACTATAGAATGTGTTCCGATGCGAAAAATCAGGATACCAAGTCTTTCAATGTTTTCAAGATACGATATTTCTTGTAATAAGAAGTGTAACACTTCAATTATAATTTACTTTTAAGGAAGAAGTTCTGTTCTCCATGTTATGAGTTATTTGAGCAGACAATTTGATATAAGTGACAGAGCACATTGACAAGCCAATCTTGTCTATAAAATACAGAAGACATATGATAATGATGTATCTGAACTTAATTACAAGCTGTAAAATAACTTATTGTATGATAACTTATATTTAAGCAAATGGAAAGCAGATGTTGACAAATTTTACATTTTATGTGAGAATGAGATTACAAACATTGAATATTTGATCTTTTCTTGTGATAATGTTAGAGAATTTGGACCATTCTTGGTATAGCACCGAATATTGATCTGAAATGGAAGCATGTAGTTATTAGATTTTATCTTGAAGACAATATTAAGGTAAAAATTTTAAATAACTTTATTTCATTTACAGGTTTAAAGATTTGTAAAACTAAGAATGAATTATTTGAGAAAGTCAGTTTTTGGAAATTTCTGGAATTTTTAAAAGAAGTTAACTTATATAATAAAACATAATATATTGAAATATAACATATTTTAATTGTGTATACATGTACATTTAAGTAATATCATTTATGTGTAAATACGATATACACTGATAGCTGGTCTTTCCTATATATTTTAATAGCTCTTTTTAATTCGATTCGATTTATGTTAATTTGTAACCGTCACCATATGGGTGAAATATTCCCGGCGCGACGAAAAACAATAATCTATCTATCTATCTGGTACAATGTTCTGCAATATAATAAGAATAATAAATATATAGATGTAATTAAATCGTTCTATAAACTATTATAAGTATGCTTTGCTATGATTACATGTTATACAATGTACAATATTACTGAAACTTCCTGACCTAGGACGAATTTCGAATTATAAATGAGTAATTATATGAAAATAAATCAAAAACCAAATAAAGAAATAAGTAAAAGGTGTCTCCAAATTAAGACGCCTACAGCGACGCATGAAACTCACCAGTCCAGTTGAAAGTCGTAATAGACAAATTTTGATCAATTAATCTATCTATTTATTTATTTCTATTATTATTATATAGGTGTGTTATGTAAAAGTTTCTCATTTTTACATTTATGTTAATTAATAAAGAAACAAATTGCTGTATGAAGAGATTTTTGCCCGTTATTTTAAGCTATGATCTCTTTAGTCAATTCCATATTGTAGCAGAGAACCGTTGAAGGTGATATATTTGTTAGAACACTATTTTGTTGTCTTTCTACAATTATCACCGAGTCATTTTTCATGTCTGCACCGGGATAGGAGAGGTGAATTTAATGAATAATGAAATGTACCCAGAGTTATGGTAGTGTAGGACACCCGACAATGTACCACTGAGGACGCTCGTGGATCTTAGTGGTTAAATCAGGAACCTGGTAGGATAAGCATCTCCATGTTTACGAAACCAAACACTGTGTCATTTTCCATAGTATTTATCTAGATTAATTTCACACCAATGTACACAATTTGCATTATATTTTGCATACCTTGCATTATGTACATGCAGTAAAGAAATATTTTGTCGTCTGTGTTTTATGAGAATTCATCAAGAGTTTGCAACATCAGTACAGTGGTTTATTATTTACATCAAACCTTAAATAGTGAATCCTTATTCGTAGTTTTATATAAAATAATATTTCTCAGTTTTTATCTTCCGCAATGCCTATTTTCTGAATGCATCTAATATAGTCTTTTTGATAACATAGTATTGAACTCTGTTGCTTCTTACCTTTTATCTGTCAGGGTCATTCATGTTCACTCGAGAATACATGGTAATACGATTTACGTATGACCCTAGAGACACGTAGGCTCCTTTCCAGGTATTAATTTAACGCCCTATTCCACCTGCGTCTGAAAATAGAAATCGATCATATTGAATAGAATCTACATAAATGAACAGGATTCTTAAGTGAGGCAAGAAGTAAAGGTTTTTAGGCGATACATCAAAGATCTCTAGTTTGATTCTACTTTTTATGAAAACAAAAGAAAAAAATGTCAATAAAAAAGAATGTCGATTGTACAATTAAGCTGGAGAGTTTACGGTTTTCCTCATCATCAGTATCAAAGTTTGTCATTTACAATTTTTTGAAATGTCATACTTGTTGTAAATAATATTTTACTAAACAAACAATACATAATTAAGAACACAAAACTGAAAATAAACCTGTAGATTACATTTGTCTCGCCATGTTTTAACATAAGTCGATTTAAAAGTGTTACATGAAATGTAAATTAAGAAATCATAATTATTCCCTACATAATTACATATTCCTCTAGCATCAAAATGAAATGAGAACATTAAATGCACGAGAATATAATATGACGATATAATGACACTTTTTGGGGATAATGTACAACTTCGTGCAGGTTTCGATAAATCGGATTAAGTGTTTATTGGGCGTAGGATGTGAGCATTTAAGTAAAGCATGATCTGAATCTGACTTTTGTAATTAATTTATAACATTGCTAACAAAATTACAAATTGAATTTAAATCATGAGAGTGTTACATATCAATTTGTTTGCTTTCATATGAGGACAATGAATATGTGTATCGTTTAGAACGAATATTCATTGAAGACGTTTATGTTTCATTATTGTAATAACAGAATTGACTTGCATATAGCATGCACTCTTCGCTACCAATCTGGACAGAATGTCGAATGGAAGAATGCGGAAGATGATGTTATATTGTAATATATTGTGTGATATTATATATTATTTATATTATATTATATCATATTATATTGTAATACTATATTATATTATTGCATACCATCTACGATAAACTTTACATTATATACTCTCAATGTAAAACAAACGAAATAAAACTTGAAACTGGGAAAAGTGTCAATCATTGAAGATGAAGAAAGAAATCATTCAGACTTCACATATAAAAATTATACAAACACTTCTAAAAGAAAAAAGAGGAGTTACTGGCTCAGTTATGTGGCAGAAGTCACCATGGAGCTATACAATACATGAATATAAATAATATACTAGAACATATAACATAAATCCAAAATCATTACTTTCCATTAAACTGACTAAATACAATTGATAATATTTGAGATGAAATGTCAACATATACTTAAAACGATATATAGATTAAAAGTGGTAAGACCAAATACTGTAGACATAATAGTTCTGTTATACTCGATTTATATATAAGCTTGTCTCTCTCAACAAGAATTGTATAAAAATGCATTTTATAAATTGGAGTTTGGTGGTGTCATACATAAGCATAACAGGTAGGGTTTTTAGAGCGATATATAAAGTTTTATACCACATGCAACTTTGATATAGAACGAAATAAATGGAAGAATGTGTACAAGATGAATGTGTTTTTCATGGTTGTAGGTGCTGCAATTCATCTGAAATGGAAAGCTATACTTGAAATGCAAGGGATTGAGATGACTGAAAATGTTTTGTGGAGACAAGAAGGAGCATTTCCAGGGATATCATTGATGGCTTGTGCAGAATTTTGCTTTCGGGATCCAAAATGTTTATCATTCTCCTATAACTTTATTAAGAATGTGTGCCAGGTAATTATTGCAACATTTCTACAATATGAATATCTATTTTAACACTCACACAACAAACCTTTTTATATGTCAGAATCAGACCAGCCGAAGTTGGATTCGTTTCTGAGTCATAATTAACATTAAAACTGGATTCACCCTGCTTCACACCTAAATCACGACATATTCATGATCCATTATGAAATGGTGTCTTATGACCAGAAATCAAGGGAATTAAAAAAAAATAAACTGGGTAAAAGATATAGTATAATGGCAGATGACGCTAGATGGAATCATCTATTTTCATTGTATACAGATATTTATATATAAATATACAACATATATACCTATATAGTTGTTTTATCTTTCATCTGTCAGGATCATTTAATCCAGAACACATGGTAATACGATTTACGCACGACACTAGAGATACGTACACACATATTAGCCCAATAATATTTTAACACAACATGCTTGAAAGAAGGGTCGACAGTATTTAAGCGTAGACAAGGGCACATGTATCAAATTCTGTCAGTGTACTCTATCTATTAAATTAACCCATTCAGAACCATTTTTTGTTTGTTTTGTTCTGTCCTGGGGGGGGGGGGGGGTTAAGTTTAAGTATCATTTAATTAAGAGCAATTGAAATATATGTCGTACGTGCGACGATCGATTTGGCTACTATGACACGTTTGCATCTAAGCATAACCAGTTTCTGAAGTTTCCTACCGAGTACATGGAGTTTTAGTTCAGTATAGTGGACACACAAAATTTTCAAAATCATCGTTTTCATGACGTCGGCTACGGTCAACGTTAAGAGAAAGGGGACTAAAGCGGTCCGAATATTGCCTGTAGGGAATTATATGCAAGAATAGTCCAGTTTCAAACAAGTACCGTTGATTGGTTTGGATGACAAGCGTCAGGTAAATTACCTAACTCAACTAACAGTCTATCTTACACAAACAACATAGTCATACATTTACTTTATAAAATCCCATTTGTAGCACCAATAATTATGGGAATATTGACAACTCTGCCAATATTACGCAAATGTTTAACATACGTCTGTAGATCTTTATCATGAGAGCCGAGGGTTTATCCTTGTCTCTCTTTTTAAGAATATGAGGCTCATCGTCTTTCATCATTTTTATTGAAAAAAATTCATGCAGTGAAGCAAATACAGTTTGAGGTTTATCGCTACAATTTCATTGAAAAAGCATGATAAGTTTTCTTATCATGTATAGCTCCATTTCTTATCATGTATAGCTTCTTATTGTATAGCTCCACGGTGACTTCTGCCACATAACTGAGCCAGTAACTCCTCTTTTTTCCTTGACATATAGAAAATAAAATGCCATTCTTACGTTTCAAGGACCAAACCATTGTTTTCATAAGGTGACATGACATTAATCAGACCAATCTGTCTATAACTACGTTATAGACGGTTTTGTAGAACTGCATTACACGGGGTTAATTCCTGAACTTTAATGTCATTTTTATGACACTTGCGTTGGTTTTAACATAACTATATCGACAGTGTCCTGTGTTCTGTTTATGTTTTAATCAAATCACATGATGAATTTGTTCCTGATTGTTATTTCATAGACATAACTAAAAAGAGTTGAAATTGTTATATTCTATCGATCTCATGTACTTCATTTTAGTGCAGTCATGACTTAGCGTACTTTGAACAGCACTAATTGCCTTCATATATGAATCCGACTAAAATAAGTACACGTACATTATGACTATGACTACTGCAAAACCAAAGCTCCCAAAAAACATTGCAAATATAGTAACCATGTCCTTTATCGATTGTGACTGTGGTTATACCTTTAAGATTCAATAAAACAAAGATGTGACAACTGAATCGAGGCGGGTATTATCGGTCAACATGAAAGCTAACTTTTCTTATATATACATCAGTATTTCTACTTATATAATTCAAATAGCTAAAATATATCAAATCAAATTAACATTATGGGATGCACCCCAAGACTTGTATTTTACTGGACATTCCTTTTTTTCAACCTAAACCTTAAAAATATATGAAGTATTATGTTTCAGGGTTATGGAATGAATTATGGGACAATCGCAGATGGCAGAGGCGAAGTCAGCCATGGAACACAATATTTTTTCTCAGATAGTAAGCATATATTTTATGAATTATATATTCAAACATATATATATATAAGGCTCATACGTTTAATGCCTGTAATATTTATGTATTGGTTAAAGGTTTATGTTTTATTCAAATAGATTGAATATATTGAGCAATATTATTGTTTGAAGATGTTCCCTAAAATCTTGTAGAATGCGGAAATCCTTTGGACAAATTTCACATTGCAAAAGAAGACGACACCTTAAAGTAACGATACACTCCCGGGGACATCGTATCATTACAATGTATCAACAATACAAATGAATTCGATATCATGTGTACTACAAATGAAAGCTGGGCACCAACTAGTTCAGATGACAAATGCACAAGCAACAAACAGTCAGGGCGGAAAGGAAAACAACAATCTGGTAAACTTTCTGTGAACCTTTCTTTTTATAGAAGTAAAACATTTCATGTTTTCATGTTATTTTTTCTCAGTATTGTTACTATCTTTCGTTTTTCACACTTGAGAATAGATACTTTTGAAGATACATTCTTACACAGTCTGTACTTTTGTCATAAACAAGTGATTTTCAACAAGGGAGTTTTTATTTATTAAGAAATCAAGGTCTGATGTTACTCCAAACATTTGTATGGTCCAAACATAAAGCCTTGCTAAAGACAGTACCCATATGTAGAATCCCTTCGTAATAAGTAAGTTACTAAACTTAAAACTTAATTATACATGTGGTGAAGTGGATGGGGTGCTCGGCTCGGGACTTAGAGGTCCGGGGTTTGATTCCCGCCCTAGGCACAGCGGTGTTCTGTCTTTCCAATGAGACAGTAAAAATCTAGAAGTCATGTGTCACTTAAAATATCCCTCAATACATCGAATGGATCCGTTGCAAAGGTAGAAATTTCTATGCAAAGCATCAGACAGATGCCGTCACTGTATGTGCATTTGTGGTATAACTAAACATAATGAAAGATTTGTTAGGATGTCAATAACTGTTTTCTTTTTACATCATAACCGATTTTGTGTTATAATTCGGACTTTATGTATAAACTTCAAAAATGTTTCTACCGTTTTGATTTGTTTGATGATAATAAATAGTGACATATCAACAATTATAAAAATTTACAGGTATTAAATGCAATGCTGGGTATACTTTCGCCATGAACGACAAGCTTTGCTATAGAATTGTAACAGATCTGCATAATCACACTGATGCCTTATCGATATGCGAAGGTGAAGGAGGTCACTTGCTGAGAATCAGTGATAACGACACTATGGCTTTCACTCAAAATTTAGTAACAGGTAGACATCAAGTAAACCTCAATATATATGTATTACATGTTTAGAGTATCCTTCCTTTTGACGTGCATGTCAATGTAGATTATCACATCGCACTGCAAAATTCATATAAGGCACTGGAAAACGGTATAATCTGTATTTTTAATGGATCCTGTCTATTAATAAAACAAAAGCGTTATTCTACCTCTCACAAGTCAGTACATGCACATATTATGCCTTTTATTGTCCGGTCAGTGGTACATTTATTGCCTTTTATTGTCCAGTCAGTGGCATATATAATGCTTTTATTGTCCAGTCAGTGGCACATATAATGCCTTTTATTATCCGGTCAGTGGCACATATAATGCCTTTTATTGACCGGTCAGTGGCACATATAATGCCTTTTATTGTCCGGTCAGTGGCACATATAATGCCTTTTATTGTCCGTTCAGTGGTACATTTATTGCCTTTTATTGTCCAGTCAGTGGCATATATAATGCCTTTTATTGTCCGGTCAGTGGCACATATAATGCCTTTTATTATCCGGTCAGTGGCACATATAATGCCTTTTATTGACCGGTTAGTGGCACATTTAATACCTTTTATTGTCCGGTCAATGGCACATATAATGCCTTTTATTGTCCGTTCAGTGGCACATTTATTGCCTTTTATTGTCCAGTCAGTGGCATATATAATGCCTTTTATTGTCCGGTCAGTGGCACATATAATGCCTTTTATTATCCGGTCAGTGGAACATATAATGCCTTTTATTGACCGGTCAGTCGCACATTTAATGCCTTTTATTGTCCGGTCAGTAGCACATATAATGCCTTTTATTATCCGGTCAGTGGCACATATAATGCCTTTTATTGACCGGTCAGTGGCACATTTAATACCTTTTATTGTCCAGTCAGTGGCACATATAATGCCTTTTATTGTCCGGTCAGTGGCACATTTAATGCCTTTTATTGTCGGGTCAGTGGCACATTTAATGCCTTTTATTGTCCAGTCAGTGGCACATTTAATGCCTCTTATTGTCCAGTCAGTGGCACATATAATGTCTTTTATTGTCCGGTCAGTGGCACATTTATCAGGCTGTCAATTTTGCACCAAATGTAGTAAATTCAAAACGTTCTTGTAGTGTATACATTAAACATAATATTTTCAATTTTACATTCATTATAAAACGGGTTTACTTCTATCATTATACCAGTTTGTCTCACAATGAACACGTTGTTTAAGGGTTAATTTAAGCTATTCAGTCTCTTCAACAGGTTTTAATTTCTCATGCACATGGATTGATGGCATTTCTGAGGGCAATGGCGAATGGAATTTCAGTGATCAAACTAAAATTGTCGACTCGTTTTGGGGACTTGGCGAACCTGATAACCAGGCGGGGAATGACGCGTGTTTAAGTCTACAGCATCCAAATTTTGACTGGAATGACTACAACTGTAGAGAGAGCTGCAAATCTTTATGTCAAATATCGTAAAGATGGATATAGTACATTTGAGATGCATAGGATGTTGTATCCAGAAATCGAACTTTAGCGTACATAATAATTGTATGCCGGTGTAGATTATTAATGTATCTTTCAATACAGTAATCCAAAACCCATAGCTAAAAAGTCATGTTGTAGGGGTTGTGAGGGAGCATGCCTTACCTATCTATATAGATCAATGCACTCTCTGTAATGTTAAGATTATGGTATTTAGTTCAGACCATAAAACATTCACATTCCGCAAATTATTTGGATACTGTACAAATTAATGTGGGTTTGCTTTGTATAAGAAATTTACAAACCTCAGAACATCGGAACGTCGATACGAGATTTTTATAACATGATTTTGTTATCTAGTATATTTGGATTATATTTTAGATTAAAGGTAAATCTGCCTGTTGTTTGTGCGCATCAAGAGCGACGCGTTTGTATGACGTTTCCCGCGATAAGTCGACGTCGTTATATTCAAAATGTCATTGCGTAAGAAAGGACGCTTCTTCACGTCCAAACAAAAACAAAGGCTGTTACACGCCGAAAGAAAGGAGTAGCCTTGCATCTATGTTCTGTATCCTATGCGAGTGCGGGATGCTGAACAAAGTTAACACTGGCAAAATCCACTACCAGGAATCAAAGAAGAAAACACCTCCAATTTTTGACATCAACTCCAAAACAGCAGTATGTCGACGGCGCTTATGAGGTTCAATTTGTCGGTCATTTTCACTGTCATATGGTCCGTCCATGTAGTGCATTGGTGAAGAGCGTTGGTTGCAGACTATGTTTAAGACATAAGGAGTCATCCTGAGGTCGTAAGTTCGAACCCCAAATAACCATACCTATCCATGGCCCTGGTGCCCGACAGGAGGTCAAGCCAGCTTCGAATATCGCCTGCACATCGATAAGTCGTCAAATGTATGACAGACATATCGTCGACTGTGACGATAACCAACAATAAAACAAACAAGCTGTCATATGTCTGGTAATAACTTACCAGTAACCGTATGTGATATTGTTGTTCCTCGAACCTTATGCTTTTCAGATGATCTACATCGAATCATGGTGTATAGATTCAATAATTTACGTGTACTAAGCAAAGGAAGAGATCTGACTTAACTGTATAACGAAACCTCCAGATCTGGAGACACACAGAGTAAGAATGACAGAAAATGCCACAACTGCAAAACTGACTTGAAGAAAGTTGGCAAAAGTGATTTTTTTTGTCTCCCTCCCGAATGCTCTGTATTACATTCCGAAATCTATTACTTTAGTAAAAAGTATATTCTAGAAAGAAAATGTTTTGATGTCACTCAGTGATATTTCAGTTATATGTATATAGTGAATGAATATGATCTGTTAACAGTTAGCTTATGGTCTGGAACGTGCCGTGAATATACTCCCACACGGGCACCATGTCGTCAGCGCGCTCTAACATCTTGCGATTGGAGGCATATCCACACATGATAAGGGCACGCCGAAACTCGAACACCAAACCATTGTTCAGACCGCATCGAAATCGGCGGGCTTTCCACGACTTTTTACTTTGTTTTATATATATATATATATATATATATATATATATATATATATATATATATATATATATATATATATATATATATATATATATATATATATATATATATATATATAATAATAATAATAATAATAATAATAATAATAATAATAATATTAAAATAAAATGTCAGAATATCACTGTATCCATTGTTTAATTCCGTTAGCGCTTTCACCTTAACGGTTCATCAGACGGAAATTGTTGTTATGATAATGTTAACAATTGAGTATTGTTTAGTGACGTCATAAAGACGTCGGGTGGTAGCAGTTATAATTTACAGAATCAAAATAATAATAAAACGATTATTTCCTATTTAGTTTAGGATTGTACAATTTTATAAAGTAGTCCTCCTTAGCTCTTCTTGAATCATCGTTGTCGTTCCACATTTTAAAGAAAGGGAAAATTTTGAACTTTCCCTTTCCACAGTTCGCAAAATGTTCGCAACACGGGGTGTTTCTAACGCTCGGGTCCTTTATTTGCTGCTTATGTACCCTCACTCTGGCGTTGAGTTTACCGGATTGGCCAATATAATTTTCCCCGCATGTTGGGCATGTCGCACAATAAATTATATTGGCAGACTTACAGTCCATGCTTGCATTTGCCCGTAATGTTTCGCCGGTTTTTAATATAATTTGTTGGCCTTCCTCGATGTAGTCACAAGTTCTGCATCGGGGGTCTCCACATTTCTTGACATCTGTACTCTTTTTGCTAGAAAATTTTGCACGTGTTAGTAAATTTTTCAGGTTGGGAGGCTGCCTTCTGCTGTTAATGATTTCCGATACCTTCACCAAATTGTTCATTTTCTCTGATTGTTCTAGGATTATTATTTTGATTCTGTAAATTATAACTGCTACCACCCGACGTCTTTATGACGTCACTAAGCAATGCTCAATTGTTAACATTATCATAACAACATTTTCCGTCTGATGAACCGTTAAGGTGAAAGCGCTAACGGAATTAAACAATGGATACAGTGATATTCTGACATTTTATTTTATTATTATTTATCGCTGTACCAAGATCACCAATACTTGCTATATATATATATAGATTATACACCACCAAGTACTTTGTTGCTAAAGTATTTCTATCAGTTTTAAGATAAATAACTGTATATTTATATACAATGTATATTTCATAACAATGACGATGTTGTAACGGATAATGAAGTCCTTTTTTCGTGTAAGTAATGGACCTGGATTTTAACATAATCTCACTAATATATTTAACCCGTATTAACTGCATATCTATATAGAAATGCACTTGTACGTTTCTCACAATATCGTCAAGCACAATCTGACCACAGAAAATACACTGTCGTACATAATGCGTATGACATCAAGGGACATAACTCTTATGTAACGGATTCATGCGATTTGCGCGTCATATTTCGGAAATTATTTTCATTGCAATCTCTACGATCTCCATACTTCTTTGCATTTGCGGTAGCGGGCAAATTTCAGCATGAATCATGTATATGCCCATGAATTTCTTGTCAGTAGTTTTTCAAAATACAATTCTGAACAAATGCCACCAGATACGATTTTACGTGAAAATCCGCAAAAATTCGTATTTCTCAAAAATTTCATCAACAGAAATCAATAGAATAATTGTAATATAACTGATAAACATCATACCCGAAAAATATTGCGAAATCTGAAATAAATGAACAGAAATATTTTAGAAATTAGGGGACAGATGAAAAATGCTCGGAATTGCTTTTTTATTGTTCCCTCAGATGTCGCGGTTGATTTCTTAAAGGGATGCGCGGTGATCCCTTATTTTCTTTCCGGGATTGAATTCAGCATAGATTAGATATGTACCATGCCACATATCATTAACTTCTTGTCGGTAGTTTTTGATAGGCAGATTTACCTTTAAGTTCTATTCTGACTATTTTGAACACTGAATTTTCTCCTTTCTTGGAATTTGCCTTATTGCGGCGATTTCTGCTTCACGTAACTGACGATTATGGCTAACTGGCTGGAGATTTTTTAGCTTTTCCCGAGCACTTATCTCATATTTCTTGTTTGAATTAAAAGTAAATATTAGGCAGACGCATACAAATTGTACGTAAAACTTATTTATTATCTCACATAAAGAACACGTCAAACGTTTGAATTCTGTAGAAAATTACATCTTTACTTAGGTACGTGACAGAGAACAAACAATCATAGTACTGCCAGTAAGACATTCAATCAATTTTTTATGTAGTCTCTTTGTATTTACATTATATAATTTAGGTATGTTGTCAATGCAACAACTAGTTTTCAAAGTGATTGATTACATTTTTTTTTGTGTTAAATATTGAACAAAAAACTCTTATTTATTTTTGCAAACGATTAAACGCACTTTATATACAATAACCCATAGATGTATTTATAAACTTCAGAAACTGTAATTAATAAGTCTTGAGATTTTGAATGTATTGTATTATTTTGTTAATATACTATTGTTATATGCTAGTCGTTAATGACGTTAAAAAATCCACGAAAATGCCAAGCTGTTTTTACGTAACTTTAAGAATAAAAAAGAAGAGTGAACTACAATACAACTACGGAGAATCAACACACGTATGTGTATATTTACAGGTAGTGTATTTTAAGTTTAAAAGTGCTAGGACAAGTCGTCTAACATAGCAATAAGCTATTGTCAGTACTGACATATGTGTATTACTTTGCATATATACAGCAGGCGTAAAATTCACAATTAAATAGCTCTCTAAGTAGACAAAATCGTAAAAAAAATAACATTAGTCAATAATGAAATGAAAATCTACATGTTTTTTGTTTAACATTAAAGCTTCCATTCATATCACAAAGTGCATTGGTACCTTATTCCAAATAAAGTTGAAAAAACTATTCATTTTTAGTCACGAATGTCCTTACCAATCCAGTATCGATAATGATGCTCTTAAACTTCAATAAAACAGTTGCCAGCAGGGATGTGCTGACAATTCCTGGATATCTGACCTTATTTAGATAGAACAGCTTCCACTCATAGCAGCCATTACAACCCATTTGAACTCATCAAATTGCTGGCTGAACAGTTGATGAGAGTAATTTCATTTTCATCTATAAATATATGTGACAAAAGTACGCAGTCAGTGGAATGCTAAAGCTATCTTCATCTTTATCAACTAAAAGACCTAAGGTATTTTAACAACTTCTCCTAATTCCTAATTTCAATGGTATATAAATGCAATCAAACCCAGGAACAAAATGTACAGAAAATGCTCTGAGACTACATAAACGTAAGGTTAAGAATACTACAGTAAGTCTATAATAATGGGCATAATAATGAGAAAATGTAGGCTTAAAAGTGTCAAATGATTTGTTTTAGTTCATTGGGACGATGTCCTTAGATGGGCCTTTTGGCTCTTAAATTTTAGATCAATTTAGTAATGCTCTGCTCTTCAAATATCTTTGCTTTCGATTTCCACTGTTAAGGCCTTGAACATCATTGAAGAAGAAAGATAAGTTGTCTAATTACGCATATGGTGCGCCAAGCTACTACACGTATTTATTTTCAGATACTTAGTATAAATAAAGAAAAGAAGGGCAATTGAAAGTATGAAACATGTAGAGACGGGAATGTCAGATTAAGTAAATTTCTGATAGGGCAGATAACACATATATTTTTAAAGAAAATAATACGTTATTGTGTTTTTCTACAATAAGTGTTATACTTAAATTACCATAGCACAATGCATGGAGGAAGTGAACTTCTGCAAAATAAAGTATTTTCTATTCTGGTTTATGAGGTTCAAGATAATCAATTTATATCGAATTTATTTCATTGCCATGTTTCAAGGAACTAAATATAGCAATAACGAATTACGACCGTTAATCAAGAACTCAGATTATATAACTTTCCTAATAAGTAAGCAGCTATTTGTCATCACTTTAATAAACGTCGTGGGTTTCCTGTTACCGACTATACATTCGCTTAACAGGAGATTTTACACAACGTCAGTATAATTACATAAAACAAATAAAAAAAGATGAGAGAGAGAAAAATAGAGGAATGAATGATTTTGTGCTCTGAGTAAAACCAAGACGCTGATCCACATGTTCCATTAAAGGGATATCACACACAAACCGTCAGTACTAAAACTGTCGTCAAAACTTCTATAATGCAGCACAACCATCTCTTTTATCTCGATTTATGTATGAGTATGTATCAATATTACTTGAGTGGCATAATAAGAAACCGTCTTAAACGTAAACATGAACTATGTTTATAGAGCGAATTCTTGCAATTCACAGTGAACTTGGTTTCTTGACTGGTTAATCACAACAATTCACAGTGAACACCACAATTCACAGTGAACTTGGTTTCTTGACTGGTTAATCACAACAATTCACAGTAAACACCACAATTCACAGTGAACTTGGTTTCTTGACTGGTTAATCACAACAATTCACAGTGAACACCACAATTCACAGTGAACTTGGTTTCTTGACTGGTTAATCACCACAATTCACAGTGAACTTGGTTTCTTGACTGGTTAATCACCACAATTCACAGTGAACATGGTTTCTTGACTGGTTAACCACCACAATTCACAGTGAACTTGGTTTCTTGACTGGTTAATCACCACAGTGAACATGGTTTCTTGACTGGTTAATCACAACAATTCACAGTGAACACCACAATTCACAGTGAACTTGGTTTCTTGACTGGTTAATCACCACAATTCACAGTGAACTTGGTTTCTTGACTGGTTAATCACCACAATTCACAGTGAACTTGGATTCTTGACTGGTTAATCACCACAATTCACAGTGAACATGGTTTCTTGACTGGTTAATCACCACAATTCACAGTGAACTTGGATTCTTGACTGGTTAATCACCACAGTGAACTTGGTTTCTTGACTGGTTAATCACCACAATTCACAGTGAACTTGGTTTCTTGACTGGTTAATCACCACAATTCACAGTGAACTTGGTTTCTTGACTGGTTAATCACCACAATTCACAGTGAACTTGGTTTCTTGAATGGTTAATCACAACAATTCACAGTGAACACCACAATTCATAGTGCACTTGGTTTCTTGACTGGTTAATCACCACAATTCACAGTGAACTTGGTTTCTTGACTGGTTAATCACCACAATTCACAGTGAACTTGGTTTCTTGACTGGTTAATCACCACAATTCACAGTGAACTTGGTTTCTTGACTGGTTAATCACCACAATTCACAGTGAACTTGGTTTCTTGACTGGTTAATCACCACAATTCACAGTGAACTTGGTTTCTTGACTGGTTAATCACCACAGTGAACATGGTTTCTTGACTGGTTAATCACAACAATTCACAGTGAACACCACAATTCACAGTGAACTTGGTTTCTTGACTGGTTAATCACAACAATTCACAGTGAACATGGTTTCTTGACTGGTTAATCACCACAATTCACAGTGAACTTGGTTTCTTGACTGGTTAATCACCACAATTCACAGTGAACATGGTTTCTTGACTGGTTAATCACCACAATTCACAGTGAACTTGGATTCTTGACTGGTAAATTACCACAATTCACAGTGAACATGGTTTCTTGACTGGTTAATCACAACAATTCACAGTGAACTTGGATTCTTGACTGGTTAATCACCACAGTGAACTTGGTTTCCTGACTGATTAATCACCACAATTCACAGTGAACTTGGTTTCTTGACTGGTTAATCACCACAATTCACAGTGAACTTGGATTCTTGAATGGTTAATCACCACAGTGAACTTGGTTTCTTGACTGGTTAATCACCACAGTGAACTTGGTTTCTTGACTGGTTAATCACCACAATTCACAGTGAACATGGTAGCTTGACTGGTTAATCACCACAATTCTTAATGTTCCGATGGTGCATGTTTTGTCAGTATGAAAACAAGTCCACCTTTGCCTATTTTCTTTATTATTCGGACCATGTAGTCAAAGTATAATATTTAGGAAAAGCCATGGTTTGATCGTTGTATCTGATTTCAGATTTTCATTGTTGTTTAATGCCTCTTTATTTTACCTTCTTTTGCGGTTCTAACCAAGAAACCACGGGTATACATACTTCGAATGGAAATTATAGGAGATACGTGGATGTTCTAGATGGAAATTGCAATATCAATTATTCGGGAATTGAGATGTTGAAACACAACATCTTAATGCATTTTCACTTGGTAATCCAATTGTAAAATAACCGATGCCATGTCACTGTGGCATACACACCATACAGTAGTCCTGGATTCTTGGCAAAGGAAGAGACACAAGTTACAAAACGGGGTGACCGTTTCCTATTTGGCTTGTCACACCAGCAAGCATTTGTATTTTAATATGAGCATATATATTTGATGAATTAGTTAAATGTAGAAATTAAAACTAAAAAGAAAGGATAAGGAAGTGAAGTGTTTTGACGGTGTGTAAGAAAATAAATCTATGGTTTAAAAGATATCTCCATTTGAAAATCGATAAATGTTACAACAAGGGAAGAGAAAATTGACTCAATTATGTGACAAAATTCACCGAATGGAAATAATAGGAATAAAATTTGCTATGTAAGCGTCGCAGACATAAATCATAAAGACATATATCATTTATCATAAATAATTAACAGAGAATAATACGAAGGGCCATAACCTCGGTGTCGAAGATCTAAAAAATAGTATTAAGACAAAATGGATTAAAATGAACACTATGAAGTTTTGCTCATCCAGATGCGAATTCATACAAAAAAAAAGTAAGAGAAAGGAAAAGCAGAAAAATTATTTATGTAGATCTGTGATATGAGTGTTCGTTGCAAAAATGAAAAAAAAAAAATATCTAAAGTAATGGATATTTTCTGAACTTGAAAAATAAAACTCAAATTATTCTAACGCAAAATATGGTAATTATAACGCTAGAGGTACACGATATTTGTTTCAAGATATTTTTAACATTTACGGGGTTTTATCAAGAGGCTATATAAATGCATTAAACCGTCAAGACAGGCAATTAGGAGTCCTGCTTTACATAATATAGCATAAATCAACATTAAGACATTTCATGGTGTGCATTCCTGGGGATATTCTATATACAATTATGATGAAAAATCGACTGAAGCCCTACCACAAGGACAAAACATCGTAACAGATTGTCATTACCTTGCATATGATATTGGCATTAAGTCAATTGTTCGCTGATCCAAAATATAATCTAAATGAATTTTGCTTGTTTCAACTGTTTATCAAGTGTCACTCACGACAGAAGTCAATTTAATGACATTATATCTCAATTTGCCATCAAATATATGTTAATCACCTATTCAAAAATAGTTTGCAAACAGCTTACTTCCTTTGTCAATGTTCTAAATTTAATGCAACAAGTAAAGCGGATGTTATTTGTGGTCCTTGGATGCATGACAGCTAGGTGATTCGGTACCATAGGTCGTGGGTTCGAGTCCCAGACGGGGAACGAATATAAGTGAAATATAGGGTGCCTTGTTAGCTGTAGTGTCTTTGTGCTTTATATATATATAATACATTCTAATTCAATAATAAACAATATAAACAAATCTTAGGTACCGCCATGGGATCTAAAATGGCACCTACTTATGCTACACTTACTTTAGAATATTTGGAACAAAGTTTATACAATAAAGTTAAACAAATCTTCGGTGAAAATGTAGCTAAATCATTTGAAATATTGGAGCGGTGAAATAGAAGATTTACATAATATATTACAAGACTTGCATCCTTATATAAAATTCACAATGGAAACAGACGTTAAAGAATTACCCTTTTTAGATACAATGATTAAAAAATGGTAATAAAATTAATTCAATGATGTCCACGTATATCTCGAATTTCCTTGCGATACCCTGGTAAAGGGGTGACCTAACTTTGTAATGAAGAGCACAGCTGGTTTCAAGAAATCTAATTGCATATAAATCGATGTTTCTTGAATCAATGTCCTCTTTATGACTTTTCTCACCTGGATTGCTATTTATGAAGTGAGGATGATTTCATGAGGCAAAGTTTTCTGCATTCGTCGGAATAGAGAAATTGTTGTCAAGTGTTCACTATAAGTGATTGTAGTGATATTCCCGAGACGACAAAACTTTGATAAACTCCTTAGCCTGGATAACGTCTTCGTCACAATATATTTTAACTTTTTATTATATCATAATTAGGAATACATTTTGTTTCTTGAATCATATTATGTTCGGGTTATTTGATTGCTTTTTTTCCTCTTTAGTTCTCTTGGAAGTTGTAGAGCTTGAGTGGAAAGAGGTCACTACCGTGTTTAATACTTTCCAGCAACTTTGAAACTGATTTCTGACCTATGGTTCAGCTACATGTAGATTAAAACAATGGGAAAATTACGAAATTGTGGGGAAAAAAAGATTTTGAAACTTCAACTTCCTTTACAATATTCTCAAAATCAAATGTTGTCATGGCAACATAGTTGTTAAAAGTGAAAGTGTGAACACACAGAAGTGTCTTTAAAAGGTTAAGTTATTTTCTCACTGAAGTAAACTCTACCGGTAAATTTCAGATTTGGTGTCAATGAAGATATGTTTAAATCCAGTACTTTCTACAATTGAGTATAATCTCATATTTGTGTAATACACTTCAGAGTGGGAAAAAAACCTAGATGATATATAAAAGAGGTTGCTGGTCAGCGCATCCTGAAAACGCATCTGGGAATAAGGGACTTATGTTTGTCTACCTCTGGTCAAAGAACTCATAATGTCGATATGATTGCTATTCGTATACGTAGCCCTGTCACTCTTGTTCCAGGTTTTGTTTGAGACATCCACAAAACAGTGACGACAAGTGCGGTTTGTCTTTTCATACTTGGATTTTATATTGCCACCTTCTTCCACCTTTGGAAGAAAAGATGTTCCACATTTTATTTTTATCTATGTATAGCTAACGGGATCATAAATTACATGACATCAAATACACATATGTTTTGTAAAGTAATTTGAAAAATAAGGATAAATCAAATTCGACATATTGTTAAAACAATATTGACGGAGGATTTGTTTAATATTATTATTCTTAAATCTTTAATCTACAAAGTTTACAAAATATTGATATGGAATGGTTTAAAATGCTTATGTTAACACTTCGATTTATTTTCTCCGTTTGGAAACAATTCATATAGGTATTATATACATGTATTTTCTTACCCAAGTTAATGAATTCACATATATGTCAGCCGTTGAGACGCTATTTAACTTCAGAATGGTCAATCAGCCCTTTTCACAGATATAAAATTGAGGAAAATATCCACAGTCAGCTTCTATTGACATAACTATCAATTGTTTTTTCTGTGCTGTTCAAGTCTGTCGTACATGACGGACCAATTCGAAAACAGGACTACAAATACTACATTGGTATGCTTATATTTCTATATGTAATGTATAAAGGTAAATTAAAGTAAATGTTTCTTTGTTTTACACACACACACACACACACACACACACACACACACACACACACACACACACACATATATATATATATATATATTTTTTTTTTCCCTGTATATTGATATCCAAATGGGAAGATATAAATGTGCAAATTATAAATTGATGTAATTGCTTTGACTACGAACAAAACACTTTCACTGAAGGAATTTTTATATTTTGGAAATTATATAGTGTTTATTGCTGACCGGCTTTTAAATGGCGATATTCGTTTAAGTATTTAACATTGTGAAGATGCTATCAATTGAAAAATGTTTGTAATCGTTGAGTTTTTTTTAAAATTGCAACTGTTTTAGACAGAACGGCTGTGGAATTATGGGAGCAATAGAAATCAATAATACCAGTGTTTACTGGAGAACATTCGATTCAAACCTAACTGTGAATGTTCTATTTTAAGAATGTAAAAATCACCTTGTAATGCCGAGTCTCCAGAAACATTTAGATGCTATGTAATGCTAAGCCTGCATACAATTCTAAACTTATGATATCATTATATGTTCGTATATCTCTGAAATAAACATATTTTAACAAACCCAGTTATAGATTTCGTGTGTCGTCTAGCAATGTGTTGGTATTGAAAATGTACTGGTTAAATAAATAATTTTGTAATGAAATTAGATCATGTAATTTCGGCATTGCCTTCCTATCGTGCAAGTTCAAGTTCACAAATTAAAGATGATAATTTGTCAAAATTTCTTTACAAAGTAGAACTATGTTCTTTTGCATTTTTTTTTTCAATTTTTACATTCATTTCTATTATCGTATATTAAATCGTAAAAAATATCTTTAGTACTTTTCAACGGAAAGCAGATGTAATGCACACAGTGACGTATATATGTAAAGACTATATCATAATTGTCAATGTCGTCTTAATGTGCATATTTTAATTTTATGATACTTTCAAAGATAGTCATAACGGCTAAAACAAGCAGAATATGTTCTTTTGTTTCATCGCACAGTGTCGATAGATACGATATTTAGTTATGCCAGGCAGTGTCATTCAAAATAAAATATACTTCTGTTATGTTTTGTTATTTCATACTCTAATAGACTAAGAAAGAAGCAAATTCCAGTTCCCTAAAACACTAAATTTGCGAAAAATGCTTATCCGACTCAATCTTTTATCACAGTTTAATTGTTGGATCAGTTCACGTTATTTGAAGAAGGAATAGACACATTCTACATTGTTATTTCATATTCTAATGACCCAGTATTGACTATTCGGAATAGTTTAAAGGGACATAGTCCAAGACCGGAAACTTTTAGCATGAACAAGATAAATTACGACAATATCTTATTTTTCCTGTATTACATAAATTACAAACTTCGTGTTAATTGCAAAATTTAAAACTAAAATCCCTCAATGTTTTCGTAGAATAAAGGTTATTGAGTCGAATTAAATTCGGCTGGTATCAATTCCCCTAAATAAGGCGATGCTCCACCCATAATCATGCGCGTGCGCGGATATTCACTGTAGAAAACAACAAAAATGGTTCACATGGAGGAATACGAGCACGAGAAAAGCAAAAGTGTGGTAGAAAATAACTATACACAAAGTCAGAGGCCAAAAATAGAAAAGTGGAACAAATGTTAGAATCGGGTAAAGCTCGAGTTTCATTGTCACGGGATTTCCTCTGACCGATTTCATCAATATTCAAGGAGTTGGCCTGGTTAAGTTGCAAATTTAAAACGGGCATATCTCGTTAAGGACATCGACTTTGGTAACGATACGTTTTACACATCTTAGATAATGTACTAGCAATCGTTGCCGTTTAAGAAATCCGTTTACATTTTTTTATACTTTTCCCGACTTCAATCGGACCATGCTCTTTTAAGGTAGCAAGCTGAGCACATTTATTCGGTATGGGTTTATGACTTCTCAACTGCCTTAACCGTCTTAAGTCGGTATCGTTATTGCAATAGAAACGGATATTTTTGTAAATTCATATGTTTGTCAGTGTTTATTTGACTATTGTAATGATTTATGTGTATTTTTATGTTCTTGGTAATTTGTGCCATACAGCTTGGTCAGATGTATTCTCGTTTAGATAAAGGGGGTTTTAATATTTAAGTTTATGTTCTTTTAATTGTTTAAAATTAGGATAGGAAACAGTCCTTATTACCTGGATAATCGACTGTTTTAACGTCTAATGTCATTGACTGTCTGCAACTAGTTAACTTGAAATTGGAGTTGAAATACTAAACCTGATCTCACATGGAAACTGAGGAACTTACGAGGATACAGTAATATAGGCCTTACAAATCCACTTTGACATTAAGTGTTAATGATGCTATTCACGTTTGGTTGAAAATATTAAATCATGGTGGACTAGTGAATGTTCTCAAAAACAAAATATCATTTTAAATGAATCAAGATCAACCAAGTTGTCTGGAATATAGGATACTTTGATTTTAGAGACCCATTCACATATTTCGTAGGAGAATTCCATGTAAACTGTTTTAATTTTGCGGTGCAGCTTTTCAAATAAATTGGGTAACTCAATTTGTGCTCAAATCTGCTTAGCCCTTTCAATTACCTTTTGGGTAAAATATATACGAGAGCCACCTTAAATAAATTATATTTATAGTCGACCGCGCGTATATAGACATCTGAAAGTGGGAATACGTAACAATTCCATCACGAGAACTTATAATAATTCATTTGATTGTAATATGTAGAGTGCCCCTCCAAACCTGATTGAGGAGATGGAGTGTTAAAAGAAGACGATTAAGTATTTGTCATTAAATGGAGGTCAACAACTGTTTCGTTCCGGGGATATCAGGCTTGTATACATGGTATTAATGTATCAAGGAAATCAGGGTAATTAATTCATATTAACATATATCATCAGCTATTTTCACCTCTGTACCTTAGCACTATGTTTGCATTTTTGACAAACTGTTTTAGTATTGAGGATACGAAATACCAAGTTCAAAATCTACTTTAGGAGAATCGTACTGTCGCTATGAAGAGATAATTTGCGTGTATCAGAAATCATTGTCTGGCATGTTGACTCCTTGTTTGAATGTTAATACATTTGTATTATGATGATACAATATATAATACATACCATTTGTGTTGTTGGTTGTGGCTTTCTTCGGCTGTGCCTCTGTACTGACCCGAAATATATCCGTCTACTTTACTGTAAAAATGTTTGTAAATGTTTTAAAGTTAATGTAAAATACGAAAGAGACTGGTGTCACATGATTATGGCACTAACAACAATGTACCACCGTAGCCATTCACGGACCCCTGAAATTCAGAAGTGAGACCAGGTGCCCTGGACGAGTAGCGTCTCTTATTTGGCTAGCAACACCCGCCGTGAGTGCGGAGGAAAGAAATATAATTCACCACTGTATATATAAATGAATGTGAACAAACTCTGTGTAGAAAGTGTCATCGCCGCATAAGGAAAAAAGGGTATAATAACACTTAAGGAATATCTTCCTCATTCACACAATCAGGAGATTGGTTCTCGGCTCCTATTTATTTTTTTCCAGATATTTACACTTTTGATATTTCCGCTGTTTCAGTCTTGAGCATTTAATAAATTTTACGAGCATATGATGCACTAAATTTATACAAGTATATATGTTCTGATATTATTATCAGTAAATGTGACTAAAATTAAGTCCCGTGTGATAATCACAACACCTGCTCTCAACCAAATCTCCGAAACATTAACAAAAGAATAACAAGTTTCAAACCTAACACATGTATCTTAGGTAGGAATGCTCCACAAAATCAGCAGTCTGAATCAACATTTCATATACCTCTCAATATAATGCTTCTTAAATTGACAATTTATCACTTCGTACCGGATGAATAGACTAACAGTATTATATTTCACCAATTGACCTTCGCTGCCAAGCGTGAATATTACTCCTTTCGATCATTTGTATTCAATATTGGATTTGATCATTTCTATATTGCCACGGCTCGACGCAGTGCACACATTTCACTAACATGATACAGCTGGATGTAGTGCATACATATTTTACTAACTTGGTGACAGCTGGATGTAGTGCATACATATTTTACTAACTTGGTGACAGCTGGACGCAGTGCATACATGTACATATTTCACTACGCAGTAACTTTAAGGCACTCCATTACGTCACTGAAATTATAGTCTACTGAAAACTGCATAAATGAGTAAAGATTATTAATGCAAAAAGGTAAAAATGAGAATTGTTTAACAAGTTTAAAATTCTTTATTTGCACATTTAATTTTAAATTTATCCCTGGCTGTGTGCAGTCACATATGTAGTACAAACAACGAACATGCAAAACGGGCAAGGGTATTCTGCCATATTTGGTAATCATTTTTTTTATAAACAATAGATGAAAGCTCAACTTATAACAGGTGTAATTGTGTTTAAATACTGAAATGAAGTTGCTGAATGGTGTAATTTTTCAACAACTGGTCTAGTTAAATCACAATTCTGTTGATATTTTGAAATCTAAAAAGTTAGACCCGGCAGGACACATTTCAAATAGATATAGAACAGTCTTTGTGTGAAATTACACAACAAATGGCATTACAGTACAGCTTTTCTGTTAGCATCTTGATTTTGTAGTTTAGCCCGCTTCATATAATGCAATGGGTTAAAGTGACGTGACAGTGACCTAATGTTATGTTTTGGCGCGTTTTCTGCAACATTATATATTACCTTAACACGGCTGCATAACATGGTGACAGCTGGATGCAGTGCATACATACATATGGGTGCAGACGTATAATAACTCGTGCGCTCAGTACTGCTGAGCACACGCGTTTGCGTTAACGCATATTTACTAGCATGGTACAGCTGGATGTAGTGCATACATATTTACTAACATGGAACAGCTGGATGCAGTGCATACATATTTCACAAACATGGTGAAAGCTGGATATTTTTATTATATATCAGTATTTTTAATAAATTCATATTCTAAATTAGGAATATTAAATTATGGATTAAATGCAAAAATAAAAAAAAAAATAATAATAATAATAATGATAATAAGAAGCATCATTATAACTATTTGTCGTGTACATATTTAGATTCGTGCTCGTGTTTCAGTCCCATCAGTTGTTCCTTTGTGTACTTTGTGTATAACATTCGAATAAGAGCACTGTGCTGTGTCACTGTAGTCGCGTCAAATTCCTGAAGATGTGAATAAGTGAAATCTTAATGTGACGTAGAACAATCTATTCTAAAACGTTTATGCTATGAAAAACACTCACTAAGAACGTTTAGCTAACAGCTAACAACTAAGTTCAGAATATAGAAATATGCTTAAACAACTTATCGGCATCATCGTCGCTGTTTTCAGAATAAATTCGAGCAAATTGTCGACATTGAATAGGTACATTTTATGCATATTTATTTGTCATTAATACGAAGCAGCATTCGTACAAATGTTTCATAGTCCAGGTTTTAAACAACTGGTAATTGCTTTTACAAGTCAAAGCAAAGATATTTTCTCTCTTTTCAATACATATTGTTTGTCCCTCCGATCCTGGAGCACTTACTTTGCCTGATAAACTCTTAGAAACGTATCCTCACAACGATCAGTCAGCGGTGTTACATCATGTAAAGATGATAGATAAATCCAAACCATAAGTCTAAAAATCATGAAACCAGAGGACATACAAAATCAGTGAAAATGAAAAACAAGTGAAAAATAACAAAATATGTCTACTTGAAGAGCATATGTGAACCCCTGTGATGGAGTGAGATCAGGTGCCGGGGAGAGTGAGCATCTCCTGCTTGCTATCAGAATACCTAACAGTTTTAGCAGATAAGCATAGACACAATTAAATTTCTTGTTTCTATGTAAAATCCTGAAAATCAGTAACAAATTGCCACGAGATATCATGAATTGGAATGATAACGTTATTTTATCATGTAATAAAATAATCAAACGTCTTATAAATAGACAATATAATATTGAGATCATCAAAAAGACTATAGGTCTTGTATTTGGCCCCTCTACAGCCTTATGCAGACTTTAACTTGAACGTTGCACGCTGACTAACAGGGCGGTGGGGACTATATGACGGGCCTTGTCCAAACCTCTTTCAGAGGAGACATGGTCCTGAACCTCGTTCCCTCTGACTGTAAGTCGGGACTCCTACAGATCTAGGGTCTTAGCTCGCTTTCAGACTGGCATAGCACGGTTTATCATGTTGATGTCGCATATATTTTTATACCATTATGTATTTTACAATACCTTACGTGTTTCTATTTTTATGACCTCTCAATATGCGATACCTGTTGACCCTTGGACTTGGACTTACATGGAGGATTATTTATAAATTTTTAAATGTACGTCCTTTGATTGTTCTGCTGTTACGGTGAGTGGGAACGTGGACCCGTAAACCGGTAAACCACACCATTTGTTTGGCTTTTGTCAAATTAAATGACCGTCCTAAGTCGGTATCGTAATTGCACTACAATCAAATATTTTTGTAATGTGATATATGTTCTAGTATATTATTTATATTCATGTATTGTATAGCTCTATGGTGACTTCTGCCACATAACTGAGCCAGTAACTCCTCTTTTTTCTTGCATATAAGATCTATATTAAAAATTAAGAAAAATAAGAACTTAGAACCTTAGCTGAAATTTGTATTTGAAAAATTGTTTTTTGAGGCTCCTTGCCGTGGAAACATATAGATGATAACTTCAATTCTCATTATTAATGAATTAAATGTTCATCAGTTAAACTAATTTAATAAATTGTGTTTTCCCTTCTTATACAAGTGATCAAACATAAGGATATAAGCCGGTGTGACCTAGTGAATCAGGTGCTCGATTCGTGACCGAAAGGTCCCGAGTTCGACTCCTGCCCTGGGCGCATCGGTGTTTGGGATGAGGCAGTAGAAACTGAGGTCCCTGTCACGGTTGACATAGCACGTAAAAGATCCCTCACTGCTTCCGGGGATGGGGGGGGGGTTTCCATTGAAAGGTCTATATTTGTATGCAATACATCAGACAGATGGCGTCACCATTTACGTGAAATAATGACGTAAAACAATATTCAATCAATTAATCAATCAAGGATAAGGATAAAACAAGGCTGCATGTGGTCTTTACTACTTTAATTTAATAGATTTTTGAAACTGAAAACGGTAAGAAGAGAACAAACATTAATTAGATTCACTGTATTTTTATGCTCATCTTTGACTAATTTTGACTCGATATAATCAGTTACCTAACTATCACATAACGTTGAATGTCTTTTTAGAATAGGGGACTAAAATATATTACTACCGACAAGCTTTGATGATAGTCTCCATGGCAACAACATGTCACAAAAAAGGCTTATTTGACAATCTCGAAAGAGTGCTAAAACACAAACCTCGTAACCATGGCAACTAAAATTCAACTTGCCAGACAAAACTTCATTTTCACCTTTTGTGCATTACTTACACCAATAATAAAGAAAATCTGAAATGCCGTGACCAGCTGATTTAGTTACTTTCGTATTATAAATTAAATGTATATCTAAGACCTCTCAAAGTGGGTAGTTTGTTTGTCTTTTATCTATAATATATGGACTATAATTAATATCTTTTTAAATGTATGTCCATTAATTGTTCGCCCGTTGTGTTACGTGAGAAGGTAAGCCCGAAAATCGGTTAACCATTCCATCTGAGTAACTAACGTTATTTCAGTTGACCGTCCGAAATCGGTGTCTCAGTAGTATTGCAATATATTTTTAAAGTCTGTCTATGTCTTTATTGTTTGGGGGGTTTTTTTGTGATGTCTTTTGTCATATGTCTGTGTCAGATGTCTTTGTACTTTCTTTAACAAAGAATTGATATTGATATTTTCATGTACATATTCAACATGTGTGTCTTATTCTGTGTCGACGTCAATATTAGGGAACAGGTAAAAGTAAATTATGTAAAAACTAAAACTCCGCTCATTTAAATTTATTTTATTCAGTAATTCAAATACCAAACTGTTAACGTTTTTTCTCTAGTTTTATTGTTATCTTTGCATTTGATGTTTAAGTCTACTGTCCAATATATCGATGCCGTAAATAATAATGTGCTTTCATATATATCCTTATGAAGTGAAAATTAACGACAATGATACAATAACAAATCCACCTCAAACGTGTCGTATTGAGACATTATACAATACTTAACATAGACTGGATCACCATACCTCTAAGCTGTATGACAACATAATTACTTCAATTTACACACACAAACACACATACATACATACATACACACATAACCATAACAAACAAGCAAACAAGACACCCCCCCCCCCCAAGAAAAAATAAAATCAAAACAAACAAGAAATAAATTGCCATTGTTAATCTGTATTAAAGTTGGCAAGCAATCACAGAAAATGCCCACAAAACACGACTCCGTTCGTGCTACCCTAACAAAAAGGTAAACCTACACGTCCGCTGAAAGAGAACCGTTGGTGTGTAAAAGGAGAGATGGTGAGGTGATAAATAAACAATATAGTCACAACAATGTCAGTTAAAACAGGTTATCTATTTTCACTTGAAATAAAGTATTAAAGTAATGCTGTGATTATGATAATTGTGTATGATGCGGATATTTCAGACCTATATGCATTTTTTTATGAATACTATATACTCAAATATATGTATAATTATGAACAATGATTCAAATATCCCTTTATAATCCAGTATATCAGCACAGAGGAAAATTAGGACATCTCATGATGAGTTCATAGACCAAACAGTATTTGGAGAGATACAGAACAACAACAAAGGATTCTGGCCATACCTGAAGAGCAACGTCAGGACTCACAGGGAGTAGCCCCACTGAGGAAGACAGATGGACTCCTCTACGGTGATACTGAATCCAAAGCGAAAAAACTCAACCAGAAATTTCATTCCGTCTACACCAGGTAGGATATCACATGGATGCCAAACAATAGGGCAAGTCCTTATCCAACAATGCCTTCAATTCAAGTTACTCAGGAACATTGACTCCCACAAAGCAAGAGGACTAGATGGAATCCAAGCCAGGCTTCTACATGAGTATGCAGACAAAACTACTCCAGCATTGACCAAAATAACCAATTTCATTGGATTCAGGCACCATTCCAGACGACTGGCGATCAGCTTCTATTGTTCCAGTATTCAAGAAAGGTGATGAGCATCAGGCCTCCAACTACAGACCAGTCTCCCTGACCTCTATCATCCACAGCCAGGTAATGAACCACTTCGACCAGCACCCTATTCTTACCAACAGTCAACACGGCTTCAGATCCAAGCGTTCCTGTGAAACTCAGCCAGTCATTACCATACACAGTATTACCCCACTTTAGACCAGGAAGGCCAAGTTGACATTGTTCTGCTAGACTTCTCGAAAGTATTTGACAAGGTGTCACATCAGAGATTGCTACATAACCTGCAGTACCATGGTGTACGAGACGACACTCTGCTGTGGAATAAGGACTTCCTGAACAACAAACAACACGTCCTTCTAGAAGGCCATGTCTCAACTAGTGAAGATATCCTATCAGAAGTACCACAGGGAACAGTACTTGGCCCTTTGATCTTCCTCACATTCATCAATGACCTCCCAGAAGTCACCAAGTCAGAAACCAGGTTGTTCGCAGATGATTGTTTACTGTACCGCCCAATCAACAACACACAGGACAGCAACAGTCTACAGCAAGACCTTACAGCACTTGAGAAATGGGAAGAAGAGTGGCAGATGTCCTTCCATACGGAGAAGTGCATGGTCATACAGGTCTCATCAAAGCGGAAAACAATCAGCGCAGACTAGAGACTACACAGCCATAAGGTAGAAGTTGTGGACTCGGGTACCTTGGAGTTACAATCAGCAGCAACATGAAGTGGATTAAGCACACTGATGTCATCAAAGCGAAAGCCAATATCACTCTAGGCTTCCTAAAGCGAAATCTTAGAGGTTGTAGAACATCAGCACGGGTCAGAGCCTACGAAGCCATTGTACGTCCAACGCGGGAGTATGCTGCCTCCATATGAGACCCTCACACTAGCGGACAGATAAACCAGATAGAGAAAGTCCAGCGTAGAGCGGTACGATTCGCTACAAGGAACTACTGGGATATGAAAGCAGGCAGCGTCACCAACATGGTCATCTCCCTGGGATGGGAACCGCTACAGATCAGAAGAGTAAAGATCCACCTTCTGTTGCTATTCAAGATCCAGCACAATCTAGTGGCCATTCCAGCAAAACAATACCTAGTCGAGACAGACACCAGGACAAGGATACAACATAGTTTTTGCATCCCAACAACGAAAAAGGATGAGTACCGGTTCTCCAATTTCCCGCATACCATCAGGGATTGGAATAGACTTCTATCATCAATGACATCAGCATGTTCCTTGAGAACTACCGGACTGCAATGGGCAACATACCACCTGCCCACCTCAGCTTAGGATAAGGGTCAAGGATTTTAACTGTATCATATTGCCCTGTTAGGCTTTTATCTTGATTGCCGCATAAAGTATAACGCTTAACTTTTGAGTACACTTCATATTGGGAAAAGAAGAAGATATCCACATACATAATGCCTCTTTTTTTCTCTCTCATATTTGTGAACGATTTGATTTTGTTTACATCAAAAACATTCAAGAAAACATTTCATTGTATTAATGCAACATCCTCTTTTTATGACGTCCTTTTTGCAGAATCATGCTAAGTATGAACACATGTAATTATGACATAATTTATTGTTTGTTTCAATTCAATTCAATTGTAATTAGTTGCAAATTTAACTTCAAATAAATCTCTTGATAAAAGTCAAGTTGTGAAAAGAGTATGTCTTATTCCTCCTACATATTGAGTAGTGGAAATATTTTGTCATTTTTGTTAATATATTGAAAAGCCAGAATGAATACATATCAATAATTGTGCATGTTTTTATTTGTACGCAATAGAGCTAATCTTGAATTTTGGCCACGAGATATGAAAGCTGATTCTTACTCTTGCAGAAACTTTGTGGTAATAATAATAATAACAAATCCAGATGATTCGGTAATCTCTATACATTGCTACAAATAGGTAAAATGTTTAATATTATTACGAAATATTTGCCTATAGATATAACTAAGATAAGATTTATCAGCTGAATAATAACAGAGTGTTAAATGAAGAAAGCTAATTGATAACTTGCTATAATATATTCCTCGAATGTAGAACATTTTTCAATGAACGTAAAAGTTTCCTATGCATGAGATTGATTTAGTGTCCTTGTCTTCATGTAATCATGTGTGTATGTAAATGTATGTATTTCTTGAACTTGCAGAAATGTTGCATGACGTTTGCCATGGGTATTGCATACAAGCAGGTGACGCTTACTCCTCCAGGATACCTGTTTTCACCTAAGTTTAATTGATGTGATATTGCACACGATAGTTTCCTTTTATTCCATGGACTTAGACATGTGGTTACACTTTCGATACTATGTTTACTTCTATGATTTTAGAAAATATTCTTTAAACACGATTTCATTTAAGTTTTGACACGTTCAAAGACAAAAGTCATGGCACTAGATTACTGGGAACAAAACTGACTGATCACAAAGTTTTCTCTTAAGAGAGGACATTATTGTTAAAACTATATTCATCTTCTTAGTGTGTGATGTTTGCAAAAATAAAATATATTCTATTATATAAAATTAAGAGAACCACATAAACTCTAGATATTTTAAGAAAAATTAAATCACTATAATTAAATTGTGATTTGAGTAAACGAAACCAAAACAAAGGTTTTTTTTAGTAAAGAATGAGATGCTAAAAACAGCTAGGTAAAAGGAAAAGAACAAAGAAAAGAAGAAAAAAAAAAAAAGAAAGAAAGAAAATAAGTGCTTCAAACCATACAATTAGACGGTAATTACTAGATAAAAAATCAGGATAATGTTTTAAGCTACATGCCGTTTAAAAGAATCGCTATGGCCGGATTTTAATTCCAAACCGAATCAAGGTCACAAGGTCGAACGTCATGGTATCAATTGAAAACTGTGGTCATAAAGAATCTATAAGTGAAGTATCAAAGTCTCCTACCCAAAGTGATTTAAAAGATATAGCCAAAATTAAGGTTTTTCGAAGTAGGTCGGAGTCGAAGGTAACTAGGTCAAAAGTTATGGCATAATTTGAAGGCAATGATCATAAGATACATACTATATCTATCTATCTTATACAAAAACAAGTGAGGGGCAGGCTTGGTGTAGTGGTTAAGCGCCGACAATCCTGGTTCGATTCACGGGTTGCGCCACTATATTTAAGGGGTTCGTTTCTTCCTGCTTCCATGTCGTGATATAACTAAGAAATTGTTGAAAGCGACGTAAAACACCAATCAACCATCTAACAACCACAAACAAGTGATTAAAATATCTTTAGAACCTACCGACCAATAAGTCTGACTTTAATTAACTACAAGATATCGCATTGTATCACGACGACATTAAAAATGATTAATTGATTATATTTGTTAAAGACTAAACGGTCTTTATATGTAGATAGCATACATTTATTTTAAGAATTCGAAAAATGGCTTTTGATTTGGTTCTTTTTTATTTTAAACTCTAAAAGCTTTTGATTTTGGAGATGTTTCCATATAATGAATGACTTTTTTTACATAGCACCCCTTATTTAGATTCACAAACAATCTGAATCTTGCATTTTGAAGAAGATATCCATTGGAGTTTTTAAATAATTCATCTATCCCTTTCTACTTTTCATTTCAAAAGTAAATAAGTAAACAAAAACTAAATTTATTTTGATACTCTATTTCTTTTCAGTTACATTTATTACTACAAAAAGTGTTAATGCGGAGCATAAATACAGCATAGCAATGCTTTATTAGTAGTCTACAAGGCAAAAAATCTAAGAAATTGCCTAAAATAGGCAAGATAAGAAGGAAGAATGAAAAGTGACTGACTCAGTCGTATGACAGAATCACCATGGAAATATACAGTATATAGTATAATGATACGGTAAAAGTACATAAGGGCATCACAAAAATATTCCATTATAGTGCCATGACGATACCGAATTAGGACGGTCATTTGATATGACAATAGTCAATCAATTGGTGTGGTTAACCGACGCGGTTTTCTTGCCCACCTTCCCATTCACCGCAACAGCAAACTTATCAAAGGGCCCACATTAAAAAAAATAATCTTCAAGGGTCAACAAGTGTCTCAATTTGAGGTAATAAAGAAAAAGGAGGAGTTACTGGCTCAGTTATGTGGCAGAAGTCACCATGGAGCTATACAATACATGAATATAAATAATATACTAGAACATATAACACATTACAAAAATATTTGATTGTAGTGCAATAACGATAAAAACACATATGATAATGCAGAAAAACATTAAAAAAAAAAAAACAGGTCTAAAAGCATCAAAATTTTCGGAATGGAAAAACAAATTAATTACACGTGTTAAGATACCCTTCTAAATCACCTGATGCATTTGTTTTGATTATCCGCTATCAAAACTGGAAAAGGGGCTGCTGGTGGTGTGGATTACACTCACCCCACTATGAGGATCGGTCGGAGACGGAACTTTTTAGGAGACACTGCAAATTTCAAAGTTACCAAGATTCAGCAAAATTTCAAAATTGGTTCTGAAGGAGAAGTCTATCAAAAATAGCAAACAGTCGTATTATTTTTGTTCTTTATCTATTTCTGATAAAATCAGTCAAAGTACATCAAATCAATGTAAGAAACCTAGAGGGAAAGAATTTTAAAAATTACCTAAAAATAGGAATGACGAAGTGCAAAGAGGTATTACAATCAGTCAAAATACTTCTTTTAAGTGTTTAAGATTTAAATTCACTCTTTAAATTAGCAGGTGGAGATGAAGAGAAATATGAGATGTAGTGTTCTTTTATTCCATATACTTTGAGATGTAGTTAACCCTGCAGTTCTTCTTTGTTGTTTACTTCGTTCATGATGTTACGGGTTTGCGCTTCACATGGACAATTCTATAACCTCCCTCCGGACTGCTCTGGAAAATGAAGTAAGATTCTTATTATAACATTGACATATGTAAATGATTTTTAAACCAAGGTATTTATACATGAGTAGGTGTCATGGGTCTGGCATCGGATAGATAAGCAACCAATTATATTCGAGATATCTTCTGACAATGCCGTGTCTATTTTCAAATCATTCTTATATAAATACCCTCTCTTTATTTGATATGGACATTTCTTGTTGTAATTCGACTCTTTATAATCCTGTCATTCGTCCCGGGACTGCCAATTATTTTCCGGTTTATCTAGATATTAATGAAAAGGTACCCAAATCCACCAAACAAACCGTTTCCCTATGCAATGAAATTTCTCACGAAACCCGTAGTACTTTAAATGGGTGACGATATGTATTTATATTCCTTTTTTCCCTTGCAACACGTAGAGATATTTTGGAAACACTGAAGTCGTCATCAGTCTAACACGATCTGAAAAAGGCTTTCTCGGCGACGTATTCTTAAATATCCGTTATATAAATATGTCATATGTTCTCATCTTTTTACTTATATGTGCATCTCTTTATCATTGAGGATTAGAAAAGAGTTAAGAGACATTTTTCATTTTATCAAACAGTATCCGTGCTTATTAGCAATATTTTTGTTTCATTTATGCATCCACGGTAGACTATTGAATAAGCCAGCAACCGAATACATAATCGAAAGGTTCTCTCATATGTAGGAAAATTTATTAGATACATGAATTATTTTGTTTTATCTCGCCACGGCAAGATACGATACGTATCTCGCTACGACAAGTTACGAGTAATTTAATGAACATCTCACACGTGGTCATTTGCTGCAGATCACATAGTGGGTTGTAAGTAAACTTAAGTTATTTAGTTTACTTACAACATTATAAAATACTAATTCTTTTCATTTATTTATCAAAGGCTAATATCTCGCCATGGCGAGACAGTATCTCGTCATGGTGAGATAGTATATTGCCGTGGCTACACAGTAACTCGCCGTAGCGAGATAATGATTTTTATGTCCCTAATAAGCTTACGTACATATGCAAATCACTGAAATAAGAGGATATGGATGGAGAGTATCTACTATTTCAAATACAGATCTGCTGCAGCGTAATCCGACTACCGACGAAGATGTTGTTTAGACAGTGGTCTTCAAAATGCATTTATCACAGTATTGAAACATTAATAGAAGAAACAACGTTGCATAATACACCACTTTGCTGTATAGGGTTTTGAATTGATAATTTTCATTTAAGTACTGTTGCTTTTAAGGACAGGTGTTAAGGTTTGTGAATTCATATTCATTTTATGTCCGCCTACAATTATCCAAACAAATATTATAAGGTGATATATTTGTTGATCTATCGCCTTTTCGTATTATCGGAAGTAAGTAATTGATATTACGATATCTGAATGTTTTTAAAAGAGGATACAGAAGACAGATATGACCAAAGTGTATGACTCAAACCAAGGAAAATAGTAGACAGAAGACATATCACCAAGTTGTATGACACAAACCAAGAAAAAGAGAAGAGAGAAGACAATTGACCAAACTGTATGGCACAAAGCAAGGAAAAGACATTTGCAAACATCATCAAACAAAAGACATCTGACCAAACTGTATGACAAATCACTAAGGACATGCACATAAAACATGGTAATAGTAGAATAAACACAGAAAACGACAATTCAGAAATATTCGATCGTATTGCAGTTATGATAACGACTTAGGGCGGTTAATTAAAGTAACAAACGCCACTCAATTACTGTGCTTAACTGGTTAACGCCCACATTCCCATAGACTGCAAAAATAACACAATCAAAGGACACACATTTGAAAATTCATAAATAATCCTCCATATAGAGAACAAGGATCAACAGGTGTCTTAAGACGAAAGGTCATAGACTTTCTTTAAATCAATATATACAAAATTTTACAATTTAGTGCACCATATGCGCATTTCGACAATTTATGTCTCTTCAGTGACGCTCGTGGCCAAATGATTGGAATTCTCAAAATATATAAATATTTGAAGAGCAGTTTTGAAAGCAAAATGACCGAAAAGTGAACCAAAGAATCTATCTAAGGACATAGCTATGCATGAGAGAGATACTCCTTAGTTTTAGACTGATTTACTTAATTTGATGACTGAAAATTTGAAGCATATATTTCATGTTAGTACAAAAGCACTGAAAACTAGACTTATGATACCTATTGGAACTATCAGTCTACCATCAGTGGCAAAGGTCGAGTGGTTATAATAAATATAGAACATTTATACCTAAGAATTTAGTGCACCATATGCGCATTTCGACAACTTCTGTTTCTTCAGTGATGTTTGTGGCCAAATGATTGGAATTCTCAAAATATATAAATAGCTAAAGAGCAGATTTGAAACCTAATGACCGAAAAGGGAACCAAAGAATATATCCAAGGACATAGCTATGCATGAGGGAGATACACCTACGTGTTAGAGTCATTTACTTAATTTGATGACTGAAAATTTGAAGTAAATATTTCATGTCAGTACAAAAGCACTGACAACTAGACTTATGATGCCCTCGGAAACTATCGGTCCACCAGCAGTGACACCGGCCTAGTGGTTATAATAAATATAGAACATATACACCTTAGAATTTAGTGCACCATATGCGCATTTCGACAACTTATGTCTCTTTAGTGAAGTTCGTGGCCAAATGATTGGAATTCTCAAAATATATAAATAGCTAAAGAGCAGATTTGAAACCAAATGAACGAAAAGGGAACCAAAGAATATATCCGGGGACATAGCTATGCATGAGGTAGATACACCTACGTTTTAGAGTGATTTACTCAATTTGATGACTGAAAATTTGAAGTATATATTTCATGTTAGTACAAAAGCACTGAAAACTAGACTTATGATGCCCTCGAGACCTATCGGTCCACCAGTAGTGACACCGGCCTGGTGGTTATAATAAATATAGAACATATATAACTTAGAATTTTGTGCACCATATGCGCATTTCGACAACTTATGTCTCTTCAGTGATGCTCGTGGCCAAATAATTGGAATTTTCAAAATTCGTAAATATTTGAAGAGCAGTTTTGAAACCAAAATGACCGAAAAGGGAACCAAATGATATATTCAGGGACAGAGCTATGCATGAGGGAAATACACCTTAGTTTTAGAGTGATTTACTTAATTTGATGATTGAAAATTTGAAGTATATATTTCATGTCAGAACAAAAGCACTGAAAACTTGACTTATGATGTGCTCGGGGACTATCAGTCCACCAGCAGTGACACTGGCCTTGTGGTTATAATAAAGATAGAACATATATACCTTAACTTAAACACATAACCGATGATTCGCTTAAGATATATTTCAGAATTCAAAATGATCTCAAGCTGGTTACACATTTATCACGACCTTAAATCAAAGGGCTGTTGTGTTTTATTTAGTCAGGATAGATGTTTAATACACAATGTCTTCTTCATATAAAAGTAACAAGTGTTATTATTAACACACATGACATGACATTAATGACAAAAAAGTTTGGCACCTGATCCCACCTCTGTTTTGACAGAGGTTCGTGATTGCTAATATTTTATTTACATATGTATTGTCGTGTTTCTTCGACTCCGACTTCTAGTTGTGGATATCGGATCAATATCTTTGATTTGTAACTGTATAGTAAAATAGGTGCCATTATCAAATTGAAATGATTGAATGGTTATCTATGTGTGAACTAAAGCTTATTGTCCAGTATGATTGCGAGTTTAGAAGATCGATGCAATCACTCTTTTGCTATGCCATTTTTATTTAATCTTAGTTATCCAGTGATCATTCTTATCAGGTACTTTGATCAAAATCATTTACGAGTCATTTCATTATTCATTATGCAATAGAGTTTTTAACTCATGAAACTCATTAGAATTCGATATGCATAAAAGTTTATCCAATATGTACAGAAATAAATGTATGTCTAACCAGATGTATCATTGGATATAATCTATATTAAAACTACCTGATAAAGAAACACAGAGGCTTACTCTTCCAAACAAATGTTCTAAAAGTGGAATATATGGTCTTCGATGCAATTTGCAAAATGGTATCGTTGAAACTGAGTTCATTCATAGATAGTATTCAGTCGTTTATCAATTGTGCGTTATCTATTTACATGTACAGTATGTACATAAGACAGATTTCATATTGAAATAAAAAATGAATGAAATGGTAATCCTCACAAAACACTATCCAGTCCACATTTAAAAACTTTCTCTTGAATGAGAAATTATTCCTACTAGCATTTGTATGGCAAACACATTTGCATGTAATACTATATATAGCCTGTTTACCTGTTTCGAAAGCACAGTTGATAAATATAGTGATAGCATAAACATCTTATTGAAATATACGAAAGTAATTCAATTTTGACTTGACTTTTCTGGTAAGTTTGTTCTCCAATAATTTCTATAGTTTCGGCCTAGCGCATCACTAAAGAGATTTTTGGGAAAAAAATGCGCAAATCGGCATTTGGTACGAATACTTAAAACTGCTATGAGACCAGGTGCCCGGGAGAAATGAGCGTTTCTTGTTTGGATAGCCACACCCGCCTTGAATGCTCCTACATATGAAACAAATATAATTCAACACTGTATATAAACGGGAATGTGAACAAAACTGTGTAGAAAGTGCCACTGCCACATAACATCAGGAAAAAAGGTATAATAACACTTCACGGGGAACTTTTTAGGAGCTCCACCCTGCAAAGGGAATAAGTGAGACATTAATGTAATGGTGTCACATTCCATCGTTGTTTCAGAGAAGAGTGACCAATGCAAGAATCCAAGATAGTCCCCAGCGGCAATACTGCTCATTCAATCAGAACAAAAAGAGGATATTCCATATACTATTCATGTCAAGTCTGAGTAAAATCAGACTGCTGCTTTTAGAAAAGAAGAATAAAGTATGAAAATTTTACGGAAGACGGACGCCAAGCGATGGCAATAGCCAACGTGGCCTTCCGGCCAGGTTAACTATTGAATGAGGGTTAATAAATAAAATATATGTTACGTTGTGAGTATTACATGTATCAGTTAATGTCCACTAAAGTACCACCATCTTGGACATACCAGTTTGTTATAGTTGCAGTAATACAGAGTAATCGTGTCAGAGTAAGCATGACACGTAAAAAGTCAATCACTGTTTCAGGTGGGCCGAGTGCAAGGGTATGAATTTCTCTAAAATGCATCGGGCATATGACTTCACCATATTAATGAAATAATCGTGGAATGATGTAGAAGAACAATCAAGTTATTGATCAATAAGTTCGTTGAAGGAAGGAGACAATGACTTTATTCTCATGACTTTTCTACGTAGAATTATTCAAAAAGTTTTGCCCAACTCATCAGTATTCCAAAAATCATAAAACGAAGAGTATACTGAATCAAGAAAATGCGACCTACAACCAAAAGTAGAAATCTTTGCAACTAGTAAATATCAAATATCGAAGATGTCATGTCCATTTTTCAAAATGAAATTGGAATATCTCATTTCTGAGTATCATGTAACATTCAAGATAACAAGATGCAATATTGTATGATAAAGGCCATGTATCGACTATAGAACTTTCACAATAATGTTGTTATTTTACAACTTTTAAGCCACATGATAAGCATTTATCTGAAAGTCACTTTGTCCCCTGGCATAACATACGGTGTTTTCATATCTCAGTTAATACGTTATTCCAGAGCATGTTCAAATTACAATGACTTTGCTCTGAGGGCTAGGCGACTTTCAGTTAAGCTGCTCAACCAGGGTTATATATGTGCTAGACTAGCAACATCACTGAGGAAGTTCTATGGTCGTTACGAGACTCTTATTACTCCATATGATATCTCGTTATCCAGACTTTTAAATGATATTCTGGACTGAGACCAATTCCGATCACTTTACACAGATTTGACACCTCCTATACTAGAATGTTACCTACTTTGACTTCTCCATATATAAATACATATGGAATTTACACGATTTGACTCTTTGTACTGGGTATATGTGACGGGTGTTTCTAGCAAGCAGGAGATGCTCACTCTCCCCGGGCACCTGATCTCCATCACAGGGGTTCACATATGCTCTTTCAAGTAGACATATTTTGTTATTTTCCACTTGTTTTTCATTTTCACTGATTTTGTATGTCCTCTGGTTTCATAATTTTTAGACTTATGATTTGGATTTATCCATCATTATCCATCATCTTTACATTCTAACTTAGATATGCTTAAGCCATAGACCTGAGAAATGGATATTTGCTACTCATATAGGAAACCATTGTGCTAATGTATTTGAAATCTGCACGTTTGTCACAGAGTGAGTTTTTCAGGTGATTATTAATATCGAAGAGTAAGATAATATCCAGATTCAAAGTAGAATTGTTATTCTTTCTGATTTTATTACTTTCTATTTAACTAAGATATAAATATCTAAAGAACTAAGTACAAGTTATTTGTATACCAGTATTTGAAGATAAAGAGCAAATACTGTCAAAATGAAATTTCTACTGAGCAAAACATACCAGCGGGCAGTGGATAATCGAATACCGACAGTTTGTTAGAATGATTTTTCTTAACACCAATAACAGGAGAGAGAGAGTGTATTCCACTTCATCTGGTCACATAACTTTCAGTTTTTTTTTTTTTGGGGGGGGTGCTTTTTTTTTCTTTCTTTTCCAGTGAAAACAGTTGGAAATTTTCTAAAGGACAAGAGTAAACTGTATCCCAGTACTCTTGAATGCCATCTTTTAATTCCAGTGTGATATTTATATGAAATCGATAAGGATTTGCTGGAGTATTTCGAGGAAACAGTAATAAAACGTTGTTTATAATGATGTTTGTGAAAGTTTTAGAATACCATAACAATAAAGCAAGTCTAAATCTAATTTACTTGTGTTCATACCACACACAATGAGAACAAATTTTAATCCTCAATCTCCTCTGAAATGACAAAATTATAGGGCGTAAGTAGGATTTCTTGCAGCTGAATTTAATCTTAATCTTTTCACTGAATTAAGTAATATTTCTGACATGTAAAAATATAATTGTGCAAATTTTGTCTGCTTTCAGAGAGCGGGAAATTCTCTGTTGGCAATGAACCTATATGAAAAGAGGTTCGAACTGATTTGTTTAAGAGTGCTAGATGTTAATTCGTGGTGACTCCATGGTGACTTCTGCCACATAACTGAGCCAGTAACTCCTCTTTTTTCTTTCGTTTATGATAATGATTGATAAGCAACATATATATTGTGACACAACAGATCTTGCCATTTTATAAGTGCTAAATCTTCTTAGAGATAATTTATTTCCAAAGACTTATACTTGTACCAATTCTTGTATCAATTGTATGTTGATGACACAAACGATTAATTCGATATAGTATTGAAAGGTTTGTATCTTAATCCATAAATGCGCACATTTTATTTGCCTTTAAGGAACAACTTTTCTTTCAATAATACACATACCTAATGTAAGGCTGCTGTATGGTTCATTACTGGAATAAGAATCATTATGGAAATGTATCTGCAAACCAGTTAATCGATTTAGCACTGAGATGTCTCGTTTTGTAAACTAGCTCTATTGTTTTTAGTGCATATACAATTTAGTTCTTGTTTACCCGTTGAGCATAGTGAATACTTTGTTTTGTTATGGCTAGACAAATAGGGTAAGTTGTCCTTAAGAACACAACATCACAAATCGATTAATCTCATCCTTTGTTGGCCAGTAATTGAATTGTTAAACCCGTAGTCAGAGTGTCCAAATCACAATTTTTTTATCAAGCAGATAGTCGTTATTTTAGATATCAAATTTGGGTTTTAGAAATTAGATTACGATAAGTAATACAGTCGAGCAATTGATTTTAGTAATGTTTGGACACCAGGAAAACACACGTATAAGATATAAAAAATTGTGTAAGAATCTGGCTTCTCATTGATCAAAGTCGATACCATTTAACCGGTGTTACAATCCATAGGTTGAATAGCTTATCTATATAAATACAATCCACCTACTTTAATGAAAAGTAGAATACTGGTTAATTTTTGGGATTATTAATTAAAACTTTATAAAAGTGAACATTGCGTAAGATATGTAGTTTTCTAGTTATAGGAATAGATGACCAGTAGATTTTATGGAATAATGAAATAACCGTTATCCGACATATTTTGAGTAATCGACGATTGATATGTATAAGAAGACAAAGTATTTCGATGGTGTCGTCAAGCAATCACCCACTCTGCTATTGAGACACAATAGCTATTGAGACACCCAATCGTCTATTGAGATACAGAATAGCTTTTCAGACACTCAATCGTCTATTTAGACACAGAATAATTATTGGGACATGACGATACACAAAAACCATTTCGACAATGTCTTGGCAACTGAGACACAGAACAAGTAATGAGAAACACAGCAATTAAATGACGTGTGTTAAAAAAGAAACTACCATACAAATTATTTCAGAAATAGTGAAATTCGGAAAATAGCTTAATAATTTTTATTTTTGTTTTTTTGAGAATCTTCTATGGCGACAGAAAACAGAATCTCCTAAAACGACAGAAAAAAGAATCTCCTAAGGCGACAGAAAACAGAATCTCCTAAGGCGACAGAAAACAGATTCTCCAAAGGCGACAGAAAATAGAATCTCCTAAAACGACAGAAAACAGAATCTCATAAGGCGACAGAAAAAAGAATCTCCTAAGGCGACAGAAAACAGAATCTCCTAAAGCGACAGAAAGCAGAATCTCCTTAGGCGACAAAAAAAAAAAAAAAAAATAAAAAAAAATAAAATAAACAGAATATCCTAAGGCGACAGAAAACAGAGCCTCCTAATGCGACAATAATCAGAATCTCCTACGGCGACAGAAAGGAGAATCTCCTAAACCGACAGAAAACAGAATCTCCTAAGGCGACAGAAAGCAGAATCTCCTAAGGCGACAGAAAACAGAATCTCCAAAGGCGACAGAAAACAGAATCTCCTAAAACAACAGAAAACAGAATCTCCTAGGGCGACAGATAAAAGAATCTCCTAAGGCGACCGAAAATAGAATCTCCTAAAGCGACAGAAAGCGGAATCTCCTAAGGCGACAGAAAACAGAATCTCCTTAGGCGACAGAAAACAGAATCTCCTAAAGCGACAGAAAGCAGAATCTCCTAAGGCGACAGAAAACAGAATCTCCTAAGGCGACAGAAAACAGAATATCCTAAGGCGACAGAAAACAGAGCCTCCTAAGGCGACAGAAATCAGAGTCTCCTAAAGCGACAGAAAGCAGAATCTCCAAAGGCGACAGAAAACAGAATCTGTTAAGGCGACATAAAACAGGATCTCCTAAGGCGACAGAAAACAGAATCTTCCAAGGCGACAGAAAGCAGAATCTCCTGAGGCGACAGAAAGCAGAATATCCTAAGGCGACAGAAAACAGACTCTCCTAAAGCGACAGAAAGCAGAATCTCCAAAGGCGACAGAAAACAGAGCCTCCTAAGGCGACAGAAAACAGAATCTTTTAAGGCGACAGAAAACAGAGCCCCCTAAGGCGACAGAAAACAGACTCTACTAAGGCGACAGAAAAGAGAACCCCTAAGGCAACAGAAAGCAGAATCTCCTAAGGCGACAGAAAACAGAATCTCCTAAGGCGACAGAAAACAGAATCTCCTAAGGCGACAGAAAGCAGAATCTCCTAAGGCGACAGAAAACAGAATCTCCTAAGGCGACAGAAAACAGAATCTCCAAAGGCGACAGAAAACAGAATCTCCTAAGCCGACAGAAAACAGAATCTCCTAAGGCGACAGAAAACAGAATCCCCTAAGGCGACAGAAAACAGAATCTCCTAAGACGACAGAAAACAGAATCTCCTAAACCGACAGAAAACAGAATCTCCTAAGACGACAGAAAACAGAATCCCCTAAGGCGACAGAAAACAGAATCTCCTAAGACGACAGAAAAAAGAATCTCCCAAGGCGACAGAAAGCAGAATCTCCTAAGGCGACATAAAGCAGAATCTCCTAAGGCGACAGAAAATAGAATCTCCTAAGGCGACAGAAAACAGAATATCCTAAGGTGACAGAAAACAGAGCCTCCTAAGGCGACAGAAAACAGACTCTACTAAGGCGACAGAAAACAGAATCTCCTAAGGCAACAGAAAGCAGAATCTTTTAAGGCGACAGAAAACAGAGCCTCCTAAGGCGACAGAAAACAGAATCTCCTAAGGCGACAGAAAACAGAATCTCCTAAGGGGACAGAAAACAGACTCTACTAAGGCGACAGAAAACAGAATCTCCTAAGGCAACAGAAAGCAGAATCTTTTAAGGCGACAGAAAACAGAGCCTCCTAAGGCGACAGAAAGCAGAATCTCCCAGGGCGACAGAAAGCAGAATCTCCTAAGGCGTCAGAAAGCAGAATCTCCTAAGGCGACAGAAAACAGAATCTCCTAAGACGACAGAAAACAGAATCTCCTAAGGCGACATAAAACAGAATCTCCTAAGACGACAGAAAACAGAATCTCCTAAGGCGACAGAAAACAGAATATCCTAAGGCGACAGAAAACAGAATCTCCTAAGGCGACAGAAAACAGAATCTCCTAAGACGACAGAAAACAGAATCTCTTAAGGCGACCGAAAACAGAATATCCTAAGGCGACAGAAAACAGAATCTCCTAAGGCGACAGAAAACAGAGTCTCGTAAGGCGACAGAAAAGAGAATATCCTAAGGCGACAGAAAACAGAATCTCCTAAGGCGACAGAAATCAAAATCTCCTAAGGCGACAGAAAACAGAATCTCCTAAGGCAACAGAAAGCAGAATCTCCTAAGGCGACAGAAAACAGAATCTCCTAAGGCGACAGAAAACAGAATTTCCTAAGGCGACAGAAAACAGATTCTCCAAAGGCGACAGAAAACAGAATCTCCTAAAACGACAGAAAACAGAATCTCCTACAGCGACAGAAAAAAGAATCTCCTAAGGCGACAGAAAATAGAATCTCCTAAAGCGACAAAAAGCAGAATCTCTTAAGGCGAGAGAAAACAGAATCTCCTTAGGCGACAGAAAACAGAATCTCCTAAAGCGACAGAAAGGAGAATATCCTAAGGCAACAGAAAACAGAGCCTCCTAAGGAGACAGAAAGCAGAATCTCCTTAGGCGACAGAAAACAGAATCTCCTAAGGCGACAGAAAACAGAATCTCCTAAGGCGACAGAAAACAGAATCTCCTAAGGCGACAGAAAACAGAATCTCCTAAGGCGACAGAAATCAAAATCTCCTAAGGCGACAGAAAACAGAATCTCCTAAGGCGACAGAAAGCAGAATCTCCTAAGGCGACAGAAAACAGAATCTCCTAAGGCGACAGAAAACAGAATCTCCTAAGGCGACAGAAAACAGATTCTCCAAAGGCGACAGAAAACAGAATCTCCTGAAACGACAGAAAACAGAATCTCCTACAGCGACAGAAAAAAGAATCTCCTAAGGTGACAGAAAATATAATCTCCTAAAGCGACAAAAAGCAGAATCTCTTAAGGCGAGAGAAAACAGAATCTCCTTAGGCGACAGAAAACAGAATCTCCTAAGGCGACAGAAAACAGAATCTCATAAGGTGACAGAAAACAGAATCTCCTAAGGCGACAGAAAACAGAATCTCCTAAAACAACAGAAAACAGAATCTCCTAAGGCGACAGAAAACAGAATCTCCTAAGGCGACAGAAAACATAATCTCCAAAGGCGACAGAAAACAGAATCTCCTAAAACAACAGAAAACAGAATCTCCTAGGGCGACAGATAAAAGAATCTCCTAAGGCAACAGAAAACAGAATCCACTTAGGCGACAGAAAACAGAATCTCCTAAGGCGACAGAAAACAGAATCTCCTTAAGCGACAGAAAACAGAATCTCCTAAAGCGACAGAAAGCAGAATCTCCTAAGGCGACAGAAAACAGAATCTCCTAAGGCGACAGAAAACAGAATATCCTAAGGCGACAGAAAACAGAGCCTCCTAAGGCGACAGAAATCAGAGTCTCCTAAGACGACAGAAAACAGAATCTCCTAAGGCGACAGAAAACAGAATCTGTTAAGGCGACATAAAACAGGATCTCCTAAGGCGACAGAAAACAGAATCTCCCAAGGCGACAGAAAGCAGAATCTCCTGAGGCGACAGAAAGCAGAATATCCTAGGGCGACAGAAAACAGAATCTCCTAAAGCGACAGAAAGCAGAATCTCCAAAGGCGACAGAAAACAGAATCTGTTAAGGCGACATAAACCAGGATCTCCTAAGGCGACAGAAAACAGAATCTTCCAAGGCGACAGAAAGCAGAATCTCCTAAGGCGACAGAAAGCAGAATATCCTAAGGCGACAGAAAACAGAATCTCCTAAGGCGACAGAAAACAGAATCTCCTAAGGCGACAGAAAACAGAATCTTTTAAGGCGACAGAAAACAGAGCCTCCTAAGGCGACAGAAAACAGAAACTTCTAAGGCAACAGAAAGCAGAATCTCCTAAGGCGACAGAAAACAGACTCTACTAAGGCGACAGAAAAGAGAACCCCTAAGGCAACAGAAAGCAGAATCTCCAAAGGCGACAGAAAACAGAATTTCCTAAGGCGACAGAAAGCAGAATCTCCCAGGGCGACAGAAAGCAGAATCTCCTAAGGCGTCAGAAAGCAGAATCTCCTAAGGCGACAGAAAACAGAATCTCCAAAGGCGACAGAAAACAGAATCTCCTAAACCGACAGAAAACAGAATCTCCTAAGACGACAGAAAACAGAATCCCCTAAGGCGACAGAAAACAGAATCTCCTAAGACGACAGAAAAGAGAATCTCCTAAGGCGACAGAAAACAGAATCCCCTAAGGCGACAGAGAGCAGAATCTCCTAAGGCGACAGAAAAAAGAATCTCCTAAGGCGACAGAAAATAGAATCTCCTAAAGCGACAAAAAGCAGAATCTCTTAAGGCGACAGAAAGCAGAATCTCCTGAGGCGACAGAAAGCAGAATATCCTAAGGCGACAGAAAACAGAATCTCCTAAAGCGACAGAAAGCAGAATCTCCAAAGGCGACAGAAAACAGAATCTGTTAAGGCGACATAAAACAGGATCTCCTAAGGCGACAGAAAACAGAATCTTCCAAGGCGACAGAAAGCAGAATCTCCTAAGGCGACAGAAAGCAGAATATCCTAAGGCGACAGAAAACAGAATCTCCTAAGGCGACAGAAAACAGAATCTTTTAAGGCGACAGAAAACAGAGCCTCCTAAGGCGACAGAAAACAGAAACTCCTAAGGCAACAGAAAGCAGAATCTCCTAAGGCGACAGAAAACAGACTCTACTAAGGCGACAGAAAAGAGAACCCCTAAAGCAACAGAAAGCAGAATCTCCAAAGGCGACAGAAAAGAGAATTTCCTAAGGCGACAGAAAGCAGAATCTCCCAGGGCGACAGAAAGCAGAATCTCCTAAGGCGACAGAAAACAGAAACTCCTAAGGCGACAGAAAACAGAATCTCCAAAGGCGACAGAAAACAGAATCTCCTAAGGCGACAGAAAACAGAATCTCCTAAGACGACAGAAAACAGAATCCCCTAAGGCGACAGAAAACAGAATCTCCTAAGACGACAGAAAACAGAATCTCCTAAGGCGACAGAAAACAGAATCCCCTAAGGCGACAGAGAGCAGAATCTCCTAAGGCGACAGAAAATAGAATCTCCTAAGGCGAAAGAAAAAAGAGTCTCCCAAGGCGACAGAAAGCAGAATCTCCTAAGGCGACATAAAACAGAATCTCCTAAGACGACAGAAAACAGAATCTCCTAAGGCGACAGAAAACAGAATATCCTAAGGCGACAGAAAACAGAGCCTCCTAAGGCGACAGAAAACAGAATCTCCTAAGACGACAGAAAACAGAATCTCCTAAGGCGACCGAAAACAGAATATCCTAAGGCGACAGAAAACAGAATTTCCTACAGCGACAGAAAAAAGAATCTCCTAAGGCGACAGAAAATAGAATCTCCTAAAGCGACAAAAAGCAGAATCTCTTAAGGCGAGAGAAAACAGAATCTCCTAAAGCGACAGAAAACAGAATCTCCTAAAGCGACAGGAAGCAGAATCTCCTTAGGCGACAGAAAACAGAATCTCCTAAGGCGACCGAAAACAGAATATCCTAAGGCGACAGAAAACAGAATCTCCTAAGGCGACAGAAAACAGAGTCTCCTAAGGCGACAGAAAAGAGAATATCCTAAGGCGACAGAAAACAGAGCCTCCTAATGCGACAGAAATCAAAATCTCCTAAGGCGACAGAAAACAGTATCTCCTAAGGCAACAGAAAGCAGAATCTCCTAAGGCGACAGAAAACAGAATCTCCTAAGGCGACAGAAAACAGAATTTCCTAAGGCGACAGAAAACAGATTCTCCAAAGGCGACAGAAAACAGAATCTCCTAAAACGACAGAAAACAGAATCTCCTACAGCGACAGAAAAAAGAATCTCCTAAGGCGACCGAAAATAGAATCTCCTAAAGCGACAGAAAGCGGAATCTCCTAAGGCGACAGAAAATAGAATCTCCTTAGGCGACAGAAAACAGAATCTCCTAAAGCGACAGAAAGCAGAATCTCCTAAGGCGACAGAAAACAGAATCTCCTAAGGCGACAGAAAACAGAATATCCTAAGGCGACAGAAAACAGAGCCTCCTAAGGCGACAGAAATCAGAGTCTCCTAAGACGACAGAAAACAGAATCTCCTAAGGCGACAGAAAACAGAATCTGTTAAGGCGACATAAAACAGGATCTCCTAAGGCGACAGAAAACAGAATCTCCCAAGGCGACAGAAAGCAGAATCTCCTGAGGCGACAGAAAGCAGAATATCCTAAGGCGACAGAAAACAGAATCTCCTAAAGCGACAGAAAGCAGAATCTCCAAAGGCGACAGAAAACAGAATCTGTTAAGGCGACAGAAAACAGGATCTCCTAAGGCGACAGAAAACAGAATCTTCCAAGGCGACAGAAAGCAGAATCTCCTAAGGCGACAGAAAGCAGAATATCCTAAGGCGACAGAAAACAGAATCTCCTAAGGCGACAGAAAACAGAATCTCCTAAGGCGACAGAAAACAGAATCTTTTAAGGCGACAGAAAACAGAGCCTCCTAAGGCGACAGAAAACAGAATCTCCTAAGGCGACAGAAAGCAGAATCTCCTAAGGCGACAGAAAACAGACTCTACTAAGGCGACAGAAAAGAGAACCCCTAAGGCAACAGAAAGCAGAATCTCCTAAGGCGACAGAAAACAGAATTTCCTAAGGCGACAGAAAGCAGAATCTCCCAGGGCGACAGAAAGCAGAATCTCCTAAGGCGTCAGAAAGCAGAATATCCTAAGGCGACAGAAAACAGAATCTCCAAAGGCGACAGAAAACAGAATCTCCTAAACCGACAGAAAACAGAATCTCCTAAGACGACAGAAAACAGAATCCCCTAAGGCGACAGAAAACAGAATCTCCTAAGACGACAGAAAAGAGAATCTCCTAAGGCGACAGAAAACAGAATCCCCTAAGGCGACAGAGAGCAGAATCTCCTAAGGCGACAGAAAACAGAATCTGTTAAGGCGACATAAAACAGGATCTCCTAAGGCGACAGAAAACAGAATCTCCCAAGGCGACAGAAAGCAGAATCTCCTGAGGCGACAGAAAGCAGAATATCCTAAGGCGACAGAAAACAGAATCTCCTAAAGCGACAGAAAGCAGAATCTCCAAAGGCGACAGAAAACAGAATCTGTTAAGGCGACATAAACCAGGATCTCCTAAGGCGACAGAAAACAGAATCTTCCAAGGCGACAGAAAGCAGAATCTCCTAAGGCGACAGAAAGCAGAATATCCTAAGGCGACAGAAAACAGAATCTCCTAAGGCGACAGAAAACAGAATCTCCTAAGGCGACAGAAAACAGAATCTTTTAAGGCGACAGAAAACAGAGCCTCCTAAGGCGACAGAAAACAGAAACTCCTAAGGCAACAGAAAGCAGAATCTCCTAAGGCGACAGAAAACAGACTCTACTAAGGCGACAGAAAAGAGAACCCCTAAGGCAACAGAAAGCAGAATCTCCAAAGGCGACAGAAAACAGAATTTCCTAAGGCGACAGAAAGCAGAATCTCCCAAGGCGACAGAAAGCAGAATCTCCTAAGGCGTCAGAAAGCAGAATCTCCTAAGGCGACAGAAAACAGAATCTCCAAAGGCGACAGAAAACAGAATCTCCTAAACCGACAGAAAACAGAATCTCCTAAGACGACAGAAAACAGAATCCCCTAAGGCGACAGAAAACAGAATCTCCTAAGACGACAGAAAACAGAATCTCCTAAGGCGACAGAAAACAGAATCCCCTAAGGCGACAGAGAGCAGAATTTCCTAAGGCGACAGAAAATAGAATCTCCTAAGGCGACAGAAAAAAGAATCTCCCAAGGCGACAGAAAGCAGAATCTCCTAAGGCGACATAAAACAGAATCTCCTAAGACGACAGAAAACAGAATCTCCTAAGGCGACAGAAAACAGAATATCCTAAAGTGACAGAAAACAGAGCCTCCTAAGGCGACAGAAAACAGAATCTCCTAAGACGACAGAAAACAGAATCTCCTAAGGCGACCGAAAACAGAATATCCTAAGGCGACAGAAAACAGAATCTCCTAAGGCGACAGAAAACAGAGTCTCCTAAGGCGACAGAAAAGAGAATATCCTAAGGCGACAGAAAACAGAGCCTCCTAAGGCGACAGAAATCAAAATCTCCTAAGGCGACAGAAAACAGAATCTCCTAAGGCAACAGAAAGCAGAATCTCCTAAGGCGACAGAAAACAGAATCTCCTAAGGCGACAGAAAACAGAATTTCCTAAGGCGACAGAAAACAGATTCTCCAAAGGCGACAGAAAACAGAATCTCCTAAAACGACAGAAAACAGAATCTCCTACAGCGACAGAAAAAAGAATCTCCTAAGGCGACAGAAAATAGAATCTCCTAAAGCGACAAAAAGCAGAATCTCTTAAGGCGAGAGAAAACAGAATCTCCTAAAGCGACAGAAAACAGAATCTCCTAAAGCGACAGGAAGCAGAATCTCCTTAGGCGACAGAAAACAGAATCTCCTAAGGCGACAGAAAGGAGAATATCCTAAGGCAACAGAAAACAGAGCCTCCTAAGGAGACAGAAATCAAAATCTCCTAAGACGACAGAAAACAGAATCTCCTAAGGCGACAGAAAACAGAATCTCCTAAGACGACAGAAAACAGACTCTACTAAGGCGACAGAAAACAGAATCTCCTAAGGCAACAGAAAGCAGAATCTCCTTAGGCGACAGAAAACAAAACCTGTTAGGGCGACAGAAAACAGAATCTCCTAAGGCGACAGAAAACAAAATCTCCTAAAGCGACAGAAAGCAGAATCTCCCAAGGCGACAGAAAACAGAATCTCCTAAGGCGACAGAAAGCAGAATCTCCTAAGGCGACAGAAAACAGAATCTCCTTAGACGACAGAAAACAGAATCGCCTAAAACGACAGAAAACATAATCTCCTAAGACGACAGAAAACAGAATTTCTTAAGGCGACAGAAAACAGAATCTCCTAAGGCGAGAGAAAACATAATCTCCTAAGGCGACAGAAATCAGAATCTCCTAAAGCGACAGAAAACAGAATCTCCTAAGGCGACAGAAAACAGAATCTCCTAAGGCAACATCTAAGGCGACAAAAAACAGAATCTCCTAAAACGACAGAAAACAGAATCTCCTAAGGCGACAGAAAACAGAATCTCCAAAGGCGACAGAAAACAGAATTTCCAAAGGCGACAAAAAAGAGAATCTCCTAAAGCGACGGAAAAGTGAATCTCCTAAGGCGACAGAAAACAATCTCCTAAGGCAACAGAAAACAGAATCCACTTAGGCGACAGAAAACAGAATCTCCTAAGGCGACAGAAAACAGAATCTCCAAAGGCGACAGAAAACAGAATCTCCTAAAGTGACAGAAAGCAGAATCTCCTAAGGCGACAGAAAACGGAATCTCCTAAGGCGACAGAAAACAGAATCTCCTAAGGCGACAGAAAACAGAATCTCATAAGGTGACAGAAAACAGAATCTCATAAGGCGACGGAAAAGTGAATGTCCTAAGGCGAAAGAAAACAGAATCTCCTAAGGCGACAGAAAACAGAATCTCCTAAGGCGACAGAAAACAGAATCTCCTAAGGCGACACTCCTATGGCGACAAAAAACAGAATCTCCTAAGGCGACAGAAAACTGAATTAAAACAGATACTTGAAGAACGCACAAATTTTCACATAACATTTATATTTAAAAAAGAACAGTTTGCAAAAATATGAAAATATGCAGACGCCGCCATTTAATTAACAAGATTACAATTGCGGGGAATTAATAGTCCACATAACTGACTTCTATGAGCAAAAGTTACTGTGCTGACCTCGCCTTTACGGTGAATTTGTCTGGTATAAATTGATTTGCTTTATGTAAATCCAAGCTTCAAATTAGTAAAATCAACACGAAATTAAAATAGAAAGGATAGAGCTCAATGAATAGTAAATGTTTCATCGTAAACTTAAAGATTGGATGTGTCAATCAAAACTCCTCCGTTGCCATGTGATCACATCAGCTTCCAGCAAGGCATATATATTGCAAGTCAATGCTTAGAAGCTAGGAGGCGCGGAGAGAATAAGTTCAATAAATTCCAGGATCACTCACGTGGTAAGTTCATCAGCATACAGTAAAAAAGTAAAAACTTCAGCTAACTTAACTATATACTTATTTTATCAACTAAATAAAGAATAATTTTAAACACGTGGAATTGTTATGATTGTAGCTGATTTTGTAACCTTATCATGTTCTTTTTTATTTATGTTACATAAGTATGCAGAAATAAATCATTTTATGTGCGAGCCTAAGTAGCTCTACCGGTTGAGTGACTGACTCTTGGCCGGGATGTCCCGGGTTCGTATTCCGTCGTAAACTCGTCGGTGTCCTTTGTGAAGGTCTAAATTTCTGTGCAGGCAGATGTTGCTTTCATACAAGTACAATATCTTATCTTATGGTTAACAAAAATAAAACGAACAAATGATTTTATACGGTTCTTTAGCTAAATGAGCGAGAGGAATCCGTACTGTTTTCTTCAAATCGAGATGTACGATATTCGGGTATTGAGTATTTCGTAAGATTTCCATGCTTTTATTCAATTGTTGGTATTTTCATTGCAGTTATTTGGTTGCTTAAAAGTTGAGATAAATAACTATTACAAATTTAGGCAATATGAAGATTTAAAAATAATGCACTCTCTGTATTGTATGTGGAGGACTCTTTCTTTCACTGTTAAGTTCTGTGAAGTATTTATTTGATTTGTAAATAATGATGACGTGAGTATGTTCTATACCTTATCATATATGCAATTTTAAATGCACGTTAAAGTCTATAGTTTACAAAAAAAGCGAAAAGATGAAACTGAAAGTGATGTTAAATATTTATTGGTGGATGGCTAGACTTAAATGTTAAGGACCCTCCACTTTTACGCTGATATTCCCAATGCTAGAGAGTGAGGGGCTAAGATGAGTTTCTCATTAGAATCTTAACTCACTTTTCACCCATAGCATACTGGATGAACTATAATTAAACTACATTTATGCGAATTATGAAGAAAGTAGGCCAAACTAAAAGGATTTTAGCTCAATTGTTCCTTCTTTCTTTTATATATTAACAAAATAAAATGTAGATATATTGCCTTATTTCAATATTTATTATTCAGACATGCATTATAATGAAATTCTTGGCGACAGGAAAGGAGTTCAAATAAATTTTAACGGATTTATATTACCATAATGAAACCAACATAATGCCATCTATTTCTAAAGACTATAATTTACATATATATCGATTGAAGTTATACTTAACTTATGTCTATGACAAATGCATGCTGTTGGAGACAAGATACGACTTCAAACACATGGTTGTGCTGCTCATAAAACAGATTTTATTAATGAATATCAAACATAGCAACCTTTCTGATTCCTGTCCGCAAATTATACGGTCACTACAATGGCCTTCTTTGACAATTTCAGATTCTTTATCTCGCTGGAGTCGACGGGTCGATTGACATTTTGTCATAACGTGTATTCCAACGTCCGTCTCTCTGCCCAACAGTGTAAACTTTCCACATTCAGTTTATTGCCCGGGACCACTGAAGGGATTTTGATCACACTCTGTAGAATGTAGCACTTTAAATACTTTAAAAGTATTATCTTTTCTTGACAGATTTCTCTTCAGACGGGCGTAATAACTGAGTAATCTCAGTGTATGTCTTTTGGGGGGGGGGGGCGTTTATTTGCACGCTCTTTTTTTTTTTTACAAAAACATAGAAGTAGAATACAAGAGTACAAGTAATGTTATGTGTTTTGAAGACATTTTTTGTTATTATTGTTATTGTTAGTATTATATTATGACAATTAGATTGTAACAATGACATTTGGTAGACTCTTTAGAATAAATATAGAACATATATACCTATTAAATTAGTGCACCATATGCGCAATATCGATAACTTATGTCTCTTCAGTTATGTTCGTGGCCAAATGATTAGAATGATTAGAAAGAGCAGAGTTGACACCAAAATGACCAAAAAGTAAATCAAAGAATCTATCTAAGGACATAGCTATGCATGAGGGAGATACACCTACGTTTAAGAGTGATTTACTTAATTTGATGACTGAAAATTTGAAGTATATATTTCATGTCAGTACAAAAGCACTGAAAACTAGACTTATAATGCCCTCGGGAACTATCAGTCCACCAGCAGTGACACCGGCCTAGTGGTTATAATAAATATAGAACATATAAACCTATTAATTTAGTTCACCATATGCGCATTTCGACAACTTATGTCTCTTCAGTGATGCTCGTGGCCAAATGATTGGAATTCTGAAAATATATACATATTTGAAGAGCAGAGTTGACACCAAAATGACCGAAAAGTTATTCAAAGAATCTATCTAAGGACATAGCTATGCATGAGGGAGATACTATTTAGAAGTGTTGGGAAGATTCTGAAGACAAGTTGTATATACATGTATATACATATATATATATATATATATATATATATATATATATATATATATATATATATATATATATATATATATATATATATATATATATATATATGTCGGATCATCCGTGGGTCAATGCAAGTCGCTAAAGAATAAAAGAGGTCAAATATAGAAGCACAAGAAAGCGACAAACGACACTAAAATAAAGAAAAATGGTCAAATTATCAAGGCGATCTGCCCCATCCTCTACATAGATAGAAATATGAAAAAAGAAAACTATATACAAAGCACTAATCTTATAATACGATGATATCGGACGTCGGCTACATTTTGCGTATTTACTGTTCGCTGTCTAAATGTAAAATGGCCTGGCCTATATCCGATATTGTGGTCTTAAGGGAATAGGGCGATCCCTATTAGGGTTTGCCTTAACACATTCATGCTGTAATCAGACTAAGTGAAATAACAGAATACTAAGAGATGAAAAGAGAATGAGAAAGGACAAAATGACTGAGAAAGCAATAAATAAATGAAAATAATGATAACAAATAATATATAAATAAGTGTATAAATAAAGAGCGAGTAAATGCACAAAGTCGACAGGACTGGTTTTTAGTATTTCTTGTTCATTTGGTAAACATCCTTCAGTTTGTTGAGACCATTAGGTTTCTACTGTCTTAAGCACAAGTTGCCAAATGCTTTTCTTTAGCAACCCTTGCATCTGTCGTCCACATAATGTGTTGGTCTATGGGTACAACCAGCATGCCCTCCCAACAATGGTCAACCTTGTTAAAATGATGTGCCTCTTTATGTTGTTATTTACTCGCATGTTGAGTGCATCCCCTGTTTCCCCGAAATATTGTTTCTAATAAAATCTACATGTGATTAAGTAAACCACACTTTTGGATTTGCAAAAGAGCTTTTCGAAAATTTTGTACTCATGTTCTGTAATGGAGCTTCTGAAGGCAGAGGTGGTTCATGACTGGGGACAAAGTTTGCAGCGTTTGTTGTTGCAGTTTGTGAATGAACCAACAGGTAGTGGATTTTCAAGCCAGGATCTGACTATATGGTCTTTAATGCTTTACGGCTTTATGTTGGTAACCATTGTGGGCGACTGAATGACCTTAGCCATACGCTTGGATTTATGGAGAGTAGGGAAGTGCTTGTGTAGAATGGAAGATATAATCATCATCATCATTATTATTGCTATTAGATTTTCATACATTCAGATATTGGTATCACTGATAAAATCATAACGTATATTGTTGTAAGTTTTATTTTTTTTAACAAAGTAAAATTTTGAAATATTTTGTAGCACTAAATGTTTTGATTAAATCATTTAACAACAAAGAGGGAAAGGAAAAAAGTAATAGAAAATGAAAACAAAAATGAATAGAAACGGAAAATCAGATTCTGAATTTTTCACACAATGTTGTGTTATTACCGTCATTTATTTAATGAATATTAGGTAGTTTGCTATCATTTGTCAAAACAATAAACAAAAGATGATCTGTATCTGCAGTTTTCTCAAGTAGGGAGTTGTTAGTCAGTGAGCAAATTATGCTCAGGTAAGCAATATAGACTCATGTTGGCCGATTGCTTTTCCTTTGTTTTCTAAATTTTCTATATGGAGGAAAACTTATAAATGGTTAAATAGGTCTTGTATTTGGTCTCTCTACAACCCAATGCAGACTTTTACTTGAGTGTTGCATGCTGACTAACAGGGCGATGGGGACTCTATGACGGGCCTTGTCCAAACCTTTTCAGAGCAAACAAGGTCCTGATCATCATCTCCCTGACTGTTAGTCGGGACTCCTATTGATCAAGGATCTCAGCTCGCTTACAGACGGGCAGAGCACAGTTTACTTATATTGATGTCTCCTTACATATTTTTGATAGCAACATATTATTCTATAAATTTTTCGTGTGTAATAAATTTTTATGACCTCTCTCCTTGAGAAACCTGTTGATCCTTTTTCTCTATATGGAGGATTATTTATAAATTTTTAAATGTGTATCCTTTGATTGTGCTGCTTTTGTGGTGAGTGGGAAGGTGGGCGCCCGTAAACCGGTAAACAGCACGAATTAAGTGACGTTTGTTATTTCAATTGACGGTCCTTAGTAACCGCAACAAAATCGAATATTTTTGTAATGTCGTTCGGTGTATGTTCTACTCTTATCATTGTGTGTGTGTGTGTGTGTGTGTGTGTGTGTGTGTGTGTGTGTGTGTGTGTGTGTGTGTGTGTGTGCAGGTCCTTGGTGATTTGTGTCATACAGCTTTGTCATATATCTTCTGTTTTGTTTTGTACTGCTTTTCTGCCTAGTGGATACTGAGTCTATAAACCACGTAACCACACCAACAAAGTTACCAGTAATGCTACAATTGATCTTCGGTACATAATCTTTGTTTCCGGTGATGTCTTTTTATTATTTTATTCTAGTTTGCTCTGTGTATACGTGTCATTCCGCTGAATCATTTGTTTTCTTTGCTTTCTTTTTGAAATATATAAACTTATTAATTATTTGTAAACTCATACCTCGATATACTCCCACCAATTAGTAACGATGGCTAATTAGTATTCTCTCTCTATGACAAACGTGACGATTTCAATTTCATTATTACCAACTTCCCTTTTCTGAGTAGCAACATACTTTCCTCTCCCGCAGCATATGGCGTATTTAATTCACAACCTATACGCTTTGCCAGGGCATGCTCTAAATATGATAATTTCGTCCCGAGAACGTGGCTTCTTGCCACGAAACTCCTCTCACAAGGATATATTGAGGAAAGTTTGAAAATGGAAATTGTCAATGAGGAAGTTTTATGGTCGATATAGGGATCTAGTATAATTTCAGATTCCTCTTTCAAGAATGTTACCTTTATGACTATGCTTGATTTGACATAATACGTATATATAAACATTTGTTCACGTGCATTTCCGATGCCGGATTTTCAATAAAACAACATTTCATACCTTAAAAAGCAAGATTTGACTTCGTGTTCTTGTCTCCTTCTTGTGTTCATACGTGTATATATATGTATTTACTTCCTAGACTTGAAAAGTTGTTGCAGGACTTTTGCGACGGGTGTTGCTTGCAACCAGGAGACGCTTACTCCTCCCGGGCACCTGGTCTCATCTCGATTTAATTTTTTTTTCTAAATATGACACTATACACGATATTTTCCTTTTGTTCCATGGACTGAGATATGGTATACCCTTCGGTACTTCTTCGTTTTTTACTTTAATATTAGTATGTCTTAATTTCTTTACACTGACATATATGACCATTTACGTGTGAGAAATTCGGACTTGAGTTAGTCTGGTTGATATAGTATATTACTTTTCCCCAAAGCCGGATATAATTGGTGTTTTATACTCAGACTGTTTATTTTTTAATTAATTAATCAATTGAGTGGGGGTTGGATTGTTATAATGATAATAATAGGAGATGGCTTTATATAAGATAATATCTTGTTGCTAAATCCTTATCTGAATATACTGTACATTACTTATTTGCTGTAAATACTTACAAATAAATACTGTTTAAACCAATGATAATAACACCATTATTATTTTGTTTTTGCTGATTATTCGTAATTTTTACGATACAGGCATTATGATATTGTTACTTTACATTTTTCTCATAAAGATAATGGCCCTAAGTAGGGCACTAGTGGATGCTACCTCGGCGACTAATGACGAGAACTTGTAAGTTAATGCAAATTTCAACATTTGGTAAAATTATATCAGTATCAATTAATATCACTTTATTCATCAATATTTCGCTTCAAAGGAATCTAATAAATTATTTCGTTCAGGAATAGGAAATTAACCTCTGTGTTTTAGGTATTTTGATAATATGCTTTGTATATTCAAACAGTATGATGTAATATGTGTCATAAGCGAAATGATTGCATTAGTTTATTGTGTCACTGTTTATTTTTTCTATGAGTCACTTTGCAATCAATGACCATGTCAATCAATAATCATTGTTTTTTACAGATACAACGTGTGATTTTGCATTGTTTGTTTTTTTTTTTATAGAAGGAATCTAATTCTGATGTGTTATGAAGCTAAAAAAAAAAACATTAGATGTTGTTTGTCAGTACCAAAGTTAGCAACAAGTACATTATTATTATATAAGTAAACCTTGATTTCCTAAGTGAAATTGTTAGAAAACATATTAATACCCACAATACGTCAATATTACAGAAATTAAAATAATATAATTTACTACATGTATAAAAGCTGTGTTGCACAACAAAGAAAATATCGTCATGCTTAAAGGGTTTCAGGTTGTATTCGGGTTTATCCTCTGACCAAAATTCATGAATATGCTAAGTATATATATATATCTTTAATTATCATGACTTTACCGATTGTGAATACGGTGTTACTTTTATCTGTTATTAACAGTTGTACTAGTTTAGAAATATCATGGCGTCGCGCGGGAGTGATCAGTCACAGGGAATGCTTACTCCCCTATGGCACCTGATAGCACCCCTGATTCTTCCAGAGATCTGTGATAGTCTATACTTCTATTCCTTCTAGTAGAATGGAAGTTTATTGTCCACTATGGTCCATTGTTGTTAATGCCACGGTCATTTGACATCAGTTATTTTCGTATTTTACATTAGCGTCACACTTATTCCTTTTTCAATGTAGAGCTCATAAAAAGTTCTCCGAGGAGGGTTTGACTTAAAGTGTTAGTATACCCTTTTTCCTGATGTTGTGTGCTGTAGCACTTTCTACACCCTATTTGTTCACATTCATGTATATATCTATATATAATGCTGAATAATAATTATTTCGTCTGTATTTAGGTTTAAGGGTATTTACGGCGGGTGTGGTTAACCAAACAGGAGACGCTTACTCTTGCGGGCACCTGTCTCAACTTTGAATTTCAGGGGTCCGTGAATGTCCACTTTGGTAGATGGTTTTTAGTGCCACAGTCGTGTGACACCAGTTACTTTCGTATTTTACATTATTGACTACCGTTCGGTATCTAAGCACTTACATGACATAGTTATTGCGCAATAACTTTATTTGTATGTACATTTACCCAATTATTTATTATTAACTCTTCATTTATAATGGGTGCTATTTTTTTTTTATCGACGCTCCTTAAAGGGACATAGTCCGAGACTGGGAATTTTTAGCATGAAAAGGATAAATTACGACAATATCTTATTTTTCCTGTGTTACATAAATTATAAACTTTGTGTTAATTGCAAAATTTAAAACTAAAATCCCTCAATGTTTTCGTAGAATAAAGGTAATTGAGTCGAATTAAATTCGGCTGGTATCAATTCCCCAAATAAGGCGATGCTCCGCCCATAATCATGCGCTTGCGCGGATATTCACTGTAGAAAATAACAAAAATGGTTCACATGGAGGAATACGAGCACGAGAAAAGCAAAAGTGTGGTATATTACTATACACAGACTCAAAAGCCAAAAAAAAAAAAAAAAAAAAAAAAACGAAAAGTGGAACATATGTTAGAATCCGGTAAAGTTCGAGTTTCATTGTCACGTGATTTCCTCTGACCGACCTCATCAATTTTCAAGGAGTTGGCATGGTTATGCTGCAAATATAAAACGGACATATCTCGTTAACGACATCGACTTTGGTAACGATACTTTTTACACATCTTAGATAATAAACTGGCGATCGATTGCTGTTTAAGATATCCGTTTACATTTTTTTAATACTTTCCCCGACTTCAATCGGACCATGATACTTTAAAAATACTAGAAATAAAGATTAGTAACGCGATTATTGTCAGCCTTGTAACAAGGTATAGCTTTTTCATGCTACTTGTAACTGCAACAAAAGATTAATCATCATTTGAGTGACCATAACAAGTGATATGACTATAAAAATACATATCTGATATAGATATAAAGGAAACTTTGCTTCTTCGGGAGGTTTGCACAGTAATTCAAATTCAAGATGAAAACCACTAAATTCGTCAGATAAAGTTTTAAAGTTTTAAAAGTATTGAAATGATATGTTGTGTAAATATTCTAAGACACTATCTTAAAGCTGAAACCAATATAACTAAGCAAGAACATTATCTGTCTAATTTCTCATGTCTTTCGTTAATGACAACATTGCCAATAATTAAATTCCAGTTCATAAAATAGATTCTAATCATACTTATTTGTATAGATACAAGGTTATCTTACATTTATTCCAATACGATATACTACAGTAAAAGCATTTGCATTTGTCGCACTTTCAAAGATAAATCTTTTCTGTAATTACTTGATTTGCATTGTTCTTTTCACTTTGATTGAGCTGCTCCCATATGCCTTGGATTCCTTTTGTTTCTGTCGATAAATGTGTTCTTAGACGAAATACTCTTATGTTCCCTTTAGCATTAAACGTCTCTCAAAATCGATTCCATAGTTGACTTATGTTGCTTTACACAGAACAAAAATATATACTTTAAAATTTTTGACGGAATTCGTGATCTGGTGTCGGGTTTCAAAGAAAAAAACGTGGGTCCAATGTGTGATATATAATAGTGAAAATGGCGGCAAAGATTCCCTGAAATAATCAGACGCAAAGTCAAGATAAAAATGTAGTGAACATCTTTCAGATGTTTCAGATGCAAACGTAAAACCCCTTCAGATGTTGTTATGGAAATCAAAAGATATTTATTTTCATGTCATACAGCGTTCTCCAAAGAATGTTATGGTTGTCGCTTGCGACATGCCTTTTAAGAAAAGTAAACTGCGACACCCCTGTGACATTGCTTTGATTTTAAAGAGATGTCGGTGGTTTACCGTCGTAGTTTCACAATTAAATGAGGTAAACTGTTGGTAGGTTTACATGGATAAGAGTCGTAAATCTGAGTTGTTTGTTGGGAGTACTTTTGAAGATATGAAGTAAACCTGTATATAGTAACAGGTAGCAATTATGCAGTTACCAAAACAAACAACATGATTTTACATGTTTCATTTTATATTATCAACGAAGCATCGTTTTAGTAGTGGCTACTAATAAAGTACAAGGATTCAAATGTACACTTGAACAAATGAAAACATTTCTTTTACATACGAGCACCTAAAATTACAGTTTTATTTGAATCTCAAGCTCGAATTCTCCCGCATTTCCCTTCTTCCCCAAATGTAAGTCACCGAGTTTAGATGTGTGTTATAAAGAATCATCTCTCTCTCTCTCTCTCTCTCTCTCTCTTTTAATTTTATAAATGCTGCTTTTGCGGTGAATGGAAAGATGTTGCATCTGTAAACTGGTTAATACCAAATGATTGACTCTTGTTACTTTTAAAATTGACCGTCCCAAGTCGGTATCATTACTGTAAATTCAATCGAATATTTTTGCCATGCCATTTCCTGTGTTTATTTTACTACAATCATGTTTTATATGTATGCCTTTGGTGATTGTGTCATACAGCTTGGTCAGGTGTCTTCTCTTTGAGACTTGATAATCATTCAATGCATGGTACGTAATCTTTGTGGCACATGACAAGTAGGAAGTAAAAAACTTCTTAACAAAGATGGAAGTAGATGTTCACTCGACCAATCTTTTGAACTAATTTTCTTAACAGAAAGGTAAATACAGAATGTATTAGTCTCTTGCATTAGCTCTGTTAGGATCGTACCTTTTAATTTGACGCAATATTGCCTTCAATATTTTTCTTTTATATGTCACAGAGCTTAGAGATTATTGGAAATCGTGTTCGTTATTAGATAGAGAGGACCAATGGGAATACAAACTCTAATGAAATTCAATGCAGACTTGCGTTGATTTGGAACTTTGATTTCAGATAAAGGTTGTTACGTTTTGCAAGTGTCTGGTATATAGTGAAATTCCAAAGAATATTCCACCGTTTGGAAAAAGCATAGCAAAATTGACATTAAGCTAAAGGCAGTGTCCTACTTCGATTGATAATATTTTTACAAGAAACACAAAGGCGGAAACCTTTTTTTCTCGGGTAACAGAAGTAATGTATAAATACATGAATTTTAAACTAAATCCCTTCCGAAACAGTGTAAAAACTGATAGAAATATGAATGAAAATGCGCAGTTTTAATTGTCCATATACCGGTTAACCGCACCAATTGAGTGACGTTTGTTACTTAAATTGACCGTCCTAATTCAGTATCGTAAACGCAGCACAATCGAATATTTTTGTAATGTTTTTCCTTGTATATTCTACTATTATCATGTTTTGTGTGCAAGTCCTAGGTGATTTTTGTCATACAGCTTTGTCAGATGTCTTCTGTTTCTCTCTTATATACGGAAAGTTATGCCCACTAGCGCATGCACATACTCCCATAAACAAATTAACATATCGGACAGAGAGCATTTTCCACAAAGCAAGGAGAAAACACAGTTGAACCAATTCTGAAGCGAAGAGAATAAACAAAGCCTGTTAGTACGGAATGGCAAACGCAAAAATGTAAATTGGAGACCACATAAACAGGTGAAATTTACTAAAATCAGAAGTAGGTTAAAACCCCACCACGATATAGCAAGCTTTCAGTTTGATACCGCGCAATAATTTGTGTGAGAAATCGGACAAGTTAAACATTTTCTGTTCAAGTCATATTTGCCAGTAATAAAGATATCAGCTCTTGGTTTCGATTCCACATTATGGTCTGTCTGCATGAATAATGATGCTAAATAAGAGACAGTCGAAATTTAGGAGCTCACTGAAGGGAATTATTTAATATTCATACTGCGCTGGCGTTAATGAAGGTTATGCGATCGGTGATTTCTTTGTGACTGCCTGAGTTTGAACCTTGAAACTTTGCGCACGTTTTTGTTCATATAATACCTATCAATATACAATAAAACATCCGATCTAGGAATTTAGTAAAATAATTGTAATAAAGGGCATTGGCTTTTTTGAAAATCAATAAAACAAAACAAAACAAAACAAAAACCCAAAAAACCAAAAAGAAAAATGAAAAATGCTTTTTGTTTTGGTTTAATCTTTTGTTTTAAATGTTTGATGGTTCCAATATCATTGTTTTTGCAGCGAGTTTAGTTGATCGTCTTAAATCATTGCAGGAACTGATTATAATGAGACATTTTTTCGATGTTTTATACATTGTTATTCTGCTGTTTGCTTTTCATGACCGGAATGGGATTGTAGCGTAGTCTTTTTATCTTTTTCTGTAATCGAGTCGAATTAAATGTAGACTTCTCGTAAGTATTTTGATTTTTCTTTGTCTAATTTTAAAATTAAATAAGGCATAGTATTTGTTTTCCATCGATCATGCTTTATTGGCTTAATAGAAGACAAAGACTGGGGAGTCCGATCCCTTGCTTCGGTATGTTGCGAACAAAGCAAAAATAGCCACTAAAGGAGAATTTCCACTCGTAGGACCTCATTATTTGCTATAATATTTTATTCAATATACATTAAAGCCTTCATTAGAGATTGTTTTAAAATTTTAGTTATTCTCCTGGAATATGAAAAGTATAAAATGAAAATCATTATTTTTTCCAGTAAAATGGCATCAGTGACAATTAAACATTATTATGGCGTTTCCCCACCAATCGTTTCCTGATGGTAAACATTGATCGTTCGATGAGATGGTGTGAACCAAGTGTTGCAGTCGATAGACTTGTAGCGTGATCAATTAAATTTCAAGACAGAATTCATTAATCAAGGTATGAAAATATTTCTCGGGTATCAGATATTGCAGCACTACAAATATATATTATATTTTGAGTGCCTGTCATTGGTCATTTGTGTCATACAGGTTTGTCAGATGTTTTCTGTTTTCTCTCTTAACACAAATACATTATATCCAGACTCGTATTGTATTCCTAAATTGCACAAAAGTCCCTGCAAACATCGATATCTTGCTGGTGGTGACACACACACACACACACACACACACACACACACACACACACACACACACACACACACACACACACACACACACACACACACAAATGAAACAGTTCTGAAACTGAACGGAAAACTGAATTTAATGTTATCAAGATGTTAAAACTATTTGATCGATAACATTTCGTGATGATTAGAGAAAAGATTTCAAAGAAATCGGCAATGTTGTGGTCACCAACTGTACCACACTCCTCGATGACGTATTTCTGAACTCAATGAAGCTGAATTCATCCAGGCTTTGCTTTTGAAAGGAAAAACACAATTAATTATATAATCTTTGCTGTTCAACTTTACATACATGTATAGATATGAATATGATTAATCCGACATTTACAGATTACATACAAATTATCTATCAAAATGAAATGGACGCTAAAGAAACCACAGAGAGCAATAAATATTCTTTTCATCTGAATATCAGTATTATTTTACGACATTAATGGTCACCTAATACCTCTGTATGGTAAAAGTATCAAATTCATTTCAATACCACATACCCATCATTGCCTATGCCCGTGCCTATGACATATTCATATTTCAATTAATAGATTATGCCAAAAAAAAAAAAAAAAAGTCACTTCATAACGATTTTGTTATGAAGGCAAAGCAACTATCAAATAACATATTTGTTTGGTTTGTATAGAAAAAGAAACATTTAAGGAGGCCGTGTCGGGTTTATTTGCCTGAAACTATCAATTATGAGCACCTGTAGGAGATATTGACACTACATCAAATTATCCCATTCACGGTATGAAATGCTGTTGAACTAAAATTCCGGTATCGGAAATGCCTGTGAAAAATATGTGCGTGTTTACATGTCAAATCAAGTACAGTCGATAGTTCAAGATGGTAAGATGGTATGATCATATCCCTAAATCAGTTAACATACTTGAGAGGGTGGTCTGAAATTGCACAACATCCCTATATCGACCATAGAACTTCTTCGGTGTCAATTTCAAACGTTACCTAATATATCCTTGTGAGAGTAGTGAATTGGCTAGAAGCCATGCCCTCATGACAAAAACCTCGTATTCAGAAGATGCCCTGTCTTAGCGTATAAGTTGTGAAATGAAAACGGCATATTTGATACAGGATGGTATGCTGCTACTCAGGAAAGGGAAGTTGGTAATAATGAAATGGAATTTGCCACGTTTGTCATAAAGAGAGGTAACAAACGAACCATCATCAATAATCAATAGGATTATATGATATCAAGGTCTGAAGCAGAAGATGCGCTCTCAGTTGTATCTTTTGTCTCGAGTTCCTTTGCATATATGATGTTGAGGTGATTTTTAAATACATGATTGTTAATGGACAAAACCATATGTCAGTATGTTAGGTTGAACAGAGGTGCTTATTGTTTATTGCCTTTGGAGAATGTTAATGTCACCTTACAAAATTTTGATAGCAACATATAATTCTATACACGTTTCGTGTATAATAAATTTTTATGACTTTCTTCTTGAGAAACCTGTTGATCCTTGTTCTCTTTATGGAGGATTATTTATAATTTATATATAATTTCTACTACTATCATGTTTTGTATGCATGTCCTTGGTGATTTGTGTCATATAACTTTGTTAGATGTCTTCTTTTTTCTCCTTTACAAAATATGTTTCATTGTTGCCTAAACCGAGATACTTATACCTGCGAGTCCCATTATTGTTTACAGTCACATGTAACTAACTTCGCATCTGAAATCCAAATTTGCATTATTATCAATCATGCATTTCATGAAAATGACATATGATGTAAAAACTACATGTATGCATGCCAAGTGTTTTACTATTAACGCAGATCAGTTGATCTCGTCGATATCTAAGCATCGCTAAAATCTGTATAAGACAAAAGAGAAATTTTATGATGGAAGATCATCGTCTTGGGCACTAGTAGTATATAACTAATTCAATCACCTACAGACATACGTATGGACACAGTACTATACATAAATATCGCACAGGGCTGGAATCCTGTCATGTGATCGGATATTCTTTGAACTTGTATTAATAAAAATACATATATATATTCATATTATGTTTGTACAAGTGTATGTTTTCTTAAGAAAATCTGATAAAAGCACTGCTTGCTGAAATTTTGGAACAAGCGAAATGAATACAGTAACATTGATTTTTATTTCTATGTCGGAACTACTCTAATATACATCTGATGCCAAAACATCTGCCAAATCCCATACACTCACTTGATGAATATCGTCTGAGATCCATGTGATGGTCATTGGGTTGTCTCCGAAGATCGAATGGTGGTAGAAGAATTATGGTCTTGTAGAATTGATTTTAAAACATTATCGATGACGTTTACATGCCAAAGGTGCAAAGAACTCCCCCTTCTAGGTGCAATGTTTATCAAGTGCATTCCTAGTGACAATACCTGTTTGATGACAATAATCATCTAAATCGTTATCAGGAGTCTGTTCATTGATCTACTTCTCGATTTGAACATTAGCTACGTCTTGTGAAAAACAAATTATATAATTTTCATTAGAATATTTAATGAGTTTTTGTTTAACCCTCAGTACGAGCACGTTAATATTATTTTCACCAAGCACGTTCATATCTCTGAAAAAAATTCTTCAATACTGTACCTATTCGTGAATTTCTGCAATATATTCCTCAAAATCCTCTATTAGGGAAATCGGTATTCGACAACATAGCATTTGCCCTGAGGTTAAAAGAAAATGTACATTCGTTTATGTAAAATCCATTACTGATGTGAAAAGCATTAATTACGAAGTAGAAAAGTGTAACGTCAGTATGAATAAACTGCATTAGTATTAATATGAATCAGCGAAATTTACGTTAAATTACGCGTATATGAAGAAAAAGTCTTATGAATTGGTTACAACATTACATCCTTAAAACGAGTGTCTAATGTTTTATCCGTCTTTTCTCATATATAAACCTAAAGTTCTTGCTTTTACTGTATTTCCTTATCAATATGGCGACAGATAGGCATATCCCTTTCCCATTTAAACTGTCGCATGATAGGGTTGTCTTTCTGTAATTTAATATCTCGTCTACATTCAATTGTTATTCTTATAATATGAGTTCAATTTAACTTTTATGAATAATTTTCTTGCATACTAATGTGTAACTCACTTTTCTGTCCCAATAGGTCGAAATAGTTATTAGCTCAAAAACATTATTCACTTTAGTATCCCTATGCAATCCATGATCACTGGTATATAAATATCACTAAACACTTGAATGTTTTCTTCTCTTTAAATCCTTTACGTCTTTGTACGAATACGTCGTATAAATTCCTAGCCCGCTTAATCGTGATTAGCGAATTTATCTAACGAACTAATTTACCTAAAGATAGATTTTTAAGACAGGAAGTAACGTGTGCAATATTTTCTGTTGTGTCTTGTTAGAAATTTGATGTACGTATATATATATATATAACCCTGAAAAAATGAACAACCGTTATATGTTTTGGATTCGGTGTAATGCATATACTGTGACATCATACTTTTGTGCTTTGTTATTTACAAGGAGCGCTTTTAACAGCAGTGGTGGATTTACGGTTTTGAGGTACCACGGCGAATGGCACTATAAGTGAACATATATATTTAATTTAAGGCACCATATGCCTATTTTGATAACGTATGTCTCTCTAGTGATGCTCAAAACCGTAAGTGTGGAAACCCTGAGTCTAAATAAAGAAGATTCTAAGTTGTTCTCGAAAGGGAAGTTCGGTACATAAAAAGTAAAAGAACACTAACACTCTATAGTGCAAATTTTCGGCCCCACGACCTTTATCAAGCAATTTGAGAGATGACATATATAAGGCTATGTAAAATCCATGTTTACGTTTCAAAACTGCATAAGCGTCTAAACTTAGATAAACGATGACGTCATAACGTCATTTTCTACGCAGCACATGTTTAGATACGAGATTTACACATGTATTGTAACATCAGTCAATTTTTACGCTATACTTACGCGCGTAATAATCTCTTTAAGTGCTTGATAAAGGTCGTGAGACCGAAAATTTGCGATATAGAGTGTTTGTGTTCTTTTATTTCCTAGGTATAAATGTTTGAAGAATAAACAACTAAATGACAATTACAATAAGTGCCATAATCATATGAATAATTTTTAATTTCAAATGCAATGGATAAAGTAATGTTTCGTTGTAATACATTTGTGATACCTTGAAAGATTAAGAAGGCCCTTCACTGATAAACAAGAAAATTACTCAGTATGTGAGTATCAATGGCACTTCAATGACGGAATGATAATTCATTCACTTTGATGCATTAATCCATTAAAAAGACAAGACCAATCGACTATACCAATGCCGCATTTATAGATAATGGCTGATGAACCATGGACATAAATCAGCTGTAGACGCTCTTACATGATAAACTTCTACTCGATATTAACTAGCTTTGGGAAAAAGAACAGCTTTTCCTTCGGAATAAGTTTATGATTCAATTTGATATTCATAGAATGTCTTATGTTACACTGGAACGACACAATAAATTCTATAAACGTTGACACTTCATTTGGAAAGAACTTTACGGACGTTCTTAATTTCAATATATCATAGATATTACCATACATAGACAGATTCCGCTTGCTATTTATTGGTGTTACATTATAAAATTTATCTTGTTTTCTATCGCTAACAGAGTATCTCCTAATGAAAATGGAATAAAATAAAAAATAGGCGGTGTTGTTAGTTTTGGTTAAAAAGCACATTTCAGGTGTAAAGATTTCTTTAGTGCCTTATTTGCACTAATTTTCGCAGTGTTCATCCGCTATACTTCATATAAATATTTAATTCTACATGTGCAGTTAAGCTTTGGGATCATAGTGGAATAATGATGAAAATTGATATTATTGAAAGAATTTTCATTAATACAACTGTTAAGACCTCTCTTTTAATTTAATGTATATCAAACCATTGTAATTGTAAATTTACTTATAGAAATTCAAAGCCAAATGTATAACGATCCTTGAAATCGACAGATAAATGTTTTGATGAGCAGAGGTAGCATGGAATGCGTCTGCCTTTAAATGATATGTAGTAATTGTAATTGGCTCCCAAAACTACATAAAAGTCCATATAAATCACGTTTCATATCTAATTCTAGCCACTGCTCTACGGTACATATTACGACTGCTCTAACTGCTATAAAAATCATATTATCAATTATTGTGATCATCATTATTATCATGTAAAGATGATGGATAAATCCAAAGCACAAGTCCAAAAATCATAAAACCAGAGGACATACAAAATCAGTGAAAATGAAAAACAAATGGAAAATAACAAAATATGTCTACTTGAAGAGCATATGTGAACCCCTGTGATGGAGTGAGATCAGGTGCCCGGGGAGAGTGAGCATCTCCTGCTTGCTAGCAACATCCGTCACATATACCCAGTAGAAAGAGTCAGATCGTGTAAATTCCATATGTCTTTCTATATGGAGAAGTCGAAGTAGGTAACTTTCTAGTATAGAAGGTGTCAAATCTGTGTAAAATGATCGGAATCGGTCTCAGTCCAGAATATCATTTAAAAGTCTGGATAACGAGATATCATATGGAGTAATAAGAGTCTCGTAACGACCATAGAATTTCCTCAGTGACGTTGCTAGTCTAGCACATATATAACCCTGGTTGAGCAGCTTAACTGAAAGTCGCCTAGCCCTCAGAACAAAGTCACTGTAATTTGAACATGCTCTGGAATAACGTACTAACTGAGATATGAATACGCCGTATGCGGGCGATGATGGAATGTTGCTACTTATGAAAGGAAAGTTTGTGATAGCGAAATTGAAATCGTCACGTTTGTCATAGAGTGAGGTGTTCAATTGACCATTAATTTCGAAAGACAACATAATATCTAAATACGAAGTAGAAATACTACTTTCTGTGGTTTCTTTGACCTCAAGTTCACTTGGATAGATGATGCTAAGGTAATCCGCGAATGAAGGATTATTAATTGAAAGCAAGTCATCTATATATCTGTGAGTAAAATTGAAGCGAAGAGCCAATTGTCTTTTTCCTTGCGAAAGCAAAGACTGAATGAATTCAGCTTCGTATGAGTAAAGGAATATGTCAGCCAGAAGTGGAGCACAGTTAGTGCCCATTGGAATGCCGACAATTTGTTGAAAAACCTTACCTCCAAACACCACAAAAATGTTATCGATAAGAAAGTTCAACATCTGGATGACAGCTGTTTCAGTGTATTTATTTTTGGAATCAGAATTTTCCCTAACAAAGAAAGTTTAATCGTGGCCTATTACTATATATTTGAATTTGCGGCTTCCGTTTTTACTAGTAAATGCATTTTGAATAATTTCCGCTAATCTGTCTTTTAATTTCTGATGAGGGATCGTTGTGTAAAGAGTCCAAAAGTCAAAAGACTTGATGGAGTGAATTTTAGTAAAACTTTTTGATTTTAGATGTTCTAACAACTCTTTTGAATTTTTAAGGATCCACATTTGATTAATTCCACTTCTGGAATATACTATTTCGCAATATCTATAAAGGCCAGATTTAATTTCTGAAAATATTTTTGTGAGTAGCATCGATACAGATTTTGTGGAACACTTCGAGGAACCAGCGAAAAAGCGTTGTTTGTAAGGATTTTTGTGCATTTGTGGAATGCAGTACAAATATGGAATTTAATTTATTTGAGTCAATACCAAACGTATTGAGGACAGATTTATGATTCTCGAGTATAAGTATAAGTAGGATTTCCTGGAGCTGAATTTAATCCTAATTCTTTCACTAGGCTGTCAAAGTAATATTTCTTACAAGTAAATGTATAATTATTGGATGCTTTATCTGCTGGTGTAATGATATAATGTTCTTGGAGGAAGGCAAGTTCCCTGACAACATCAGGATCTTTAAAAATAGATTCGAATCTGGTGTTTACAGAACATTGTAATTTTTTAATTTTTGATCTTAGCAGTACTGCAATAGATTTTATCCATTCCGAAAGAGTGTCGATCTGTACTTCCTCTCTTTTTGCCCATCGTGTGGCATATCCCTCGCAGCAGTTCATAATATTCTCAAAATTTTGGCTCCATGTGAATGATCTGGGTTCTCTGTATTTTGGACCTTTAAGTAAAAGTTCTCTTAATTTAGTGTTTTTAACAATATCGAGATCACCAGTAACGACATGGCCACAAGGAAAATATACAAAATTAGATGAGGAACATGCACACGATTGAGGATGGCATGCAGAGTTGCTAAGATCAAGACACTGTAGAAACCCTTTGTAATTATAAATTTTGGATGCAACTGATGGCGTGTAGCTATAGGAAATACATGGCGGATCTTTGTTTTTGAAATATGGAGGTATTTTCTCTAAAACGGACTTATGATTTAAAATTTGGCCAAAATTTAAATAATCAATGCCTTTATTTGCAAATTTAATTTTGATGAAAGGGCGATTAGATTTTTCCATAGAAATATCTGACTTGACGGGACGAAAAAGTCTAGCGGTCATAATAGTAACATCAATTACTTTTGGTCAATTAAAAATTCTCATGAATTTATAGACAAACTTCTTTCACTAAATTTCCAAGCGATTCAAATTTCTACATTGATTTTTCTACACTTTATACATCTCTGCCTCATGATTTGATTAAAAGGAAGTTGCTGTCTCCTATACAATAGTGTTTTCACAGAGAATCTAAATCTTACATATGTATTTCCAATAACTCCGGCTTCTTTCCCAACAAACAATATACTTCATATAAATACTGTACTTGCAAGGAATTATCTAAAGCACTAGATTTTCTCATGAATAATATTTTTGTGCAGTTTGATGGCAAGATATATCAACAAATAGTTAGGATTCCTATGGGTACTCACTGCGCGTCTCTGCTAGCAGATTTATTTCTTTATTGTTATGAAAGAAATTTTATGGTTTCTTTTCAAAAATCAAAACGTTTCGACCTCATTGACATATTTAATAATACTTGCAGATATCTGGATGACATTTTGGTTATCGACAACCCTGAATTCGAAAAATTTATATCAGAATTATATCCACCAGAGCTCAAATTGAATAAAGCTAATACTTGAGATAAATCTACACCTTTCTTAGATTTGAACATCAAAATTATCAACCATCTAATATACTAATATTTATGATAAACGTGAGGATTTTGGATTTCCTATTGTAAATTTTCCTTACTTGGATGGCGATGTCCCTCGACTCCCATCATATGATATGGTATCTATATATCTCAATTAGTTCGATTTGTCAGAGGCTGCACCGATGTTTTGGACTTTTATAAACGAAATTTACAAGTTACTACTAAACTTTTAACGCAGGGTTACATATATCACAAGCTAAGAAAAACATTCGGATAATTCTTCAGATCTTATTCAGAACTTCTATCTAAATTTGGAAATATTTCTTTTCAACACTATGTATCCAATGGAATTTCCCATCCTAATTTTTACGGTGATCTCGTATATAAACTAAAGAAAGTAAAAGGCTCCCATAACGTTATTTTATAAAAAATATAGAACATATATACCTTTTAATTTTGTGCACCATATGCGCATTTCGACAAGTTCAAACGTCTTCTAAATAGACAATATGACATTGAGGTCATCAAAAAGACTATAGGTCTTGTATTTGACCCCTCTACAGCCTTATGCAAACTTTTATTTGAACGTTGCACGCTGACTAACAGGGCGGTGGACTATATGACGGGCCTTGTCCAAAACTCTTTCAGAGGAGACCTCGTCCCCTCTGACTGTTAGTCGAGACTCCTACAGATCTAGGGTCTTAGCTCGCCTTCAGACTGGCAGAGCACGGTTGATCATGTTGATGTGCATATATCTTTATATGATTATGTGTTTTACAATACCTTACGTGTTTATATTTTTATGACCTCTCAATATGCGATACCTGTTTACCGTTGTTCTTCATATGGAGGATTATTTATAAATTTTTAAATGTACGCCCTTGGATTGTTCTGCTGTTACGGTGAGTGGGAAGGTGGGCCCGTAAACCGGTTAACTACACCATTTGTGTGGCTTTTGTCCAATTAAATCACCGTCCTAAGTCGGTATCGTAATTACACTACAAATATTTTTGTAATGTGTTATATATGCTGGTATATTATTTATATTCATGTATTGTATAGCTCCATGGTGACCTCTGCCACATAACTGAGCCAGTAAATCCTCTTTTGTCTTTTATATTACGGTTTCGTTAAGTAGCAAGAAGACACAAAAGATACGTGGAAAAATATATTAATTCAAAATATAGCACTGAATGTACTTAAAATTTTATTCTTTCTATTGCTTTTTTTTTTGTTTGTTTTTGGTTTGTTTTGTGATGGGTTCTTTTTTTTTTTTTTTTTTTTTTTTTGTTTTTGTTTGTTTGTTTGTTTATTTGTTTGGTTATTGTTGTTGTTGTTGTTTTTCTTTTCTTTTTGATAATTTCCCTTTAAGCTTTTTTTTTTACATTCGTAGATTTGCATAAAATCGAGGATGTATTTATTAGAAATCGTGTTATTACTTAATGATTGATGTATTGTGCCGCATGCGGTTCTCGACAAAGTAATTTTCATCAGTAACTCTCCCGACTTCGCATAAGGGCAATTGTCCTTAGCTTTTGAGTACTTTAAATTTGTCACAGGATATTTTGAAGTATATATTTCATATTAATACAGAAGCACGGAAAACCTTGGTGAGGATGCCCTCGGGTACTGACAGTCCACCTGCAGCATTATTGACCCAGTAGTAATCGAAGATATAGGAAAATAAATCTCAGTGATACCAATGATATCAACAAAATATTGATTAAAATAAGAACGGTAGTTTGCTTAAGAAACAGTGTGGCGATATAGTGGTATGATACTATGACGCACAGTGAGATGATATACATTTTAAAGACAGTCATGAACATGATAGCGAAAAGAATAATTTTATTATTACGCATATGAAATATTTTAAATAAATTTATGATGAAAGTCATTCTCTTTGTGTAGTTTAATTCGGATATGAAAATAACTAACAGTTTCGGGAAGGGCTTCGATGATAATGTTTGCAATATATAGCAATAGATTTAATAATACTACGTGTTGCCTCAAGATTTAATTTCTGCAATATATATGATTTCGTAAAACCCATTAAATCTTCTAAAAGTATGCTTGACAATATATACATGTAGCTGTAACATTTAAGTTTTGATGAAGAGTATAATGCGTTTCCATATGTATCATATAATTCAATGCTGATATTTCCAAACAAAAGTATAGGCTCGTATCCATCATAAGGAATTAGGTAAGGGCATCTTGCGTTTACAACATTTCGATTACATATATGCATGTCGATAGAGCAATGTTTTAAAATGTTTATTATAAAAATTATTATGTTACATTACATATTTGCGTGCATGATATAGATTTTGTGACTTTAATGTGGGATGTTTACGCACATCGGTTTAGTAATGAAAATTAAATGTACTATGGCATATACTAGACTTGTTTTGTGTGTGTGTGTGTGTGTGTGTGTGTGTGTGTGTGTGTGTGTGTGTGTGTGTGTGTGTGTACTGGATTGAAATTGAATATCTATTGTAATACAATCATGCGAATTATTTGACAGATAGGGAGTATGTCGTGTATAGTCCGGAAATTATTCAAAATGCATTTACTAGTAGAAACGGAAGCCGCAAATTCAAATATATAGTAATAGGCCACGACAAAACTTACTTTGTTAGGGAAAATTCTGATTCCAAATATAAATACACTGAAACAGCTATCATCCAGATGTTGAACTTTCTTATCGATAACATTTTTGTGGTGTTTGGAGGTAAGGTTTTCAACAAATTGTCGGCATTCCAATCGGCACTAACTGTACTCCGCTTCTGGCTGACATATTCCTTTACTCATACGAAGCTGAATTCATTCAGTCTTTGCTTTCGCAAGGAAAAATACGATTGGCTTTTGGCTTCAATTTTACTTATAGATATATAGATGACTTGCTTTCAAATAATAATCCTTCATTCGCGGATTACCTTAGCATCATCTATCCAAGTGAACTGGATGTCGAAGAAACCACAGAAAGTAGTAATTCTACTTCGTATTTAGATATTATGTTGTCTTTCGACATTAATGGTCAATTAAGCACCTCACTCTATGACAAACGTGACGATTTCAATTTCGCTATCACAAACTTTCCTTTCATAAGTAGCAACATTCCATCATCGCCCGCATACGGCGTATTCATATCTCAGTTAATACGTTATTCCAGAGCATGTTTAAATTCCAATGACTTTGTTCTGAGGGCTAGGCGACTTTGAGTTAAGCTGCTCAACCAAGGTTATATATGTGCTAGACTAGCAACGTCACTGAGGAAGTTCTACGGTCGTTACAAGACTCATTACTCCATATGATATCTCGTTATCCAGACTTTTAAATGATATTCTGGACCGATTCCGATCATTTTACACAGATTTGACACCTTCTATACTAGAAGGTTACCTACTTTGACTTCTCCATATATAACTACATATGGAATTTACACGATTTGACTCTTTCTACTGGGTATATGTGACGGGTGTTGCTAGCAAGCAGGAGATGCTCACTCTCCCCGGGCACCTGATCTCACTCCATCACAGTGGTTCACATATGCTCTTCAAGTAGACATATTTTGTTATTTTCCATTTGTTTTTCATTTTCACTGATTTTGTATGTCCTCTGGTTTCATGATTTTTGGACTTGTGATTTGGATTTATCCATCATCTTTACACCATATAATAATATGCTGATTAAATCGACATCGACTCGGTTTTCAAAACGTAGGAAATGTTCCTGATTGAGTTTTTTATATATATATTCACTGACTTGCATTTCATACGTAGTATGTAAATAATTAGGAAAACCTGCTTCTTCCTCTCGTTCCCCAGACAAGTGATCTGAAGGAAATTCATTGAGATTACATTCACCAAAAGAATCACAAGTGAACAAATAAATGAGAAAGCACATGGATTCTAACGTCTCTAACAGTCTCTTACGTAGTTGTTTCACCTTACATAATATATATTTATATTAAGCACAAATAGAATCAGTGAAACACCTGGGAGTACTATGGACCTTGGATCTCCGAAGAAATACCTGTAGAAAATAAAGACAAATTAGACAAACATATAAAGCACAAAGACACTACAGTTAACAAGGCACCCTATATTTCACTTATATTCGTTCCCCGTCTGGGACTCGAACCCACGACCTATGGTACCGAATCACCTAGCTGTCATGCATCCGACCCTCTTACCGACTGAGCTATATATATATATATATGTGTGTGTGTGTGTGTGTGTGTGTGTGTGTGTGTGTGTGTGTGTGTGTGTGTTATCATTATGTATTATTATTTGTACAAAACGAAAAAGATGTAGATAAGGCATAAGAACTAATGATTTAATATCATTCAGATTGCATACTCGATACATCAAAGTTATCCACATTCTCTGAATACCAATAGTCTTTAGATAAGCCAACACTGCAGCGTTGCATATACATACATGATTTGTTGACTTGTGTTAACATGAAATTGATTTTATATCCTTCTTAAGTTTGCTGTTTGGAATAATGAGAATTTTGATTACTTTCATGCCATTATAGACGACAATGTATTTCTTGTCATTGATATCTTTCTTCCGACATATTACTTTCGTCTTAAATGTGTAATGAGACCAGATGTGATTTTATTTCAACACATATCAGTAAAAAAACTAGAGCTGGGACAAACACTTCCGCGACAACATAGTTGAAACATGCAATAATTCATCCCAAGATACATCAATGGTATAAATGTAATGGATTCCCCACTTGTACATTTTGAAGTATAATCAATAAAAACTTTCGGTTCGTGTGCACTCTGACCTTGACTTTGTAGATTTGATTTTGTTTTAAGGCCATCATACATTCATGGGCAACAATTGTGTAAAATATAATCTTCCAGCAACGTAACAGGAAGACGTAATGGTCCAGACAAGAATTCGGACTATGTGTGCACTGTGACATTGACCTTGTAGATATCACATTGGTTCAGGTCATGACACGCCCATAGGGCATGGACAACAATTGTGTAAAATATTTTCATCCAAATTAAAAGGCAGATGTTACGACTCAGACAAGGATTCTGACTATGTATGCACTGTGAACTTGACCGTGTAGATATGACCTGGTTCAAGGTCATGACACACCCTTGGGTCATGAATAACAATAGTGTAAAATATTATCTCCCTCCAAAGTAAAAGGAAGACGATATGGCCCAGACAAATCTCATGGACAGACAGACGAACAGAAACACAGACCGACAGCATGCTCCGTAGAGTGTGATACACAACTTTGGATCATGGAAAAAGATGGTGTGAAATATTATCGAGGTCCAACATAGCAGTAAGGATCTATGACCCGTACAAGGATTTTGACAATGCGTGCACTGTGACTGACCTTAGAAATATGATCTTGAGTCAAAGTCATGGCACACCCATGGGTCATGGATAACAATTGTGTGATATATTATCCAGATCCAACTTGACAGTAAGAAGCTATGGCCTGGGCAATTATTTCGGCCATGTGTGCACTGTGACCTTGGCCTTGTAAATATGATCTTTGGTGGAGGTCATGGCACAATTTTGGTCGTGAACAATAATTGTGTGAAATGTTATCCAGATCCAACAAAGCAGTAAAGAGTTAGGGCCCGAACAAGGATTTCGAGCATGTGTGCACTGTGACCTTGAGTTTGGAAATATGATCTCGAGTCAAGGTCATAACACACCCTTGGGCAATAGACAACAATTGTGTGAAATATAATCTTGGATAATAATCCAACTTGGCAGCAAGAAGCTATGGCCTGCTCAAGGATTTTGGCTATGTTTGCACTGTGACCTTGACCTTATCGATATGACCTTGGGTGAGGTCATGACTCATCCTTGGATCATGGACAACAATTCTGTGAAATAGTATCCAGATTCAAAGAGGGTTAGAAGTTATGGCCCGGACAAAATTTTTTGCTGTGTTTGCACTGTGACCTTGACCTTAAAGATATGGCCATGCATCAAGATTATGACACACTCCTGTGTCATGTATAACAAGTGTATGAAATAGTATCCAGATCCAGCGAGGAGGTAAGAAGTTATGTCCCGGACAAATGTGAAGAGACGTACAATCTGACAGACGGACAAATAGACAGGGTGATTCCTGTATTGCTCAAAAAATGTCTCAATTGTCCAATACTTGAGATGTAGAGTTAATTTTACATCCACATCATTCGCTTTATAGTAAGTATAACAATTAGGACAAATTCAAAGTAAATATTTAAGAAAAAAGAGGAGTTACTGGCTCAGTTATGTGGCAGAAGTCACCATGGAGCTATACCATACATGAATATCAATAATACACTAGCACATATAACACATTACAAACATATTTGATTGTAGTGTAATTACGATACCGACTTAGGGCGGTCATTTAATTTGACAAAAGCCAAACAAATGGTGTGGTTAACCGGTTTACGGGCACACCTTCCCACTCACCGTAACATCGTCACCTGTTAGTCAGCGTGCAACGTTCAAGTAAAAGTTTGCATAAGGCTGTAGAGGGGTCAAATACAAGACATATAGTCTTTTTGATGATCTCAATGTCATATTGTCTATTTAGAAGACGTTTGACTATTTTATTACATGATAAAATAACGTTATGGGAGCCTTTTACTTTCCATAGTTTATATACGAGATCACCGTAAAAAATCATAACTATAAATGTCTGAAACAAATTCATTATCCTTTCATTTAACTTTCAAACAAATTAGGATTATAATCAAATACAAGAAAGTCAATGTATTGTTTAAAGAGATTAAATTGCATTGGATGTTCCAAATATACAACAATATTCGCCTAGCCGCGATGTTCCAAAAATATTGAATCTTGCATTTAGAAGCCTGCTTATCAAACGATTTGTGAGACACCTATTTGAATAAAGTAATAAATTACATTATTAATCATAATTGAATTTTGTACTTGACTTAGATTGACCAATAATTAATCAGTTTATTTTTAAAGCTTATAGACCTTACCTCTGAAATTTTACAAACAGCAAAGAAATGTGTAAAGACACAGGCAAGCAAATACATTTTCCAGGGATATTGTAAACATTAAGGAGATGAACATATAATGATTATTAGTCACGAATATTTATTGCCGTCACCTGAACTGAAGTATTGGATAAGAAGTGAAAACTGGAGCACTAACATCGTTCAACAATTTTATTTTCTTGGTGGAAGTGAAATACGCTTGGTAATAAAATAACACTTCAGCACTAGAAGTTTATGCAGTTATCTAACCATTGCTTGGCTCCAATTGAATTTGATTAAAATATAACAGTTCTGCTCAACTTATACCTTAAGCTACAAAATTGCATGGTCTATTTTAAAACTGAATGGGCTAAACTGATTTAACCTAGAAGTCTCATTTTGTCCGATTGTCGACGATCCGTAATTTAATTCAGTTTTTAAACTCACTAAACAATTTCTGGCGCTTTGCTGTTCTTATAAAGAAAGGGGGAATAAATCAGACTCAGCTATATGAAAAATGCGCTAAGGAAATACAGAGAAAAAACAAAAACATCACAAAAATATTTTATTGCAATGCAGTTGCCGCTCAAAACAGTCCATAACAGGGGAAATTCTTCACTCATGTACTTAATCATTTTATGGGCCCAGTAATGAAGTTCAGTGTTTCATCTGTTTCATCAAACTGTAATCAAATATATAATTTTAAATTCCCATAACCTCTAACACACTCAAGACGTGCATAAATGTATTCAACACAAACACTCATTCTTCGTATATTACTGTATTGCTTATTAGTCATACTGTAATGAAAACATTTTAATCATCCTGTACGTAAGCTAAGTTTTGCATGAGATATTTATTGGTTTTGCTCTTGACTGATGATTCATGCCATCCGGGTTCCATATCCATCTTGTGAAAACACGTTTAAGAAGTTTGTTGCTTCCTTTTTTAAAGTCTCAATAATACACACATTATGACGTATGATACAACATATTTGTATGGTTTTATATACTGAAATATAACTTACATTACTAACATGCGTCAATACTTCAAGCCTCAAATATCGTATCGTACATACACGTGAGAACAATACTTCTGAATCAATCGAGACTTTTCCCATTGTAATCAGGATACGTGGCCAAATAAAATTTAAACGTAGCACGGACCTGTAAAGACAGTCAGCTATAACTGCTGTTATAATTTATAGTGTGTATATTTACATTATGAACAGCAGAGTGAAATATACGAGAGGGAACATCGGTGATCAAACTTTGGTCAGGTGCATATAAGCAGCAAGCAGTGGCGCATCCATGACTTCCGCAAAGGGTGTACAAGTCAAAATCAAGTATTAGCCAAACATAACCAAATGAGATTTACTCATCATATTGGAGTGTTTGCGATCAATCTATATGCGTCTTATAATTCTTTGTGAAAAGAGGGGGCCCGCCCTCTCCGGTCCCCCATTTGGCTAGGCCCATCAGGTATGTATGATTTCACATTCAAATTTTGGTACACGTATTTGCTTACGCATTTTATTTCCAAAAACAAAAATCATTCTTCTATCGATCTCATCGTATGCTTCATTTGTAAGCGAACAGGTGTCTAGAAAATGTGTTGTATCGCCTGACGGTATGTTTATTATTGTTCCAAATGGTGTTTGACATACAGTATACGGACTTTTATAAATCTAAGCATACTAATCAAAACTCTCTTATGCTTTAGTCTGGTATCAATGTAGCGGCTGGGTATGACATCAATGGAAAGCCATCAAAATTGGCATTTTACGCTGAAATGTACAAGTGACAGAACATCAATCAGACTAAGGAAATTCTGTGATGACAGTCGTACGCGATAAAATGTAATTAGATTTGTTAAACCTAAATTGGTCTAAATCTTTTCAGAATGTGCTTGGCAGAAGTATGAACTTTCAATAATTTACATTTTGATTTGTAGAACGGAATTTCATAATTAAAGCATTTTATCATTCTTATACCATTTGCATTTAAATAAATGAATCCTTTTTTGAACTTGAATTTACTTCCGAGGAGGTTTGCATGTCACGAGAGCGATTTTGCTCGGATTAGGCCTATGCATTCTCGAACCTCCATTAGGCAGCATGCTGGGGAAAAGAATCCGGTTTTATACTGCTAAGAGATACATTATCGAGACAGCTCACACTCCAACATTTTCACCGCGCCTGGTAAATATTATTCAATTTCTATCGTCATTATACAGAAATCTTCTTTCCTTTTAGTTACAAACAGCGAATACTAGGACCATAGCCTCCGGGCTACTGTGTATTCGCCAAGGCGCTGCTATATTGCATCATTTGTAAATATTCAGTTTTTATCAATCTCTACCAAAGAGCGTCCTCGAGAAATACTAACATAAGAGCAGCTAAAAATGTTTAGTACATATTTTGTTACTTATAAATTTATAAGGTCCCCAAATCGCTCATTCACAACGATGGAGGATGCATTAAATGACTGACCTAAGTCGCTACCAGAATTGCAAAGTAATCTATTTTTGTGACATCCTACCTCTAATTATTTGTTTTTGTTATTCTTGTGTTGTTGTCTTGAGGCATAGTTTGTCATATGATCTAGACAAATCTTTCAGATCCCAATATACTGTGGGAAACTATTTATCTATATAGTTTATTTCATCTTAATCATTACATTAAAACTATCTATACAGCATCTGTTACTGTTGCATATACATGTGGCCTTATTTTTTATACATCGGCGATTAACACAGTAAACCATGTTTGAATTTCAACAGAGACTGCAGTTCTTATTTATAGAGCACTAGATCACTTAAGTACTGAACTAGATGCGAGGTTCAACATAAACGTAATGATCGATGTGATACTCCAAAATATTTGTAAAATACAACAGAAACCGATTGTATGTTGATGTCAAACTCACAACAACGTACTCCGGTGGGCTCCTGACAATCAGAGGTGAGGTGAATAAGAGCCACAATTGTCTTCTGTTAGGCTAGCCACATCAGCCATGAATGGCACAGTCATATAGACGAAACATAGCTGTTATTACAGATTACAGTTCTCGAATAGTGTATACGAAGTGTCATAGTGATATTCAAATAATATAGACAACATTTAATTTTTATAACACCACATGAGATGAAAGTTGAACGATGTCATAGCCCCACGTATATCTTATAGACGTTACAAAATATACTCAGGGACTTTAAAAACGCCTATCTAATATCATTATAGTTAATCAACAACTAGGGTAAATAATTGCATCAAACTTGATTTATTTCGAAAATTTGAATTATATTTGACAATATGATTGATACTATCACACGTTTCTTTTAAAAATGATTTGATTTCATTAGTTATGTATGCCGCGTCCAAAATTTCATGTGTATAGTAACGAGTATGCCCCCCCCCCCCCCCCCCCCATTTGCTTTAACGCATGCACGCAATCTGTACCGCATGGATTGACACAAAGTTCGAATTGTTCTCATAGGAATATTATTCCACTCTTCTTGAAGATCAGGTGCCAAATCATCCACAGTTCTTGGTTGACGGTGACGTTTACGTAAGCGTCTCCCAACTCATTCTACATGTTCTCTATAGGACTGAGGTCCGGTGAACGTACTAGGATATCCATTACATTAATTCCCTGGATGTTTAGAAAGTTTAAGGTGACTCTAGCCGTTTGATGGAAGGATTAATGGAAGGAGCTAATGCTCGACGTAGCGCCTCGCGGTAAAAATGTTCCTCAAAATAACCAGTGATGACTTGAAATGTTGATTGATGGCTCCCCAAACCATGACGCCACCACCGCCAAATTTGTCACGCTCAATTATGCAGTTTGCGGCAAAACGTTTATTGCGTCTCCTATCAATGCGCTGTATTCCGTCAAATTGAATCTTGATTCGTCGCTGGACACTACGTCATGTCAATTACGTCGATTAGCAAGCATGTTCCGGGACCAGGTCAGACGAATTCTTCGGTGGCGAGGAGTTAGGATCAAACCTTTCAATGGCGACGGCATAGCAAACCGTGCTCTTTCAATCGTCGGCGTACTGTCCTGGGGTGGATTTGCCTACCGTGACGACCTATCACATCTCTTGACGTGCTTACGGCTGTCGCAAACCTGTCACGTAGATGACGTTGCCTTGTCGTTAGGCGTGGCTGACCACTTCGAGAACGCTTCGTAACAGTTCCTGTGGTCCGATACTTCCGTACAAGTCTCGTGATTGTAGACAAATGGACGTTGAAGCGTCCTGAGATGATACCTTGATTTACGCCGGCGTCTACAATGCCAAGAACGACATACCTCTGTTGCTCAAACAGTCCCGGTATTTCACGCGTTAGTTTTAATGAAGCAAAGTTTGAAATCAGAATAGATAATGACTCGATGTAGAGCACGTGGTCGAGTACTTTTTGAAAAGCGCACGGATGAGCAGTATTACGTTATGGTTGAGTGATTTGCCTCGCCGATAGCATGAAAGTTACCGCAATCACACAATATCAGTCAGATATTCAAATCGATTTATTTTCAAAACATTTATGTTTTTACATGAAAAAAAAAAAAACACCCAAAACATATAGGCGTTTTTAAAGTCCCTAAGTATATTATAACTCAGCATTAGATCAAAGTTGAACGATTATGAATAGGAGATGTCATAGCTACACACAATCAGGGCTTCAGTGAAACTTTTTGCAAGATCCACACTGCAATAGAAATAAGCATGGTGATGCAAAAATAGGAAGGTAGCTGCTGGTGTGAAAGTGACTGAAAACGAAGTACATGTACCACAGTTGGCAATCAGGACATCAGGTACCCAAGAAATATTAGTCTCTCTATTTGGCTAGTGGCACTTACAAAACGCATTAAAGAAGCGTAAATGCTTTCAACTTTAGATAAAAAGAAATATTTGAATAAATAATATACTTTTGTATTCAATATCTAATTTCATCAACATATTGTGTCGATTCATGTTCAGATAGAAGCCGGTGCGGTTCAGTGGATGAGGTGCTCGGCTCCTGACCGAGAGGTCCCGCTGTACATGTAGATATACCGGTGTATTGTCTGAGAGAGTAAAACTCGAGGTCCTGTGTCCTGTGCCCTTTGGGAGGGTCCGTTGCAGATGTATAAATTTCTATGCGATGTATCAGGCAGATGCCGTCATCATATTCGTGAATAATCGTGGAGTGACGTAAAACAATAATCAGTTAATCAATCAGTCATGGTAAGATATGTTATCGAACGCCTACTTTGATTTATTTATCTATTCATTTATTTTTGGTGTTTATAAGCAAACTATTTGAATTAAGATAATTAATTATTTGTAATTTAGGGTTGCAGCAGTAGACATTTTCCGTTACGCTTTTATCAGGACAGCCGATGAGGGCTAGCTCTTTGCATACAACACGTGTACAGTGCATATATTGAACTTTGATCCGCTTTATGTAATAGTAATACTTTGGTAAACCTCTTCAGCATCGCCATCAATCTTTTTATAGAATAATTAATTGGGGGGATTTATCATATTTTATACAAACATGTGAAATCTAAATACCACGAGAAGTGTTCCGGTCATCCCTTGAGAATCTGAATTAAATAAGTCGTCCCAATAACTCGGTTCCCGGAACAATAAAAATGTTTGAGCAGCACACGATTAACGGATGTAGTGATTGACAGATTCTCTAACTGTTCGACTTTAATAAGTACCATTCCTATTCTGGGCATGCGTATAACAATTTCTCCATCTTGGATCAGGAAACATGTGTCACATGTCCTTACTGGAGCCAAGTAATTTGGTTGTTTTCGCCGGCTGGTTTATTGAATTCGTCTTTACAAGGTTTGATTAATAAGATCAAGAAGCACAAGGACCCTACAGCTCGATAGCAGCTTGTGTCATTTAAAGCCTATGGTGTTTTGCTATCTGTCTATCTGAAATATTGCATTTCAAAGTTTAAAAATCTTTACAGTACAGAATTTCATAATACAGGAATGGATTCTAGGAATTTTTTAATCTTCAATGCTTGTCTTAGTACATCGCCTTTATCTGTAACATCTTATACAAGATATAATGGAATCTAAATACACCTGAAAAGTACATTTAACCTTTTGTAAATTACAAATGAGAAAAAGCTTTTCGAAACAGCTTCTATTTTTTTCCGTTATTTCTATCGGCTGAAACAGAACTGATCAGACATGTATTACAACAATGTATTGTCCTCAACTTGTCCCAGCTACTTTTTGTTTCATTACGTGAATGGTGCCACTGTTTCCCTTGGCTAAGATATACATCAAAGAAGTTAAGGTCATCAATACATGTACGTAATATAATTATAATACATATAGATGTCCATCCTTCATTAAAGTCTTCTTCCCTCGTATTAGAATTCATTTGTTTGTCGTAAAGGTATTCAAATTTGGTGCTTTGTCAGATAGAACGCGGGTGAAACGCGTATGCGTCGACAGGGAAACTTTATTTTTGGTGATATAACCACGACATGCCTATCGAAACCAATCAAACACTGGAATGCCGGAGAATTCGGTACCCAGTAAATTCAGTGTTTGTATATATATATTATTACCTAGTTGTTTCAGTATATGGTGATGGTAATTACGGTATCTTAAATTATCAAATGAATATAGAACATATATACCTTTTAATTTAGTGCACCATATGCGCATTTCGACAACTTATGTCTCCTCAATGATGCTCGTGCGCATATAAATAAATATTTGAAGAGCAGTGCTGAAGCCAAAATGACCGAAAAGTGAACCAAAGAATCTACTTCATTATTATTATTAATATTATTATTATTCTTTTCTTCTTCTTCTTCTTCTTCTTCTTCTTCTTCTTCTTCTTATTATTATTATTATTATTATTATTATCATTATTATTATTAGTCAATGTGACACGTGTTTACGTGTGGCCCTGTTTATACATGTATATAACGGGCAACATTATCTATAAAGAAGTAAATAAATTTTTGCTTCGTATGCTTGTTTAGGCATATATGGGCAATTCAAAAATAATTTAATTAATAATGATTTGACAAGAAATTGAAATTGAATATCTCATTATGAGGAATATATATCAATGAGGACATTATACTGCAATCTCAATCTAATTCCGGTTTATGTTTTCTTGTTTACAGAGATGAGTTAAACATTCGGAGGAAGCAGTACACAAAATGTCAGATCCAATTTTTGCCAGTCTAGATAAACATCCGGATTATCCTGATATCTTAGTCGTGATTGGCTATCTTTCTCTCTTTGCGATTACCGGAACAATTGGCAATGCTTTCGTACTTTATGTGTTTTCAAAGAAGACAGACAAGTCCACAACAACCCTTTTTATTCTCGTTTTAGCGGGAACAGATCTTTTCACTTGCCTAATTGTCATCCCGTACACAATATATTTTGAGATTATAGCTAAGAAAGTGGACAATGACCTTGTGTGTAAGATGTATCAGTTTTTGATTACATCGAATGTTCCATTCTCAGCCTTCATCATAGTCATCATTGCGTTTGACCGCTACTTTAAGATTTGTCGTCCATGGAATCATATACTCGATGTTTATGTTGCCAAGAAAACGGTAATTGCGTTGCTGTTTTTCGCAATTTCATTAGGTATTGTAACTGCCATGACTCATGGGGTCACACTGAACGAAGAAGTAAACAATACTAGCATTAAGGCCTTCGTTAATGGCAAAGTATTAAACCAATCTAGTTCTGTTACACACTTAAGTGGATACGTAAATCAGAGTAGCTGGGATCTATTTAATGATAAGTCTCTATTAGAGGGAAATACTACGAGTGTCAACTCGCGCCACATGCAAACTCTCGGTATGTCTGACAACAACGCGTCTAATACAGATATTTATAGCCTTTGCCTACCAAACTACGACTATTTCAGCATGCAGTTTGTACTTGCCTATCAAAAGTGTTATGCTGCTTTATTCTTGATATCTTTTCTACTTGTAGCAATATTATACAGTCTTATTTTCCGTACAATATCATTCCGCCGTAGCAAAAAAACACAAAGGGCACTCCTGAATGGAGGGACACGACGAACAAGTGACAATTTGCATACACTGACGCATACATGTACCGTCACTACACGCCTCACAACATCGGAAAATGGCGAGATTGAAACGCAAAGAACTTCTGACAAACAAATATCAGAATTTCAAAGGAAACGAAAGGACAGAAACAAATCAATTAGGGTTAAACAACGACTGGCTAATGTAAAAACAGCTGGTATCCTGTTTATTGTAACTGCTGTGTTCATTGTTGCGTTCTTACCGGCCTGGCTAATGGCAATTAAGTTAGTTTCTCCTAACATCATTATCTTCTATATGTATTATATCTATCATGTCGCTAATCCTATCATTTACGCTTTTTTCAATATCACTTTCCGGAAAGAGATGCGGGAGGTTTTGAACTGCCGATAAATCCAATAACATCATGGTAGTCGTGCTGTAAAAAGTGTCATGTAGGATAATGTGGTAATCGGAGGCATGAAAATTTTACTTTGTAAAACAGATTTGATGATAACGTAAAAGTAATCAAGAAATGTTGATAGGAAAAGCAAAATTAAATCTAAATTACAACTGTACATAGGGTTATATATCAAACGGAAGAGATTTATGAAAAAAGGTATAATAAATTAGTATATATGCGTGAAGTCAAAACAGAATAAGCTTTTTAATTCGAATCACTTATCCTACATAACATTGTTTGTTGATATCTCATAAAACATAGAATTATGCTCTGTGTAAATCCATTTACTTAACGTCATTGAATAGATAAATATTTGAATAGTGCCTAAAAAATTAGAGAGAAAATAAAAATACCTTATACACATGCATAAAATGCATACATTGTAGATACTATAAATATTTGTATATATGTCTAATTGTTATAACACGATTATACTCGATTGATTATATTCAATATCCCCACCCGTGTATTTCGATCATAATCATTTAGAATTAATGAATAAGTTAAGTATTATCCATGCCTGTGTTATTTTGATATTGTACTGTGGTATTGTGACCTTTGAATTATCTCGGTCCCAACTTTCAGATGAGAAAACTCAAGGTCATCCTCATTGTTGTATTGTGTCCAGTGTGTATTCAATATAAACATCTTCTGTATCATAATAATTGTATGAAAACACAGACACACACAAATTTAAAAAACAAACAAACAAAAAAACCTAAAAAAAAAAAACCCAGAAAGAGACAGAGAAAGAGAGACAGAGAGTTAAAAACCAAACAAACAAATTAGAAATACCCCTAAACCACTTACGCACACACTCACACACACACAGAGAGAGAGAGAGAGAGAGAGAGAGAGAGAGAGTATAAGTGTGAGAATAGAGGTATATTTATCAACTTTCAAATGAACAAGATCTAACTACGTTTAGGCGCCGCATTCCCCGTTTTTCTTTATTTGAAAATGTATATTATGGCAGTAATATATAATCAATAAATGTATTTTATTCAAAGATTTGTGTTCTTTGTCACTATTATACTGTTGGTCATTATTGTATTTAGTTTTCATCAATATATACAGGACAACTGCTTCCAAGATCTAGTCTTTCTCAGGGTCAATAACTAATATTCCTTTCCGGTTTTGTCTCTTTACAATATCTACACATATATTTCCACAGGTTCAATAGCTAATCTTCCTTACTGGTTTTATCCCTTTACAAGCTCCAAATGTAGTCTTCCCCCAGGTTAAATAACTAATTTTCCTTTCCGATTCCTTCTTTTAAGAATGTATACGTTTAGTCTTCCCCAGGGTCAGTAATTAATGTTCCTCTCCAGTTTGTCTCTTTACAAGATCTACATGTAGTCTTCCCCAGGGTCAATAACTAATGTTCCTTTCTGGTTTTTTCTCTTTACAAGATCTACATATAGTCTTCCCCAGGGTCAGTAACTAATGTTCCTTTCTGGTTTTTTTCTCTTTACAAGATCTACATGTAGTCTTCCCCAGGGTCAATAACTAATGTTCCTTTCTGGTTTTGTCTCTTTACAAAATCTACATATAGTCTTCCCCAGGGTCAATAACTAATGTTCCTTTCTGGTTTTGTCTCTTTACAAAATCTAGATATAGTCTTCCCCAGGGTCAATAACTAATGTTCCTTTCTGGTTTTGTCTCTTTACAAAATCTACATATAGTCTTCCCCATGGTCAATAACTAATGTTCCTTTCTGGTTTTTTCTCTTTACAAGATCTACATACCGGTATAGTCTTCCCCAGGGTCAATAACTAATGTTCCTTTCTGTTTTTTTTTCTCTTTACAAGATCTACATGTAGTCTTCCCCAGGGTCAGTAACTAATGTTCCTTTCTGGTTTTTTCTCTTTACAAGATCTACATATAGTCTTCCCCAGGGTCAATAACTAATGTTCCTTTCTGGTTTTTTCTCTTTACAAGATCTACATACCGGTATAGTCTTCCCCAGGGTCAATAACTAATGTTCCTTCCTGGTTTTTTCTCTTTACAAGATCTACATATAGTCTTCCCCAGGGTCAGTAACTAATGTTCCTTTCTGGTTTTTTTTCTCTTTACAAGATCTACATGTAGTCTTCCCCAGGGTCAGTAACTAATGTTCCTTTCTGGTTTTTTCTCTTTACAAGATCTACATATAGTCTTCCCCAGGGTCAATAACTAATGTTCCTTTCTGGTTTTTTTCTCTTTACAAGATCTACATGTAGTCTTCCCCAGGGTCAATAACTAATGTTCCTTTCTGGTTTTTTTCTCTTTACAAGATCTACATACCGGTATAGTCATCCCCAGGGTCAATAACTAATGTTCCTTCCTGGTTTTTTCTCTTTACAAGATCTACATATAGTCTTCCCCAGGGTCAGTAACTAATGTTCCTTTCTGGTTTTTTTCTCTTTACAAGATCTACATGTAGTCTTCCCCAGGGTCAGTAACTAATGTTCCTTTCTGGTTTTTTCTCTTTACAAGATCTACATATAGTCTTCCCCAGGGTCAATAACTAATGTTCCTTTCTGGTTTTTTTCTCTTTACAAGATCTACATATAGTCTTACCCAGAGTCAATAACTAATGTTCCTTTCTGGTTTTTTTCTCTTTACAAGATCTACATGTAGTCTTCCCCAGGGTCAGTAACTAATGTTCCTTTCTGGTTTTGTCTCTTTACAAAATCTACATATAGTCTTCCCCAGGGTCAATAACTAATGTTCCTTTCTGGTTTTTTCTCTTTACAAAATCTACATATAGTCTTCCCCAGGGTCAATAACTAATGTTCCTTTCTGGTTTTTTCTCTTTACAAGATATACATACCGGTATAGTCTTCCCCAGGGTCAATAACTAATGTTCCTTTCTGGTTTTGTCTCTTTACAAAATCTACATATAGTCTTCCCCAGGGTCAATAACTAATGTTCCTTTCTGGTTTTGTCTCTTTACAAAATCTACATATAGTCTTCCCCAGGGTCAATAACTAATGTTCCTTTCTGGTTTTTTCTCTTTACAAGATATACATACCGGTATAGTCTTCCCCAGGGTCAATAACTAATGTTCCTTTCTGGTTTTTTTTCTCTTTACAAGATCTACATGTAGTCTTCCCCAGGGTCAGTAACTAATGTTCCTTTCTGGTTTTTTTCTCTTTACAAGATCTACATATAGTCTTCCCCAGGGTCAATAACAAATGTTCCTTTCTGGTTTTTTTCTCTTTACAAGATCTACATGTAGTCTTCCCCAGGGTCAATAACTAATGTTCCTTTCTGGTTTTTTTCTCTATACAAGATCTACATGTAGTCTTCCCCAGGGTCAGTAACTAATGTTCCTTTCTGGTTTTTCTCTTTACAAGATCTACATGTAGTCTTCCCCAGGGTCAGTAACTAATATTTCTTTCTGGTTTTGTCTCTTTACAAGATCTACATGTAGTCTTCCCCAGGGTCAATAACTAATGTTCCTTTCTGGTTTTGTCTCTTTACAAAATCTACATATAGTCTTCCCCAGGGTCAATAACTAATATTTCTTTCTGGTTTTGTCTCTTTACAAGATCTACATGTAGTCTCCCCCAGGGTCAATAACTAATGTTCCTTTCTGGTTTTGTCTCTTTACAAAATCTACATATAGTCTTCCCCAGGGTCAATAACTAATATTTCTTTCTGGTTTTATCTCTTTACAAGATCTATATATAGTCTTCCCCAGGGTCAATAACTAATGTTCCTTTCTGGTTTTTTCTCTTTACAAGATCTACATATAGTCTTCCCAAGGGTAAATAACTAATGTTCCTTCCTGGTTTTTTTCTCTTTACAAAATCTACATATAGTCTTCCCCAGGGTCAATAACTAATGTTCCTTTCTGGTTTTTCTCTTTACAAAATCTACATATAGTCTTCCCCAGGGTCAATAACTAATGTTCCTTTCTGGGTTTTTTTTCTCTTTACAAGATCTACATGTAGTCTTCCCCAGGGTCAGTAACTAATGTTCCTTTCTGGTTTTTTCTCTTTACAAGATCTACATATAGTCTTCCCCTGGGTCAATAACAAATGTTCCTTTCTGGTTTTTTTTCTCTTTACAAGATCTACATGTAGTCTTCCCCAGGGTCAGTAACTAATGTTCCTTTCTGGTTTTTTTCTCTTTACATGATCTACATGTAGTCTTCCCCAGGGTCAGTAACTAATGTTCCTTTCTGGTTTTTCTCTTTACAAGATCTACATGTAGTCTTCCCCAGGGTCAGTAACTAATATTTCTTTCTGGTTTTGTCTCTTTACAAGATCTACATGTAGTCTTCCCCAGGGTCAATAACTAATGTTCCTTTCTGGTTTTGTCTCTTTACAAAATCTACATATAGTCTTCCCCAGGGTCAATAACTAATATTTCTTTCTGGTTTTGTCTCTTTAGAAGATCTATATATAGTCTTCCCCAGGGTCAATAACTAATGTTCCTTTCTGGTTTTTTCTCTTTACAAGATCTACATATAGTCTTCCCAAGGGTAAATAACTAATGTTCCTTCCTGGTTTTTTTCTCTTTACAAGATCTACATGTAGTCTTCCCCAGGGTCAGTAACTAATGTTCCTTTCTGGTTTTTCTCTTTACAAGATCTACATATAGTCTTCCCCAGGGTCAATAACTAATATTCCTTTCTGGTTTTTTTCTCTTTACAAGATCTACATGTAGTCTTCTCCAGGGTCAGTAACTAATGTTCCTTTCTGGTTTTTTTTCTTTACAAGATCTACATATAGTCTTACCCAGAGTCAATAACTAATGTTCTTTTCCGGTTTGTCTCTTTACAAGATCTACATATAGTCTTCCCCAGGGTCAATAACTAATATTTCTTTCTGGTTTTGTCTCTTTACAAGATCTACATGTAATCTACCCCTGGAGCGAGAGGCCTGGAAGCTGCAGGGATATCACAGAGGATACAATGTACTCTTATGCAACTTATGCTGAAAAGTGTGTTTGTTTGGGGAGGGGGTGCGCACAGACATACTTGTCACCCTTCTCCTATGCCCTTGCTACAACCCAACCCCCCCCCCCCAAAAAAAAAAAAAAAAAAACCAAAACAAACAAACAAAAACCACGAAAAATAAATGTTTGCATTGCCTATTTATTTCCTGTTTTAATGGAGGCTGTGGTATGATATATTCTTATGCATTTTGTTTGTAACTCGCGATCTCATTGGCTGTTCGATTTAAAAACTGCAAGACAGGCCTGTTTCTGATTTGCGACGTCAGGATACCCTACAGTTTTTATATGATGTCACTGTGATTAGCGACTTGGCTTAGAAACCCATTACTCTGTGCCTCTAGTTGTCATTATTTTTGTCAATGAGTGCTTTACAAAAACTGACGGGGTATTGGCGAATACTCTGTCAGAAATTGAGTTTCACTGCGAGGCGTTAGCCGAGCTGTGAAACGGAAATTTCTGACAGGGTATCCCCTGAGTGATTCACATGTCCGTCTGTCTGTTACAATTACTATTTCCACGTGATTAAGACGACTTCCATAGGTGGCGACCAACTTGCCAATTAGTGTTATACGGAATGTTACTTTTCTACTTTCACTTTCAATATTTCTGGACTATGCATTGTTCTTTTACGGAAGCTGGACCGTTAGCGGTGGTGTTTTGGTTTACACATTTAAAACTATGATTAGCCACGGACGGCTACTTCATTATAAATGTGGCACTACAATGAAAAAAGTAACCATATTTCATGGTTTATGGTTTCACAGGACATTTCAATGATATGATTTGTCTGCCCCTGATACATGTTAGGTCTTCTTGATATGACAGAGGAATATATAAATGTGAAGGCCTCTTGACTGACCGTATGTTACCATGATTATTTGACCATACAAATAAGGAAAAGTAGATTGATTTAATGGTCATTGTACAACTTTTTACCACTGTTTTCTATTTTCATGGACCTAATATTTAGATCCAAATAGCATCATAATTCATAAACATGTTATAGTTTTTGTTTTTTGTTTGATTATTGTTTTACGTCACTCCACGATTATTTCACGTATATGGTGACGGCATCTGCCTGATGCATTGCACACAAATTTAGACCTTTGCAACGGACCCACCCGAAGCAGTGAGGGATCTTTTACGTGCCACGCCTACCGTGACACGGGACCTCGGTTTTTACTGTCTCATCCGAAAGACAGAACACCGGTGTGCCCCGGGCGGGAGTCGAACCCGCGACCTCTCGATCACGAGCCGAGCACCTTATCCACTAGGCCACACCGGCTTTAAACATGTTATAAACTAATTGTGATGTTTCTCTAAATAGATCATCTTCAGATCGATTTTAACTAATTTTGAAACTGTTTTATTACAGTAATCTCGAAAGATATGTTTTATATAAATATTTCACAAGATATCAGGATGTCTATAGCTTCTAATGCCGGCCACATTAGGCTATGTCAATTTAATCCTAATGCCGCATTTTTTTCAGTGGTAAATTATAAAATAAATCTGTTGATCTATTTAAGAAAAAATGGAAAAAGAAAATTAATCCATTCTTATAAATACAAATGTTACGAAGATGACTAATGTTTAATGCACCTCCCCATTATTAATGATTTAACCATGCAATAATTTTCCGTAGATACAAAAGCCATGTAGAGTGTATATGATATATACATGTAATTCTACTTTTAGCACCACGTCAGTTCCTGTAAATTCTGATTTATACAGTGTAAATATCAAGCTTACAAAAATTGTCAAGAACATACTTCTAACTGTGAAAGAAGATGGTAAAGAAATATGCCTTGCTATAGATTAATGGGAAATAATGAATGCACAATAAAGTAATATTTATGAAAAATAAATGATACATGATACAATCATTGTTTTGTAAATAACAACCCCAACCCCGCCCACCTTATGTAATCAATATTCAATTGGTCTACTAATAAAGATCAATATCTCAAAAGGAGTAGGGAGGGAAAAAAGGGGGATTTTGCTCGTACGAATAGAAAATAAACAAATCAAAACCAAAAATAAACACGGTTAACACGTTTTTGTCTTTAATTATGGTTTCCAGCTAGGGCCACGTGCATCACGTCAGACAGTGCGCAATACACCGTTCCACTTTCGTCAAAAGTCAAGCACTTTAGCACAAAATCTGACTATGATGACGTCATGCAAGGTTGGACAAGTCCGACATTTGATTATGACGTCATAAGTATAACAATCAAAAATCCGCTAAACATCGCTTTCTATGCTGAAAAGTGGAACGGTGTATTGAAGGATCGCCAGATCCAACTTTAACTACACCCATTACGCGTGATGTCATAGTTAAATTCATGACGGGCAATTTATTTATGACGTCATAATGAACAAGTGTGCCAAAAAGTGTGATGTCGGGCATTTGAGGATCACTCAATTGAAACAATGCAACAACGCACGAACGAAATATTTTGCAACAACGCGTGAATGCAACAACACACGAATGCAACAGCGCGCGAATGCAATACTGCGCAAATGCAACAATGTAACAACGCGCTTTCGCGATTTTTGAACAATCTTTCCGGATGTTACTCATTGCGCATCAGACAGGACCTTTTCTGTTACATTCCTTTTTCATTTTAAATTAAAGTAATGTTTATAGCTCTACGAAAGAATCGTAACCGAAAGCCGCTGACTTTGTGATAAAAATGCATCCGCGGGAACTAAATGTTTACTCACACAGCATCAAAACATAATTAGATCCTATGATCCAATTTTGTGTGTTAAAAGCATCGTGTGCGACGCTCAGATCAAGACATTTGGGAAAACTCTTCACTTCCAACAAACTTGCCTTATCGCATTCGTGTGAATGAACGAAAAGATAGAAACGTTTACGAGTAATTTGGAATATGAATATCGTAATAAAAATTCCTCATTTGAATATCGAAACTTGAACACAACTGTTATTGGAAACTTACAGTCAGTTCTGAGATTCAAAATAGCAAAGTCATCGGATCGAATTTCCTTCATTCAATGACAAAACACTCGTAATTATTGTAAATCTTAGATTGTCAGAGTAATGGTTTTTAACCAGATTTCATCCATAATCCATTAAGACGTTGCAAGTAGGAAACCCAATAAAGGATAACATAAGTAATTTAGTACTAGTTTGATAATGATACGTAATGAAATACCGAGACAATTTCTTGTTCTATAAAACTTAAACAATACACTGTATACCAAATAGCTACCAATGGAAAGACTCGATAATAAATCAGAAGAAAAAAGTTACATTTACTAAAAACGTCAATATAATTGCCACGAGGTACAGGAACGATGTGCTACATAGAAATTATTCTGTCCTATATATTCATCATTTCTGCTAGTTCTGCCTAACAAAGGTTATCAACCACATTGGGTTGGGTAAAGTCGTCGCTATGATTTCTCAGGCGAGATCCGTTTCAGGGATAACGACTTTATTATTAAGCTTCAGTTCACAGGATATGTTCTGATTTCCGATGCGATACTTTCAAAATGCCACATCTCTGTTTTAATTACATGAATTTTCTGCAAATGCCCTGATCGTTTTATTACATGAAAGCGGCATACTATTAAATAAATTATGCTACACGTTGTAAAAGCTACCAAAACCAGTTCTAAGATAAATCAACTTTTCCTGTTAAGTTGTTTTTTCACGTCACTTCAAGAAAATTTTACATTTATGATAAGGACATCTGTCACAACATAGCCAATTGATCAGATGTGGTGTTCCAACCCAGAGTAGTGAGGGATTGTTTACGTGTCAAGTCTGACATCTATCTGACATATAGCATAGCCATTTAAACAGATGCAGTGCTCTTATCCAGAGTAGAAAGGGATCTGTTAGTGTCAAGTCTAACATCTGTCTGACATATAGCATAACATGCAATGTGCTAATCCAGAGTAGTGGGGAATTGTTTAAGTGTCAAGTCTAACATCTGTCTGACACATAGCATAACATGCAGTGTGCTAATCCAGAGTAGTGAGGGATCTGTTACTTGTCAAGTCTAACATCTGTCTGACATATAGCATAACATGCAGTGTGCTAATCCAGAGTAGTGGGGGATTTGATACGTGTCAAGTCTAACATCTGTCTGACACAGCATAACATGCAATGTGCTAATCCAGAGTAGTGGGGGATCTGTTACGTGCCAAGTCTAACATCTACCTTACATTTAGCATAGCCATTTTAAACAGATGCCGTGTACCTTTTCATAGAAAATTTGGCGATTCTTACCCAAAACAATTTTGTCAGTCTATCATTTGTTCACAAGGTCAGTTTATTAAAACTGTTTCATATGTGACTTGGCTTTTGATCCCAGATCTTGAATAAGTAATAGACGCCACGCTTTTGAATTAAGGTATCAATGTAGCAATTAATTTCCATAGGGCTACATGTTAATGAATGAAGAATTTTCTATATAAAAGAGATCTTTTGAAGTTTCCTTTACATTTCAATAAACAGAGAGGCGACCCACTAAAGTAAAAACACCCCCCCCCCAAAAAAAAAAAAAAAACAAACAAACAAACAAACAAAAACAAAACTATACCTCGCCGTGGCTTTTCATTTTCAAAATCTGCCTCGTGTGAACTTACCCTCAGTCCGCAGAAAATGTGCTTGCTGAGAACACCTTGGCCCTTGATATGAAAAATACTGACCCATTAAATAAATTTTAAGATTGTTACCTGTCAACAGATAAACCATAAATAGCATTTCAATAAAAAAAAAATGGACCTGGCATTTATATTCACTCAGAAGCCCAAAATTTTTCATTCCAAGCAGGACTTAGGGTAGCCGAAGCGCTTGCATGACTCCAGTCAGGTTCATTTGGTACATTGATACCTATAATAATTTTGCATTTGACAATTTATATACCATTAAAACAATGAACATATATATATTCATATCTATAGAAACATAGTTACCACAATGGCACCTGTTCCTTCTCATTTCATTGTATAATATTACTGAGAATATTTAATAAAAATATCATGAAACTTTAATAATATCCTCTTTGTTTTACTTTATTAAGTTTGAGTTACTATATATAGTCATTAGGATAAATTGGATGATAAAAATTGATGGTTTGGGGATTCAAAGGCAGATAACTCTTTCAAATTTGCAATTTTCTCTAAAACATCATATTTTCTATGCTAGAATGCCTTTGAATGTTCAACTATGAAATTCTAAGCATCAACCTCCATAAAATGACTCTATGATATGACAAATATGCTTTCAGACCAAAAATGACTTATAGAAACGAAAATACTTAAAAATTGCTATAGGTATCAACTTAGCAATTATTTTTCATAGGGCTACATGTTAATGAATGGAGAAGTTTCTATATAAAAGAGGATCATTTGAAGCTTCCTTTACATTTCAATAAACAAACAGACTCCCACTAAAGTAAAAACACCAAAAAAGCAAAAACTATACCTCACCGTGGCTTTTCATTTTCAAAATTTGCCTTGCTTGATTTTACCTTCAGTCTGAAGAAAATGTGCTCGCTGAGAACACCTTGGCCCTTGATATGAAAAATACTGACACATTAAATAAATTTTAATTTTGTTACCTGTCAACAGATAGACCATAAATAGCATTTCAATCAATGAAATGGACCTGGCATTTATATCCACTCAGAAGCCCAAGATTTTTCATCCCGAGCAGGACTTAGGGTAGCAAAAACGCTTGCATGACTCCAGTGAGGGTCAATTGGTACATTGATATCTTAAGGAGTATGTGTACCAAGTTCGATATTTTTCAATGCTTGAATTTTGTTAACAAGGTATATCAATAGTGTGTAGCATGTGATATTGACATTTGACTTTGGAAAACAATATGCAATGTTCTCTTGTCACAATAAAGTACATGCACAAAGTGTGTCATAACTGACATGATTCTGTACGTATCGTGTTTACACGGTTCATCAAGAGTTTAGTAGGTGTCTATTGACTCCTTAACTTGACAATAATAACAGATGTAGTCCTCTCTCTATCAGTCGTATGCGACAAGTTTGATGGTCTTGGTCAAACCAGTTATGTCTTCAACCTTTATCAACTATGTTTGACATGTAACCATGAACTTTGACCTCTAACTCTCATCCTCCTGTTAAAAGAAGAACATGAACGGTTTGACAGTCTTTGTCCAAAATGTTTGGTCTGTATCCTGTTTACAAGCTTTATCAACAATGTTTAGCATGTGACATTGACCTCTGATCCTTAAAAGCGAGACAATGTCCTTTTATCATAAGAAGTATGTGTGGGTCGTTCTGTATCTTAGGTGCAAGCTCTGTAAACATATATACACACACACAACACCATACCATACCATAGTATGTTTGCATATAAAAACCCAACAAACTCCTCTTTAAATTGAGGTAGTCTTTCTCATGCACACCATGCTACCATCTACTGGTTCTACAAAGGAAAAAACCTACAACATAATTTGTCATTACTTCATGTCAGTTGACCTTTTAAAAATGAAAGGAGATATTATTTTTGGTTATACATATTCCAAGTTACAATTACCGGTACTCAGTTTCTAACCTAATAGATGTGACTGGTTGGTTTATTGGTGTTTTATAGTGCTGTCAATGATTGTTTTAGTTATAGTATGACATGGATGCAGGAGGTAGCCAACCTCTTAAACATAGTGGTGCTATCCAGGAACCATCATACCCAGATCATCTGCACCGCAAGCCAAGCACTTAAACACTACACCAAACCTGATCCTCTATATCACAATATAAAAATAAAATGGTATATATCCTCAATTCTGAATCAAAATGTATTCTTGATGGCGTTGGAAAATTTATATACAACAATATGAAAGTTACTAATATAATATACTATTATATTCATTGTATTTATTTATCTACATGGTATAATACTTCTTTATGTAAGTTTGCGCCATGTATCTCATAATATTTGGACAAAAGCACAACTGACAAGTATAGGATCTGAAATGAATTTTCATTTCATATGGTATTTATGAAACGAGTTGTGTGTTTTATATCCCTGAGCCTTGGTGAGGGCACTTAAAACACACAACGAGTTAATTAATTTATGACTTAGCGATATTTCACTGCATAAACTGCAAAACATGTGATAAATCTATTTATAACACACGTACTTATAGATACATGTACACTTTGTAACTGAGCCAGTAATGGTCAGTCTGTAGCACACTGGCTGACTCATCAGTGTCCTTCAGAGGAAGCAGTAAACACTGGAGTTCTCCTTTGAAACAATATAGAATATCCCTCTTATTTAAGTAGGATTCTCTGCATACGCTGTAAGTCGAAGTGTCTGTGCAATGCATTAGGTAAATCCAGTCATAATATAAGTGAAACAATCTTTGTATTATACAATAAACAAATTAATTCATTTCTTTAGCAGTACTGTGATTAATTTCAATTCATTTTATGTTTAGAATAACATAAGAGAATTAACAAAGAGGAAAGAAGTCTTTTATCAAAATTATAAAAATGAATTATATTAAATTTCACAGAACATGAACAGTAATGTTTGACAATGAATCTCTTTTTAAAAATTAGTTGTAGCAGTTCTTCTTGAGGTACAAAGTCATCATATTTGTAAGGAATTGTTCATAAATGTAGTGGCCTATATCATTTGTCAGAACACTGTTAACTCATTCACAAACAACTGACCAAATGAAAATATTTGCAATGATATATATTTTTTTGCTTATGGTGTACAATTGACAAATACTAAACTTGCTTCTCTATATTGAATAAATCAAGTCATTGACAGAGAAATATGTAAAAGTCAGTATTTTCCTTTTAAACATTGAATAAATCAAGACGAGAAACTCTTAAATAGCATTATATGCCCTTTGCTTAATTTAAGGGTTGCAAATTTTTACATAAGGCAATAATTCTTGTCAATTTAGGTCACACATAAAACCTGTATCCAAAATGAAAAGTAGTTTGGAAAACCATTTGACCCACTTTTAGCCCAAAGTATGTCATGGTGCACCAATCCAGCTGAAAAGCGAACTAAACCTATATTTCTCTGAGAGAGGTTGTGATTAAACTTCAGAGCAATTCAGAGCTACTTTTAACCATAAAGCAGGTGATGGTGCTACATACCACCGAAATACAAACTATATTTCTTTGAAAATTTGTAATTTAATCTCTTCTTCTTCCATAACGAAGTGTACTCTCTAAAGTTGAGCATTATATTTCAATTCAGAACAATATCTGTATCATTAATGAAAAAAGGTCTAGAAAACTGCTTAACCTACTTTTATTACTACAGTAGGTCATGATGCGTCAAATTAGAAGACATGTGAATTGACCTCGTACTTCTCTCAGAGGAAGATTGTGACTGAAAACTGTTAGATCTACTATCAGCCCTTAGATCATGGTGCACCACTCCACTGCAAACTGAACCTGTATTTCTCTGAGAAGAAATTTGTGAGTAAATGTCAGGGAAATACCTCTACCACTTACAGAAAATGGTCTGGAAAACTTGACCCCACACTAACAATACAATGACATTATATGACTTGTCTTATGATATTCATATAAAAATGTGTGATCGAGATGAAGTTAGAATTTCTTATTGAATATATATTCCTACGACCTGGTTTACATATTGAGTACTTCAAACATTTAAAAACTTATTTGGGTCCAAAATGAAATAAAAGAATTTTGACCATTAGCAGCATCTGAAACAGTACCTTTCAGCATGCCAGAAAAGGCCTATTTCAAAATTAGAATCAAAGTCATGAGAAATCATGAAAACTTTTAACATGAAACTTTATAATATCCCATGAAATAGGTATTTTCAAATAAAAGTTAGCAAACAAATACTTTAATGCTTTTGTATATATACATTTCTTTAATGCTTTTGTATATATACATTTACATGTATATATATATATACTGAATAAATCTAAAAAATGATCCAAAATGTGTGAAAAAGACTCTAAATGAAAGTGTATTTCTTTAAAAAGACTTATTGAGTGCTGAGAAAACAATTAAAATTTGATTTAGTTGAAAATGAAAGGAAACAAATTTTTATCTATAGCAGAGCATGAATTGCTACCCTTTCAGCATGCAAGAAGTGGTCTATGTCAAAAATAGGAGATGACAAAACCAAAAAAGAAGATAAAAAGAAAGAGAGAGAGAGACAAAAAAACCAAAAATACACTAAATAAATCAAGAAAACTTTATTTTCACATGTAAGTATCAAATAGCTATAGATATTACCTGATAAAAGTTAACATAAACATTCTTTATTGCTTATTAGAGCAATATAACCTATAACCTTTAAGCAATGTGTTTTTCTAACGTAAATGGTTTACCATGCAAAATTAAGAAGGTGTGAAAAAATCAGTCGGTATAAGTCACTTATAGGCCCATGAAATATGCGTTTATGCCTGCTACACAAGAACTAATCAATTATGCAGTGACCTTGCATACTGGGACAGCATATTCTGCTGGGTCATGCAACAAAAATAGATGCTGAGGTGAGCACATGAGGTATTTTCCACATTGTTTTAGTCATTAAAACAAATTACAACATGCGCAAGACAGCAGGTTCAGTGCTAGGGCCACTTGCATAAGGCAGATCTTAAATGCATTTCTTTTTGAGAAGGGAATGAGGTTAAAAAAAAAATAAATAAATAAAAGCATGTTACCTAGTTTATTAAACCTAAGTTTACAAAACTCTTTGTGCCAAATTTAATTATTTTAGTAGACATTAATTTTATGTAATAAAAATGTTATTTGCATATTTGTAGTAGAAGTTACAGCTTATATTACTTTGATAATTACAAAGGTACCTACTAAGTTTCATCAAAATCTTCCATTAGTTTGAAGGAGAAGTTCAATAAAGCTTATTATCACATGTAAATATTATATCTTATTTTCTTAATCTCAAAAGCATGGCAACAAATCTTAAAAGTTATTTCTGTATTCCATTTCATTCTTTCTTTCAACAAGATCACTGTGAGTAATTTATCATGGAGAAAATCAAAGGATTACCTGAAAATCTGCAAAGAAATTACCTGGAAATCTGCAAAAATAACAAAATCCAAAAAGATATCAAAACAGTATTAGATGTCTGATTATTGATTAGATGTTGCAGTAAAGCTGCAGCACTTGTAGGGGACTTTCAATACTTCATCAATACAAAGTTTCATCAAAATCTTCCTTTAGTTCTGAAAGAGAAGTTCATCAAAGCTTGTCATCACACATAAATAGTATATCAATCATTTTCAAATCATTTTTAAAATTCTAAAAATTATTTCTGTATTCTATTTCTTTCTATTTACCTTTGTTTGTAGTGCAGTAAGTTAGATACACAAAATTAATGCATTATAAACAACCTACCATGAGACATACCTGACATTGCAAAGATGACAAAATTCAAAAAGACATAAAAAACCTTAAAACTCTGACTTTGGAATTAAGCAAAATTAACAACTGTTTCTTAAGACATCCCTCTAAATCAATCATGCTGGTATTTTGAGTTTGTTGACATATTCAGCAGATCTCAAGGAGAAGTTTATCAAAGAAGGCTAATCACTTAGGCCATGTCACTCCACCCTAGATACACTCCTTAATCGATCTGACTGAAAATAATAAACCTTGTAGGGGTTCTAGAGCACATTATCCATACCAAATTTCATCAAAATCCCTTTTATGTGAAAAGTTTACAGACATATAGACAGACAACAGAAGACATACACTTTGACTCAGTTAAGGTAAAAAACTGATAAATATTTATAAACATATCAAAATAACAACTACCTGTTGTCAATATTCATAATATATAATAGGAGATTCAAGCAATTCTAGTAAATGTTTACACATTAATTGCTTTATCCAGAGGATTCTAAATTTCATCTGATCCAAGGCAAGTCATTAAGTGTTTTACAGTACATTATCAGTATGGGTATATTTGGTCCAAGTTTGTTATATAAAACACCAAGATTATTTCACTTATTCACAGTAATCAGTGACAGAGAAATTCAGAATCACCAAGAGAAAGTGATTTCTTGGACATTACCTTTTTATTGAAACATTCAGGTGCTAATATGTAGATACAAAATAAAATATTTAAGCAAGACAGATGAGAATTAAATGTTTCCTTCTTAATATTTTGTAAGTCATTTGTGATTTATGTTTCTAAAACCTGAAACAGAATTTATTTAAAAGTACACAGATTCTAGCAATCAGTTACAAATCCTGTATATTGTCAGGTTTTACTTGGTTGAGCAATCACAGAGGTTTCTGTAACACCAGGGTTGAAATACAAGTAGTTTATAAGAGTAGAACTGAATTCAGAGATGGCTTTATATTCCACTTTCTGATCATCTATGTTCCTCGCCACTCCCTTAGACACAAGATTATTGACCTAATAAGAAATTCATATTAATTATTATTATTGATTTTATGCTTTTCAAAGACATTCAGAAAAAAAAGTCATTTTCCACTTTAGCATGTATTTTTAAGCAAATATATTTCACATGTTTACATAAATAAAAAGTTATTGTTTGTTTCAAAATGCTCTATCAAGATTAGCAACATCTATATGGCATTTACTAATGTTTGACTGATAGGTCATCATACTCTTGTTGTGAAGTAGTGTGACTGTGTCACTTTCTAAACTTTAACTCATGTGTGTAGTGTTGAAATTATTTTTATATTGTCTTATTGCTTTGGGCATTCATGAAAGGCAAGGCTACATAAACTGAAGATGTTCATTCCTTCTTTGGTACCAGATCTCACTAAAAAACTGACAAAGTCAGAAGGGCCCGCATGATGCCTGTCACCATGACCTTGACCTTAATTTTGTACCAGCAGAAAGGTCTTGTCATAAGTAACGCAGATACCAGATATGAAACCTCTACTTCCAACAGTTCAATAGTTATGGTCAATGTTAAAATTTTTCAAATGCAGGTGAAAGATCACTGTCATGGCCACATGATCAATATTTTCGTACTGATGGAATGGTCTTATCATAAGGAATGCATCTGCCAAATATGAAAACTCTACTTCTTACAGTTCAATAGTTATGGTCAATGTTAAAGTTTTCAAATATAGGTCAAAGATCATTGTCAAGGTAACATGATCAAAAATGTTTTTCACAATAGCGGAACAGTCTTGTCATAAGGAATACACATGCCAAACATGAAAGCCCTACTTCTTACATTTCAATAGTTAAGATCAATATTAAATTTTTTTTTTTCAAATGCAAGGTCACATTATCAAAACCATTGGTACCAGAAAGGTCTTGTCATAAGGAGTGCACATTTTCAATATGATAGCCCTATTTCTTACGGTTTAATAGTAATGGTCAATGTTAAACTTTTTCAAACATAATGGTAGGTCAAAGATGACTGACAAGGTCACATGATCAAAACTTTTGGTACCAGCGGAAATGTCTTGTCATAAGGAATACAATTGCCTAATATGAAAGTCCTACTTCTTACGGTTCAATAGTAATGGTCAATGTTAAACTTTTTCAAACATAGGTCTAAGGTCACTGTCAAGGTCACATGATAAAAAATTTTGATACCAACTGAAAGGTCTTATCATAAGGAACAAACATGCCACATATGAAAGCTCTAACTGTAACAATGTATTAGATATGGCCAATGTTAAAAGTTTTGGCTGATGGACGATGAGACAGACAGATGCACAGTCAGTCAGACAGACAGCGATTACTATAGGGTGTCTGCTATGAAGCAGAGCCCTAACAAACAATGGTAAAGGATTACATAAATGCTTACCATGATGCATTGTTGTAAATGTCTCAATGGCAAATTACCAGCTACCTTCATATTTTCACATTACAACGTACTTGTCAAAAAGAAAACAATACCATCTTTTTCTAATAAATTCTTAGGGTTTAGAGCTATGCAAATGTCTTAAAAATGTACAATGATATTCATAAAACATTGAAGGAATTAGGAATGCATCTGAGATATTTCCTATCACATGATATAAGGCATCAGAAGTACATATTTTTATGATGACTTTGATGAAATCCCTTGGAAATTATGGTACAGTAAATCACAGTATTTTAAATTGAGACATCAGAGAAATTGTCATAATGAGAAAAGGCATGTAAAGCATACATTTGTATCATAATTTGAATTATGAAAGTAGCATTATGGCACTCAGTATAACCTTTATATCATGTAATAAAACATTTCTCTTCCTTGAAAATCTGTCAAATTTTATCTTACTTTCATCATGAGATCAAGGATATGATCACTATGGGCATATTTCTGGAAAACATATATCACAGCTTGTAAAAACCAAGATCCATATATTTTATTCCGAAAAGACACCATATCTGCAAGTAAAACATCTAAACTTACTAACAAAGTTCAAACAAAATCACATCATACAGATATTTTAAAACTTTAAATAAAAATGCCCTTTCAAATTCAGATGACACACAAGACGCCTATCGGTGTCAATGATCATTTAAACAAATCTGATCTAAAAAAAAAGAGAAATATTTTTCCTATCTAATGCTATATAAAAACTATCGGTCCCTTGGGCAGGACTTTCTCTTGAACAAACTTGCTATCATAAATTTGTTGTGTACCAAATATCACAGACCTTATGACCACCTGAATATATCTCTTCTCTACATAGAGCTCTGTACAGAGAAGAGATACATCCAGGAGTTAACAAGGCCTGTGCTAAACCTGAGGTTATGGTGGTTTGTGGTTCCTGAGATGAAAATCATTCAATATCTTTCCTATACAAGCCTATGTAAATACCCCTGGGGTAAGGTTAAATAATTTAGTAGGATCTTCTCTTCAATAAACGTGATACTACATGTTATAAAGATGCTGTATATCAAATATGAAACCATTGAAGCTTGTGGTTCTGGAAAAGAAACTTATCATATATTTTCGCTGTATATTGTATAAGCTTATGTAACAAGGCTTGTTGCAATATGATTAAAACCATATCTTTATTCTGCTTTTCTATTTGTCCTATTGCGGATAAAGATCTGGTGAAACTCTGTAAGGCGTCATGTTCTGGTGAGCTCTGATTTCCAGCCAATCAGTGGATCGGCTACAGATTCCTAGAAATGAAATTAACATCCTTAGTGTGTGTGACCCACAAGGTAGTTTTTGAATAGTGTTTGTTACATATTGCGTCACTATAATGTACCGAGTAATTGATTGGCTATGTGAAATAACGTTGACACGTCATCACAGTTCACCAGAACATGACCCCTTATGGGATTTCACCTGATCTTTATCCGCAATAAGACAAATAGAACAGCGATTTAAAGATATGGTTTTAATCAGATTGGGTTTGTTGATGACAACATATCTCGCCAGAAAGGCACAGTCACAGGGACAGCATGCATTTTAAATGTTTCTGAATTCAAGGTCAAGTTCAAGATAAAGGTCAAAAGTTAACCAGATGAAAGCTATGGTCACAAAGAACTTGCATGTGAAATCCCTATCTCTAACATTTCAAAAGAAAAAGCCCTGGTAAAAGTTTTTAAAATAATATCACATTCCAATATCAAGTCTTAAGTCATGAAATCATATAAAAACTTTTGGTATGAGTAGCATATGTGTGAAGTATCAAAGCCCTTCTCCAATTGGTTCAAAAGATATAGCCAATGTTAATGTTTTTGATTAATAGGTCAAAGTTAAAGGTCAATGGTCAAGGTACAAAATTGAAGCTCATATGGGACATATGTGTGAAGTATCAAAGCCCTACCACTATTGGTTTAAAAGATATAGCCCAAGTTTAAGTTTTTGAAAAGTTGTTATCAATGTCTAAAGTCATGGTATCAAATGAAATCTCTTGACATGAGGAACCTATGTAAAAAGTATCGAAGTCCTATTTCTTTTATTTCAAAAGATATAGTCCGGGTTAAATTTTTGAAAAGCAGGTCAAAGTCCAAGGTTAAGGCCACAAGATCAAAAATCATGATATCAAATTAAAGTTCTTGTCATGAGAAGCCTATGTGTGAAGTATCAAAGCTCTACCGCAAACGGTTCAAAAGATACAGCCCAGATTAAAGTTTTCTGTGCATGAGGACACTGATGCAGATACACACGAATGGGGTATGACAATAGCTCTCTGGATATTTTGTCCCGGCTAACTAACAACATTTGACCCTAGGTTTGGGATAACCAGAACTGTCCAAACGGGAAAAATACCCCCCCGGGCACCAAAATTCAAAATAGGGCATAGAACTATATATATGACCAATATTTAAGTTTTGGAGAAGAAGATGAAGGTCAAGGGGGTTGTGTAAATTCTTCTTGTATCAGTGTACAGGACTTGTCATACAGAATACACACATGTAAAATGGACTCCCTATCTCTCTATGACTATACTTTACAGTCAAAGTTAAAGTTTTTCTAAAAAAGAACAAATATCAAGGCCAAGGTCACATGGTCAAAATGCTGGTACTGACTGAAAGGTCTTGCCACAAGGAATACACATATATAGTATGAAGGTCCCATCTCTTTTCTTTCAAAAGTTATGGCTAAGGTTAAAGTTTTTAAAAAGGAGGTCAAACATCGAGACCAAGGCCACAAGGTCAAAAATGTTGGTATCGACAGAAAGGTCTTGCCACAAGGAATACACATGTATAGTATGAAGGTCCATTCTCTTTTCTTTCAAAAGTTATGGCTAAGGTTAAAGTTTTTAAAAGGTAAGTCAAATGTCATGGCCAAGGTCTCAAGGTCAAAACTTTTGGTACCAAAGTAAAGGTCTTGCCACAAGGAATATACATGTGTAGTATGAATACCCAGTCTCTTTAGGTTCAAAAGTTATAGCTAAGATTAAAGTTTTTAAAAAGTAGGTCAAATGTCAAGGCCAAGGTCACAAGGTAAAAAATTTTGGTACCAAAAGAAAGGTCTTGCCACAAGGAATATACATGTAAAGTATGAATACCCAGTCTCTTTTGGTTCAAAAGTTATAGTCAAGGTTAAAGTTTTCTGGACAGACAGATGGACAGACACACTGACGGATAAGGTGATTCCTATATATCCCCCCCAAACGAAGGGGGGGGGGTATAATAATTTCTGCAGGACTTTCTCTTAATCAGACTTGATAATATATGTCCTATGGATGTTGTATTGAAATGTGAAGTCACTGATGCCTGTGCATTTGGAGAAAACAAATCTAATATTTTCCCTTATAAAACTTTTTTAAAAATTCAGTCATATATGCTCTAGATACCCTCCTCTGAACAAACATATGAATACATGTCATTAAGCCGCTTTGCTATATACTATATATATTAAGGTCTTAAGAAATAACATTTTAAGAATTTTTCACAACAAGGCCACTTAAATTTTTTTATCCCTGAAACATGGCCATATATAGATGCACAGCCTTCTTGTTGATAAATATGATTCAACACTTCATAAGGATGGTGCACACTCACCAAAAATGAAGTTAATATATCCTGTGGTTTTTGAGAAGAAATTTGGAATCTTTTTTCTAAACAAGCCCCTGTAAATCTTTTTTGGTCTCTAGAGCAGGGCCATATACTGACACAAAGCATTCCCTTGAATAAGCTGGATACAGCATGTCATGAGGGTGCTGTGTGCGATGAAGTCATTGTATTAAATGGTACACCAGCAGAAAATTTTTTAAATAAAACTCTATATAATTCTGTTAGCTCCTAAGCTGACAAAAATTGACTAAAGTTTTTCCCCCTACGCAATAAAGTTTATAAGAATGATGCAGACTAAATAAAAAGATGAAAAGGTTAATGTATGTTTGGATTTCAAAGATCCTAGAGCATCACAAGAGAAAGTATAGTAAACAAAATCATCATTCAACTTTGGTGAAAGTCAAGCTTGATCTATGTAAGTAACTTATCACTCTCAAGCTCCACAGCAAGTTTCTTGTATCTGTAAATATGACGGTGAAAATCCTAGAAATTGATGTGTGACAGACAAAGGGAAGGATGGACACAGTGGAAAGCCATAGTCTCTACCCGCTTTACTTTGGCTGACTAAAACAAACAAATTATCTAAAAATGTCCAAAACGACAAAAGTCTAAAAAAAACTGGGGTATGTCAAAAACGGTATGACACCTTTGTAGATCTCTCTCATGCATTGGATTTGTCAGTCTATTAGCAAGTTGAAGTGAAAATCAAAGAAATAACGCTCCAGAGTTTACCTCACCCTACCTTGCATCCCCCTTGCCTGATTTAGCCAAAATACCAAAAAAAAAAATTTAAAGGGATCTTGAGTACTTTATTCATGCTAGATTTTATAAAACTCCTTCCATCAGTTCTGAACAAGTCCTTTATAGCTTAATGCTATATAAAAATAGTACAACCCTCCATCCCTAGTTGGATTTTATAAAAAATCTTGATTTTAAGGGATTTTTTAAATATACATTTTCCTTGAAACATCCACTCCCGTGAGCTACACAGCATATCAAGAAGACAACATTCAACATTTTCAATGATATCTGTTAATCAATGAGATCTATGCTACCTAAAGTTGTTGCCATGGCAATAAGCATATGACTGTCTGTTGGCTGTCTGATTTCTTTATTGCTATCTGGTTGTGTACTACCTAATCTGATTCTTTCTATTCCCTTCTGAATGTTCATAATTGAGTCATCTCCTGTTGTTGTGACAACTCCTTCATCAAATTCCTCTACAAAAATATCATTAGACTTAGTTGGAGAGTTATAAGTTGGAAGATATATATTTCATGTATGATTGTGCATTAAGGTCAGTCTTGCAAAGATTACTGCAATACACAGATGATACATGGCCATGATTTGAAGTGCCTCATCTAAAAGACAGAACACTAGTGAGTCCCTGGTTTGGGCCAAACTCGTAACCTCTAGGTACTAGGGGAAGTAAGTTTGATTTTTGTTTTGCATCACACCATATATAATTACACTAACCTATGGTGAAGTCATTGCCTGATGCAATACACAGAAATTTAGACCTCAGGCACAGATCCACCAGAAGCAGTGAGGCTGAATCTTTTACGTCTATCTTGACACAAGCCTTCAGTTATTGTTGTCTTACATTAAAGACTGGACAATGATAAACCACCAGCGACTCCTGGACCTATCAGTCATATCATCTTAGCGACTGAACTATGCCAGCTAAGACTGGACACTGATAAACCACCAGAAACTCATGGACATCTCTGTCACATCATCTTACCAAATGACCTATGCCAGCTAAGACTGGACACTGACAAGTCACCAGAGACTCCTGGACCATTCGTTCATATCATCTTACTGACTGACCTATGCCAGATAAGACTGGACACTAACAAGCCACCAGCGACTCCTGGACCTCTCAGTCATATCTTACCAAATGAACTATGCCAGCTAAAACTGAACAATGCCAAAACACCAGTGACTCCTGGACCTCTTAGTCATATCATCTTACCAACGGACCTATGCCAGCTTAGACTACACTAACAAGTCTCCAGAGACTCCTGGACCCCTTAGTCACATCATCTTACCGAGATATTCACATTACCCTACTAACTAACCCATACCAGCTAAGACTGGACACTGACAAGACACCAGAGACTCCTGGACCCCTTAGTCACATCATCTTACCGAGATATTCACATTACCCTACTAACTAACCCATACCAGCTAAGACTGGACACTGACAAGACACCAGAGACTCCTGGACCCCTTAGTCACATCATCTTACCGAGATATTCACATTACCCTACTAACTAACCCATACCAGCTAAGACTGGACACTGACAAGACACCAGAGACTCCTGGACCCCTTAGTCACATCATCTTACCGAGATATTCACATTACCCTACTAACTAACCCATACCAGCTAAGACTGGACACTGACAAGACACCAGAGACTCCTGGACCCCTTAGTCACATCATCTTACCGAGATATTCACATTACCCTACTAACTAACCCATACCAGCTAAGACTGGACACTGACAAGACACCAGAGACTCCTGGACCCCTTAGTCACATCATCTTACCGAGATATTCACATTACCCTACTAACTAACCCATACCAGCTAAGACTTGACACTGACAAGACACCAGAGACTCCTGGACCTCTTAGTCACATTATCTTACCCAATGACCTATGCAAGCTTAAACTTTGAGCCAAACGTACTATGGACTATACAGTATACTGTTTCAAAAAGCAGATGCTGGATCTTTGAATAAATACATAATACATGTATATGTCTATAGACATCCTACACTTTTAAATTTGCAGTTTCTGGCATTTTTCAGAAAAGGTCATGAAATGGGAATCAATATGGGTGTTATTCTACTTTCAGGGTTAACTTTCCCTTTTAGGATGATAAAATTGAAGGTTCTTATGGCCTTTAACCTAAGCCTTTACCAAAGACTGACAATTTGAAATTTTGCTGGTGTCAGTCTTTAAATATGCATTTGCCAAAAAGACACAAAATAAGAGGCAGAGGACATTGCTCTTTTTAAAATACTTCCCTACCTTAGGGGGAATTAAATATGCACATGTAGCCATGTTTTACGTAAGTGACAACAGTGTTTAATGGTAAGTTCTTACCCCCTCTACAAGCTTGAATGAGGATGATTTTTGGTTTATCAGCCATAACTTTAAAGTTAATTCCATTTAGTTGCTGTTTGATCCACTCTATCTCCACCACACTGCCATCACTTCCATAAAGGCCTTCTCTACATCCATGCGTCAAAATCACAAGAATAAAACATTCAGCATTTTGATGTTCTTCCCTCCATACTTCTTCAGAAATAGCTATTTTCATGTCCTAAACAATGAAAAATACACAAATAATTTTGTGTGCAATAAGCTTTCATCTAAACTGTAGTATAACCACTCCTATCTCTTATATTGCTGAACAAATTACAAAGCTTCAGCTTTTATTCCAGTGTTATGGACAAAGTGTTCAGTGCTTACTGGGTGTTTGAACAGATAAAACAAATGTACATGTATCTCTTAACCTGTCAGATCAAAACGTAGACAGACAGTTGGATGCACAAGTCCATTTCAGGATGTATGTTCACCATTTTATTCTGTAAAGGGCAGACAAATTTTTATTTTGTAGTACATCTAGTCATATTTTTCTAAATCAGAAAGGTAAAATTTATCCTGATTGGAGTTCATAAAATAGAGTAAAGTAAATAATTCTTGTGACATCAACAGATCAACTAAATATATATATATAAATTGTACTAATTACTTCTATTTAAGTTTGGTATGTAAACAGAAAAATACAGAATACATCAAAGTATAAATACATCATGATTTCTTTTCCAGTCTTTGTCTTGCTGAACAATACTAATCAAAAATCATTAAAGTATCTCAGATAACTCTTCTAATGCCTTATTTGTTTATAAGTATTTATACAATGGAATGAACTACACCCATTATAGTGTTTAGAATTACCTCAGCTTTTAAGTCCTGTTTAATGTCAACATCAAAGTGAAGCTGTTCAAATAACAGTTTTGCTTTCTCCTCATCTCTGTCTGTTCCCTCTCTCAAAGCTAACTTTTTTGCCTTTGGTCCATAAAATGTTTTATTATTGATAATGAGCACTCTGCCTCGAGGATTTCTCTTAAAACTGTATGTCTGTAAAATAAACAAGAAGCCCAAGTGGGCTTATATAACAATCTGAGCACAGTCATGATATAATTGGAAAGTATCAAAAATCTTTCAATGTTCACACCAGAATCTATCCAAAAAACAAGAGGCCCAAGAGGACCTATATCGCTCACCTGAGTACCTTGAACATATTGCAAGCATTCCATTACTTTTGAAGAAGAAGCCCATCTAAGCATACTTTACACTAAAACAGTGCATCCCCTTATTTTGTTAATCTTAACAAGATTGAAAAAAATTCTAAAATAAATTTTAGCATTGTTATTCTTCACAATTACCTTTATTTCAGTAAAAAATGTGTAAAAAAAATTTGACTTCTGAATGGCACTAAATACAACAACACTTCTTAAGACACACTTCTAGATCACTCTGATGCATTTAGTTTGTCTATCTATATGGCCAGTCTGAAGAATAAGTCTGTCAAAGGAGGGTACCCTCTGGGGCCTATGTCGCCGTACCCTAGATCCACCTTGTAATGGATCTGGCCGAAAAACTACAGCTGTCGTAGGGGACCTTGAGTACTTTATTCATGCCAAGTTTCATCAAAATCCTTCCATTACTTATGAAGAAGAAGCCCATCAAAGCTCAAATTAATATACAACCAGAGCACCCCCCCCCCTTTTTTTTTTTAATTTTAAAAACACTGAAGTAAATTCTAAAATAAATTTTAGTATTTGGAATCAGCAACACTTCTTAAGACACCCCTGTAGAACATTCTACTGCATTAGATATTGATGAAATATTTTAACTGTGGTATTTTTTGGTATTAATATGATTTATTTAAATCAAATGACAGCATCAAATTATAATATGAGGGGAAAAAATGAGTTAAGTCCCTTGTTTTGCAATGAAAATACTAAGTCCAAAAAGATGTAGAAAAACGTTAAAAATTTGATTTTAAAACTGAACCACATATAACAAGACTTCTTTACACATTCCTCTAGATCATTCCTATGCATTCGGTTTGTCTCAGTATCCCCCCAGTCTAAATAAGAAGTTTATCAAAGGAGGGTACCCTCTTTGATCTACTTTTGCCTGTGGTGGCGACACCTGTTGACGGATCCTGACAAAGATGACCACATTTATAGGAGACCTTGAGTACTTGATGCTTACCAAGTTTCATGAAATTCCATCAAGTGGTTCTGAAGAAGAAGTTCAAACTGTGAAATGTTAACAACCATTGTTCCATCCCCCTTTTTCTTGAAAGTTTTAAAAAATTCATAAAAAATCCAAAACCTGAAATATTGAAAAAGTTTCTTCGCAGTAGTACTTCTTACCATCAAAATGATCAAATTAAACCAAATTATTGCATCAATATTTACTAAAAGAAAAAAAAATAACTTATTTCTGTATTAAAATTACAAAGTCCAAAAAAACGTCCAAAAAACGTTAAAATTTGATTTCGGAACGAAACCAAAAATAACAACACTTCTTAACACATCCCTCTAGATCAAACTTTTGCATTCGGTTTGTCTGTATGCCCCCAGTCTGAAGAAGAAGTTTGTCAAAGGCGGGTACCCTCTTTGACCTACTTTTGCCTGTGGTGGCGCCACCTGTGGATGGATCCTCACAAAGTTGACCAGATTTGTAGGGGACCTTGAGTACTTGATGCATACCAAGTTTCATCAAATTCCTTTCTGCGATTCTGAAGAAAAAGTTCAAAATGTGAAATGTTTACACCAATTTTGTCCCCCCACCCCCTTTTTCTTGAAAGTCTTAAAAAATTCATAAAAAATCCAAAACATGAAATATTGAAAAAATTTCTTCACAATAGTATTTCTTACCATAAAAATGATCAAATTAAACCAAATTAATGCATCAATGTTTACCAAAAGAAAAAAATACCTCTTTTTTGCATTAAAATTACAAAGTCCAAAAAAATGTCAAAAATTATTTATCGGATTTCAACGATATAGAAAACTTGAGACATACATCCTTCTAGATCACTCAGATGCCATTAGTTTTATAGTCCATACACTGGTTCTGGAGAAGAAGATTTTCAAAGAGGGGTACCCTCTAAGATCTATTTTTAGCAATGGTGGTGCCACCTTTTGAGGGATTAATACGAAATGAACAAAATTGGTAGAGGACCCCTAGTACTTCATCCATATCAAGTTTCATGAAAATCTTTTAAGCAGTTCTGAAGAAGAAGTTGAAAATGTGAAAAGTTTATGGACGGACGACGGACGGACGAAGAGTGATGACAATAGCTCACTTGAGCCTTTGCCTCAGGTGAGCTAAAAAGTCTGAAAGTTCCTACAACACTGTGATACCTCTACTTTTTCACGCAATGCATCTTATGAAAATTATCTCTTCAAAAAGGCTGATAACCCCTTTTAGATCTACCCCCAATCAGATCTGCCTGAACCACACAATGAACCTGTTAAAAACTTTTTATCTTACTGCTTAATTTCATTAAAATCTTACTAAAGCTTTAAATTTGAAGAAAACTTCACAGAACTACACTCAAACTACTAAAGTGCACCCTTTATTCTAAAAACTGAAAAATTCTATTCTGAAAACTACTTTTCAAATTCTTTGCATTGACATTTATTTGTCTAAACAATAGAACTGATAGAACCAATGGATGCTCCCCAAATAAACACTACTTCCAAGAGGGCTTATTCTTTCTTATAATGTTATAGTTATATATATATGCTTTTAACAAAATTTAAGTATGAAATAGAACAAAGGCCAGTAACTCCTAAATTATGTATTATATAAGAGTTTTATGGTTCTTGTGCACTACACTTCTCATCAAGATCCTGGAATCACCCTTAGACAGATCTAGCTGAAAAAAAAAACAACACATGTAGGTAATTTTAAGCACTTCAACTCTATCAAGTTTCATTAAAATCCGTCTGTTGGTTCAGGGTAAGATAAAAATAGCTCAGTAGAGCTAAATATCTAAAAGTCTAAAGTGATATTTTACCATTTGCTGATCTCTAGGCACTCGATCTCTACAATAAATTACTTTCACATCTGTTTCCATAGCTTCTGCATCTGGCCATGCTGAAAGTCATTATTTGAATGAAAACATTAATTACACATGGACGTCATTGTAAATAAAGTGTGTATAAATGTACAATAAAATCATCTTATTCATTACATGAAAGTTTTTAATATCACACAGGTAGTAAGTTTGAGGAAAATAATTTTTTCTTCTTGATCATATAAACTTGATGGTCGTAACTCTGTAATAATAGTATTGTTACAAATCTGTAAAATAAACTAATATAGAGAAGCTTATATGTATTTTTGAAACTTATTTGTCGTCTGAAAAATTCCTTGATAAAGGTTGTGAGGCCGAAAATTTGCAATACAGAGTATTTGTGCTCCTTTACTTATTATAAACCAATATAATATTTGTTTCTAGCATTTCAGTTTCCAGTATTGAGACAGCATAAAATTATTGGAAAAATATAAAAAAATACAGGCAGCCAGTATTATTTAATTGTTATGTATGGTAAAATACATATATTGGAAAACCAGTACCATTTATCAACAATACTGTCTGGTTTTCTTATACATTGTATTTTCATTATAGCTGTCATGAAAAAAACTTAGAATTACTGGGGCAAATAGGTGTTGTGCACTTTTGAGAACTGACAAATGACTGTAAAAGTTTTATCATCAACTTTTACCATGACTGTATAAGCCATTTAATCAAATTGATTCAATGAAATTATAAAACAAGCCATGGATTTTATACATTGTCAAGATTTACAGTAAATGAAATGCAAAATGAAATGAATGAAAAAATTTCCGCCATAAAAGCATGCAAGACTGAGTGCTGATGCAGATAAACATTAAGGAAAAAGAAAAGTAAAAAGAAAATTAATTTTTGACGTAAAACTTTCGAATAAATTTTGAAATACATACACAAAATTCTAATAATCAATTCTCTATTTTATGTTTATTTTTACCTAAATACAAATAATCAAAAAGGTTATGTGTAAAATGAAAAACAACTCCCTACAGCAGCCAGAATTGGCTTATATTAATATTAGAAAAAAAATGTCATAAAAACCATGAAACTTTGAAATGAAACTTTTGAATTAAATGAATTAAACTCTTCATATGAATATTTGCTATTAAATATTGGCAAATAAACGCTTTAATGTTTTTCTATATATACTGAATAGATCTTGAAAATGAAATAAAAATGTGTAAAAAAAAAAAAACACCGAGTAAATCAGTGATTCTTTGTCTAATATGCAGTGCTGCAAAAGATTTCAAACTATTTGGAGTAAAATAAAATGAAAATATTTTTGCCTCTGGTGGGGTTTAATTCCCTAACAATGAGCATGGCAGAGCTGGCCTATACTAAACTAGAACTGTCCTAACGAGACAAATACCGCCCTGCGGCACCAAAATTCAAAATAGGGCATAGTGACATTGACCTTTGACCCACGACCTTGGTTCAGTGTCATGACACACCGGCATCTCCAAAGGAACAAATGTACCAAGTATGATTATCATATGATAAAGAATAAAAAAGTTATGCCCCGGACAAAGGTTGATGGACAAACGGACAAACAGGGTGATTCCTATATACCCCCCCAAACTTTGTTTGCTGGGGGTATAACAATGTTTGTAAAACATATATACTACCCTTCTGGAACTGTATTAAGTATAAACATGCACTCAATGACCATTGACCTTTTCACCTGAGAATCAATAGGGATAATAAACATGTACTACTCATAATCAACCCACATATGTTAAAGTTTCATTCAATCCATGCACTCGTTGCAGAAATAATGAATAGATGCTGTGAATTATTGGAAATTTTCTAAGTTCAAAGGGTGTAACTCTGTGAAAAATTGTTTGATGGTATCCAAATCACAATTTGACCTAAATGATCTCATGAAGTATCTGTATGCTAAATTTCGTTTCTATATATGCATCCATTGCAAAGATAATGATCGGAAACTATTCAAGTTATAGACCAACAGCAGCACAGCAATATACTCCCTCTTCTTCAAAGTGGGGTATAAAAATACGAAAAAACTAAAACTGTCCTGAGGGGACAAATACTCGCAGTGGCAACAAAATCTTAAGTAGCTTAAACATCAAAGTCAAGGTCATGGGGTCAAATATTTTGATACCCACAGTCAGGTCCTGCCACACGGAATACACATGTGAAGTATGAAGGCCCCATATTTTTTGGTTAAAACTTTATGGCTAAGGTTAAGGTTTTCAAAAATAGGTCAAAATTTTGGCACCGACAGACAGGTCTTGCCACAAAGAATACACATGTATGGTATGAAGGCCCCATCTCTTTTGGTTCAAAATTTATTGCTAAGGTTAAAGTTTTTCAGAAGTAGGTCAAATGTTTAGGTCATGATGTATTATTTTGGAATTGACAGCAGGTCTTCCTACAAGGAATACACATGTGTATTATGAAAACCCAATCTCTTTTGGTTCAAAAGTTATGGCCAAGGTTAAGGTTTTTCAAAAATAGCTAAAATGTCTAGGTCAAGGTTACCAGATTAAAAATTTTGGTACCAACAGTCTTGCCACAAGGAATACACATGTGTAGTATGAAGGCCCCATCTCTTTTAGTTTAAAAGTTATGGTAAAAGTTAAAGTTTTCTGGACAGACAGATGGACAAGGAGATTCCAATAAATTCCACCAAACTTCCTTTGCAAGAGGGGGGTGTATAAAAACCATGATATAAAAATCCAGAATACAAACTTTTCACATGACACTGTTATATAACCCTTGAAATAGAAATGATAAACAAATGTTAGCAAACAAATACTCTTGGTACTGACGGAAAGGTCTTGTCACAAGATATACACGTGTGAAATACAAAAGCGCTATCACTTTCCATTCAAAAGATTAGGTACACAATGTAAAAGTTTTTGAAATTTTAAACAGTTCACAAAGCAGTATGGAACAAACTTTGCCCAATGAAAAATTGGACGAAAAAAGACTTAAAATAATCAAAACAGGAATCAGTGTTAGAGTTCAACAAATTAAGCACAGTATGCTCACTACTGTACTTCATTAGGAAAACCTGCTTGCGTCATTTATAATAAATCATAACAACTGCTGAGTTTGTACACAGGTACTCCAATATAAATAAAATTGGGGGAGGGGGGGGAGTTGGATCACCATTATGAAAGATTTTTTTTACTAAAAATTACTATCCAAGAGGGTCCAAGCATTGAAACAGACAAAAACATTTGTAAAAGGAACCCACAGGTAAATCACTGTTTTTGAGCATTTAATCAAAATCAGTTTAATTTATAAATACAAATAAAACAGAAAATTATCTTTGATTACATAGTAAACACAACACATTTTCAGTCTGTTTTCTAAACAAAAGAGAAAATAGCAATATTTACAGTATCTTTTGCCATGAAAACCAAGCTGCTTTGCCTGCTCTGGCCATTGATGAGGAAAGCATAGTGCAAATAGTGGAAATACTGTCAGATACATGAGCCTTTTTGAGTGTGAAAGTAGCATAGTGTTTAACATTGATGAGTTGATTTATCCTGGTAATTAAAGACAGCATAAAGTTGCTTTCACAACATAAAATAATATTTGAATAATTAAACATAGTTTCTTACTTAAATAGATGTTATATGATTTTGTGGGAAAAAAAACATACAATACAAAAGGAAACCCCCAAAAATGAAAAACCAAAAAACAAACAAGAGGCCCAAGTGGGCCTATATTGCTCACCTGAGTACTTAAATTATCAGTCATGCAGGAAGGAAGAATTATTTATTTTTGCATTACTGTGACTAAGTCAAAACAAATGTTGAAAATATGTCAAATTTTATTTCAGACCAGAATGAAAATCAACAAGTTTTTTGCACATCCATTCAGGTGATTGTTTCAAATATTGTCAAGATTCAATTCAAAATGGCCTAATTTCATATGTTGAGTGTTGAGAAACATCTAAAAACTTATTTAGATGTGTAAAGAAATGAAAAAAAAAATTTTTGACCACAGTGGAGATTTGAACCGCTACTCTCCATATTTTAATTACCAAGTAGTATATGTACCATTGTGAGACCCATTTTTTAGACATGGTGGCACCATCTGTTGACCAATTTGGATGAAATGTAAAAATTGATAGAGGACCTATAGTACTTCATGTATACCATGTTTCATTAAAATCTTTCATGTGGTATAACAGCAGAAGTTAAAACTGCGAAGAATTGTCCCTATACACTTTCATTTGGAAGTCTTAAAAAGTTCATAGAAAATCCAAATATTGAGATATTGACAAAATTCTTTCAAAATAATATTCCTTACCATAATTATGATCAAAATAGTCCATAGAAATCATCATTATCAATTAACTAGGAAATATGACACTTTTCTACATTGAAATCACCAAGACTAGTCCAAAAAAAATGGCGAAAAAATTCTAAAATTTGATTTTGGAAGGGAACCAAATTGACAAGACTTCTTCACTCATCCCTCTAGATCGTTTCTATGCATTCTGTTTGTCTCTGTATACAGGCAGTATGCAGAAGAAGACTGTCAAAGAAGAGTACTCTTTTGTGACCTTCTTTTGACTATGGTGGCGCCACCTGTAAAGAGGTCAGAACGAAAACGACAGAATTTGAAAGGAATCATAAGGGATTTATTTCTAAAGATTTATTAAAATCCTTCAAATAGTTTTGCAGAAAAAGTTGAAAATGTGAAAAATGGCCAACAACCCCCCCCCCCCCCATTTTATTTGGAAGTCTTAAAAAATTCATAAAAAATCCAAAAATGGAGATAGTGACAAAATTTTTTCACAATAATATTCCTTACCATAATTATGATCAAATTAGGCCATAAAAACTCATCATTATCGATTAACTGAAAAACATGACACTTTTCTGCTTTGAAATTACCAAGTCCAAAAAAATGTAGAAAAAACATCAAAAATTTGATTTCCGAACGAAACCATAAAAAACAACACTTCTTCAGACATCCCTCTAGATCATTCCTATGTATTCGGTTTGTCTCTGTATGCCTCCGGTCTGAAGAAGAAGTTTGTTAAAGGAGGTACCCTCTGTGACCTACTTTTGCCTGTGTTGGCGCCACCTGCTGACAGATCTGAACAAAAAACAACAACACTTGTAGGGGACCATGAGTACTTCATGTATACCAAGTTTCAACAAATTCTGTTCAGCAGTTCTGAAGAAGAAGTCAAAAATGAGAAAAGTTAACAGTAGTGTAGTATTGTTTTTTTGACATATTGAAGCCAGCGTGGCCTAGTGGTATCGCGTCGGACTCCTGATCGGGAGGCCAGGATTCGAGTCCCGCTCTGGTCATGCCGGTGTCATGTCTTTCGGGTGAGACAGTAAAAACCGAGGCCCCATGTCGTGGTATGCATGGCATGTTAAAGATCCCTCACTGCTTTGGGTGGGTCGGTTGCAAAGGTCAAAATTTGTATGCCCCGCATCAGGCAGATGCCGTCACCATATACGTGAAATATTCGTGGTGTGACGTAAAACAAAAATCAATCAATCCCTCAATTTTTGACATATTGACCCTCAAATCTATAGACATTCTTCTTTTTTAATAACCTTGACCTTTGACTTTTTAACCCAAAGATCAATAGGATTCAACCTCTCTAGACAAGTAAGTATATATCCAAATTTGGTTTGAACATGTTGAAAGGTACTTAGGTAATCACCCGAAAACCAATAATTACAGTCTATTTTCATCAGCTGTGACTTTGACCTTTGACCTTTTGACCCCAAAATCGACAAGTTTCTTCCTCTCTTGATAACTATATATCCAAATTTGCTTTGAATATGATGAAAGGTACTTGAGTTATCATCCGGAAACCAATATGTGACAGAAGGATGGAAGGAAAGAACGACAGAATGAAAGACAAAGCAAACACTTAATGCACTCTGACATACCTGGCGGGGGCATGAAAATAGATATTCTTTTCATTGTGTGAGAAACATTTTTCTATCATTCATACAATTCCACTGTTAATGTATTTTTCCACATAGTCATAGCATACATACAAAACACAGCACATATATGAACAAGCTTACTTGTAGGAAGATCATCAGGAATGTTTTTAACACTTTTATGATATCCTTCTAAGTAGTGTATATTAGTGGACGAAAACTGAGAGGAAGCCCCAGGAAACAAATCTTCAGCTAGAAATTCATTTTTTGTCTCAACTAAAGACTGAATAAATATTTGAAAAGCTGTTGGTCCTCTTCTTGGTACAATATCCAATAACTTCCTTATCTTCTTCTCCTTTGTAGGTTCAGCCTGAGGAAAAAAATAGGGCACTGCTAAACTGGTACATGGTACAACCCCATTTGAAAATCCTAGGTGTCATACAAACTAGAACTAAATATCTGTGATAAATTTAGATTTCCTACATGATACTGGTAAAACAGTTCAGTTTTCTTCCTCTTCATTTCTTTTTAAGTTAATTTTCTTTTTTTCTCTTGTTTTATATGCATATCATCATAATGTGATCTTTCTTTATACCAAGTTTCATTAAAATCATCAAAATTCATCACAGGGTTTAGGAGAAGTTGTGAAAACAAGGTAGTTTAAGAAAATTTAAGTTCAGGGATCTTAACATCTGTACATGTTTTTGGACAACATTATCCTTCCGATATGCACATCTAAACAAGGTGTTTTTTCTTTGTACCAAGTTTCCTCAAACTCTCTCCAAAGGTCAGGAGGAGCTCCGAATGACAAGATGGTGCAGCCACACAGACGGATGACAGTGGTATAGCATAATACACCCTCATTTTTTTTGCAGACGTACATAAAAGAAAAAAGAGGAGTTACCGGCTCAGTTATGTGACAGAAGTCACCATAGAGCTATACAATACATGAATATAAATAATATAATAGAACATTTAACACATTACAAAAATATTTGATTGTAGTGCAATTACGATACCGACTTAGGACGGTCATTTAATTTGACAAAAGCCAAACAAATGGTGTGGTTAACCGGTTTACGGGCCCACCTTTCCACTCACCATAACAGCAGAACAATCAAAAGACGTACATTTAAAAATTTATAAATAATCTTCCATGTAAAGAACAAGGGTCAACAGGTATCGCATATTGAGAGGTCATAAAAATATAAACACGTAAGGTATTGTAAAACACATAATGGTATAAAAATATATGTGACATCAACATGATAAACCGTGCTTTGCCAGTCTGAAAGCGAGCTAAGACCCTAGATCTGTAGGAGTCCCGACTAACAGTCAGAGGGGACGAGGTTCAGGACCATGTCTCCTCTGAAAGAGGTTTGGACAAGGCCCGTCATATAGTCCCCACCGCCCTGTTAGTCAGCGTGCAACATTCAAGTAAAAGTCTGCATAAGGCTGTAGAGGGGCCAAATACAAGACCTATAGTCTTTTTGATGATCTCAATATCATATTGTCTATTTAGGAGACGTTTGACTATTTTATTACATGATAAAATAACATTATCGGAGCCTTTTACTTTCTTTAGTTTATATACGAGATCACCGTAAAAATTAGGATGGGAAATTCCATTGGATACATACTGTTGAAAAGAAATATTTCCAAATTTAGATAGAAGTTCTGAATAAGATCTGAAGAATTTGCCGAATGTTTTTCTTAGCTTGTGATATCTGTAACCCTGAGTTAAAAGTTTAGTAGTAATTTGTAAATTTCGTTTATGAAAGTCCAAAACATCGGTGCAGCCTCTGACAAATCGAACTAATTGAGATATATATAGATACCATATGATGGGAGTTGAGGGACATCGCCATCCAAGTCAGGGAAATTTACAATAGGAAATCCAAAATCCTCACGTTTATCATAAATATTAGTATATATTAGGTTGTTGATAATTTTGAAGTTTAAATCTAAGAAAGGTGTAGATTTATCTCAAGTATTAGCTTTATTCAATGTGAGCTCTGGTGGATATATTTCTGATATAAATTGTTCGAATTCAGGGTTGTCGATCACCAAAATGTCATCCAGATATCTGCAAGTATTATTAAATTTGTCAATGAGGTCAAAACGTTTTGATTTTTTTCATAGAAACCATAAAATCCCTCTCATAACAATAAAGAAATAAATCTGCTATCAGAGGCGCGCAGTTAGTACCCATAGGAATCCCAGCTATTTGTTGATATATGTTGCCATCAAATTGCACAAAAATATTATTCATGAGAAAATCTAGTGCTTTACATAATTCCTTTCAAGTCCAGTATTTATATGAAGTATATTGTTTGTTGGAAAAGAATCCAGAGTTATTGGAAGTACATATGTACGTTTTAGATTCTCTGTTAAAACACCATTGTATATGAGACAGCAACTTGCTTTTAATCAAATCATGAGGCAGAGATGTATAAAGTGTAGAAAAATCAAATGTAGAAATTTGAGTCGCTTTGAAATTTAGCGAAAGAAGTTTGTCTATAACTTCATGAGAATTTTTAATCGACCAAAAGTAATTGATGTTACTATTATGAAATGCGACATCACAATATTTGATAATATGATCTTTTATAGCAGTTAGAGCAGACGTAATATGTTTCGATAGTACCGTAGTAGAGCAGTGGCTAGAATTAGATATGAAACGTGATTTATATATATGGACTTTTATGTAGTTTTGGGAGCCAATACATGGTTGGTAGATCAGATTTATCAGTTTTAATTTTGAAGTCGGACATGGTCATGAGGTGATCGTGCAAGGTGCTCTCTTTTGAGGTAGGGCTTTCCACATATGTATGAGTGGAGTTTAATTTGTTTTTAAGTACTTCAATATAATATAGTTTTCAAACAACTATTATGTTATTACCTGCTTTATCAGCGGGAACAAAGACATATTTAGCATGTAAGTCAGCTATCTTCTTTTTAATAGAATTTGTCGTCAATGTATTAGGCTGTTGAAATAAATGCGGATTTTCCGTAAAGTTCTTAATACGGATATCGACAATTCTTAAAATCTCGAATTTCCAATCATTAAGAGCATGAACCTTTACCTGTTCTTTTTTACACCAACGTTTACATTTATTGACATTGTACAATTTTTGTCTTGAAATTATTTTTAATACAGTTTATCTCTCTTTTAAAGAATTGCATAAAACTGAGGAAAACTTATGCAGTGTTCTAAGATTTCTCAAATTACTTAATTACCAACACTATGTGACCACACAAAATTCACTTAACCCAGAAGGAACATTTACTTACCAGAATGATTTTCTTAATTCAAAAGAAAAAAGGATCTCAAACCTTATACTAGAATTCAATGAACTTATTTTCATGACTGTAATATACTGTAATGATTCAATAATAATGATTCAAGTAAAAACTACTTTTTTAAACTGCTTCATCGAAGGATGAGCTATGTTTTCACAAGAATATCCAACTGAATTATTTATATTACAACTACAGATGGGTGCAGTCCTAACGTAACATTGAAGTAAATGAGAAAAGCAGTCACTAGGACTAGGACACACGCCAGGACTACTCCACCTGACATGCTTGCCCTCCAAGCTTTAACACAGCTAGGCATCAGCATGATTCATTCTCACATGCAATCAGTTTTTAATTATTACTTGTTCACATGCTCAGTCTTTTTTCTATGCTGTGGTTGAGATGAAGCAAATGAGATGGATTTAATTATATTGTTGAAAATGTCGTCATTTATGTCAATTACATTGTAATGCCCTCATTTAGGGCTTTATATAACGGGAAAAAAAATAAAGATATAAATATATTAAGTGAAATAGCCATGTAAGCATGTAATGATGTTTTCATGAAAAACTTTTTTTTCAGTTTGTACTATCAAGTAACTGGCATATTTTTTTCCAGTTTAAATGTACTATCAAGTAATTGCATTATTTCTTCAGTTTGTACTTTTATTTTGTACGATCAAGTAACTGGTATTATTTTTTCAGTTTGTACTATCAAGTTTCTGGCATTAATTTTTCAGTTTGCACTATCCAAGTAACTGGCATTATTTTTTCTGTTTTTACTATCAAGTAACTGGCATTATTTTATCAAGTAACTGGCATTATTTTTTGTTTGTACTATCAAGTAACTGGTGTTATTTTTTCAGTTTGTACTTTCAGTATGTACTATCCAATAACTGGCAATATTTTGTCAGTTTGTACTATCAAGTAACTGGCATTATTTTTTTCAGTTTGTACTATCAAGTAATTGCTGTAATTTTTTCAGTTTGTACTTTCATTTTGTACTATCAAGTAACTGGCATCAATTTTTAAGTTTGTACTTCATTATTTTTTTCAGTTTGTACTATCAAAGTAACTGACATTATTTTTTTCAGTTTGTACCATCAAGTAACTGACATTATTTCTTTCAGTTTGTAATATCCAAATAATTGGCATTATTTTTTTCGATTTGTATTATCAAGTAACTGGCATTATTTTTTCAGTTTGTACTATCAAGTAACTGGCATTCTTTTTTCAGTTTGTACTTTCAAGTAACTGACATTGTTTTTTCAGTTTGATTGATTGATTTTTGTTTAACATCACACCACAAATATTTCACGTATATGGTGATGGCATCTGCCTGATGCAGCCATACAAATTTTGACCTTTGCAACGGACCCACCCGAAATAGTGAGGGGTCTTTAACATGCCATGCATACCACGACACGGGGCCTCGGTTTTACTGTCTCATCTGAAAGACAGGACAACGGCATGACCAGAGCGGGAATTGAACCCCAGCCTCCCGATCAGGAGTCCAGCGCGATACCACTAGGCCATGCCGACTTTTTTCAGTTTGTATTATCAAGTAACTGGCATTATTTTTTCAGTTTGTACTATCAAGTAACTGGCATTATTTTTTCAGTTTGTACTAACAAGCAACTGGCATTATTTTTTCAGTTTGTACCATCAAGTAACTGGCATTATTTTTTTTCAGTTTGTACTATTAAGTAACTGGCATTATTTTTTGTCAGTTTGTACTATCAATTAACTGGCATTATTTTTTCAGTTTGTACTAACAAGCAACTGGCATTATTTTTTGAGTTTGTACTATCAAGTAACTGGCATTATTTTTTTTCAGTTTCTACTATCAAGTAACTGGCATTATTTTTTTTCAGTTTGTACTATCAAGTAACTGACATTATTTTTTCAGTTTGTACTAACAAGCAACTGGCATTATTTTTTCAGTTTGTACTATCAAGTAACTGGCATTATTTTTTTCAGTTTGTACTATCAAGTAACTGGCATTATTTTTTTTCAGTTTGTACTATCAAGTAACTGGCATTATTTTTTTCAGTTTGTACTATCAAGTAACTGGCATTATTTTTTTTTCAGTTTGTACTATCAAGTAACTGGCAATATTTTTTTTCAGTTTGTACTATCAAGTAACTGGCATTATTTTTTTTCAATTTGTACTATCAAGTAACTGGCATTATTTTTTTTTCAGTCTCTACTATCAAGTAACTGGCATTATTTTTTTTTCAGTTTGTACTATCAAGTAACTGGCATTATTTTTTTCATTTGTACTATCAAGTTACTATTTTTTATTTCAGTTTGTACTATCAAATAAATGGCATTATTTTTTTCAGTTTGTACTATCAAGTAACTGGCATTATTTTTTTTTTCAGTTTGTACTATCAAGTAACTGGCATTGTTTTTTCAGTTTGTAGTATCAATATATTTACATTAACATAAACAAGTTGTGCTAAGCATTTACAAGAGCACAAGAATAGCAATTTTTACATTAATACTATGTTAACATAAAGTTCTGTTAAGACTGCACCAAACTTAAAGTCTTGTGTAAATTTGAAGATAACAAAAATTTCATTTCATAAACTCTTTTTTTGAATTCTCTTGATAATTTCTTATATGTTCAACATCATCATGCACCTTCTACCTCACCGAAGCCAAAGGTTCAAGAGAGTTTTTTTCATCAAAATTTGTGTGTTGTCATTGATGTCACAAACTTATCACATTATCAACTTCTCCTCTGCTGAGGAGATTTCTTTGAAACTTGGCAGCAAGCAGGTACTCAAAACCTCTACTTTCATATATGGAATTTTCTATGTAGCTCATGATAGCTCAATAGGTGGGTCCAGCATAGGGCACACTATGTAAAAGAGTACATTTTCCTTTAAGAATCTCTCCAGATGGTTTGCATAGAATGAAAAATTACATGCATTTTAGTGATCTACAGAAATGTAAGAAAATTAATGGTTCAAAGAAATTGAAAATTGGAAATGTTCGTTACCATAAAAATAAGCAGAAAAAATGTGCAAATTTGGATTAATGATTTTGTTTACATATAATCATCAGATATTTTGAGTACATCATACTTTTAAAGTTTTATCACAACTGTTATGAAAATAAAGAAGATTGTTCAGTCATATTCAAGCTACCATATGTTTTTTTATCAGGTATCTTAAACAGATATTTCCTCTGGAGTATCCTCATATCCATTTTCATGATTATCCAGATAGCTATCACATCAGTCAAATATCTTTTTTTTTTTTTGCCACATACAGTAAATTTGTCACATATACTAAGTTGATAATTCTAGTAGAATGTTATAAAATAGATACAGGCAACTCTCTATAGCTCAAACTGTAAAACAATTCCAGTATAAAAGTGGAGTTAAAGTAAGGTACATATATTAATATAAAGAAACTAAATGTGTCAACTGTAACTGCTACAAAAAGAGGAGGTATTCATTAATAAAACAGATGGCTGCAATGGTAGTCAAATTCCATTAGAACATCACACATTCTTTTATATAAGTTTATCAGGTATCGTTAGTAAATGTTTCATGTAAAGTCTCATTGTAATCGTTACAAAAAAAGATGCAAAGAATATGAAAACTTATAGGGAACCTTTTCTGAACCCAAAAGACAAATGCACAACTATAAAACATACCTGACAAAATGAGACTACAATTAATTTTCTGTGATGAATAGTTACAGAGGAGTAATTAGATCACAAAATACTGTATAACAGACTTCTAAGGAAAAGTGAGTTTCACTCATTTTCCGGGGCCAGAACCAAAATCATCTATACAACATACCTAAGAAAATGATACTAAACATGACTACCTATAATGAATAGTCTCTAAGAGAAACTGATACAAACTACAAGTATACAGTCAGATGGACGAGGATGGGATACAGCATATTCAATAAAAAGAAATTATACTAGACTTGTAATGCAATACAAATACCGAGTGTCAAACAATTGTCCAGTCAGATGCACTATCCTAGTTCATTGAATTTAAACTAATTTACAGCTTTATGAGCACAATGCGAATACACATGTATTTATACATATATGACATACAAGAAATACATATATACTTTACATACATACAATGACTTTGGGTGACCGTTGTAACATAAAAGATCAGTAAACATTACTTTGCAGTATATACTATAAAGTTATAACTGTTCATTCAGAAGTTTAACTTCCTCTATCAACAGAGAGAATCCTGTACATTTCTGCTCTTTTGTTTCTATATGTATATTTTACTAACCTCCACCTCCTCTCTCATTCCTTCTGAAAATAGTTCCTTCTCAAACAGTTTACTGTTCACATCCTCAATGTTATGTAGTTCCTTCACAATTTTAGATCTGTTTATTTGCAATGTTCTTCTGTCAGCATCATTCATCTTGAACCAGGATAATAGTGATCGGAAATCAGGAAGAAAGTGACAGTTCCATATCAAAACCTGTGGTAGGAATCATGAAAACAATTATTGGAAAATTTAAGGAATAAGCATTTTTCTCAATAAGACTGCAAAGTATTATATAATCAATAACATTAGTACATGTATAATATTATAAATATGGGTACTGTAATCAAAGACCACAGCTTTATCTAGGATGCTATGACCATCCAAGAAAATGAAAAAAATATAAAAATACCCTTTGGATAAGACAAATATGCAAATATTTTTGCATCAGATGTGGATATTCCATGAAAACTTCATTCACAATCATTTATAAGATTAATATAAAAGAAACATAGTTAAGTTCTTTCAAAGATAGCAAATCCTAATCAGTTCAGTGCTTGGTTCAGGTTTAAGTGCAGCTACAGTCTTATCCACCTGTTATCTTTCGGATGAAATACCAGAAATAGTGGTCCCATGTCACAGTAGATATCATACATAAAAGATCTAATTTCAAAATTTCAGATGGATACATTGCAAAGGCCCAAATCTCTGTGCATTGCATTCAGGCAGATGCCGTTATCATATAAGTACAATCTTATTGGTATGTCATTAAACAAGAATCAAACAAATTTGATTTTATATAACTTTCATACAGCTTTCTTACCATAATTTTTTTAAATCTAATTTGAATATCAACAGTGTTGTCATATATGCAAAAAAGAAAAGCCAACATAATGTCAAAAATATAGAATGTGTTATATATATATGTAAATGATGTACATGCAAAAGCCCTTTAATGTCTTGGTACCCAAGTTGCATATGAAGGTTTAGCTACCATTGAACACACTATTGCTTGATGTTTGCTGGTTTATTGTTTTATATCACAATACCTTAAATTCTAGAGGTGATGGCATATATCTGATGCATTACACAGAAATTGCTACTGTATGAGAAAATTTGTTGAGAATACATCACACTGACCTTCTCTGAATCAATTCAGTTTCATCTATTTGGTACTTTGCACAGGGATCCCTAGCAATGGAAATACACTTGGTACAAAGATCTTGAATGCAAGTTTTCTGGTCTTAATATGCCTTGTTTAATTTTATATTTCTTTTGAGCAAACCTACATGAAGGGATTAGTTTACCTTGTATGTGATGTTGTTTATGTGTTTCTTATAACTTGCATCATCGCAAAATGAGGTAAGAGAAGTGCCACTAACTGTGGGTTTCCAACGATGACCACTTGTGATTCATATCTAAATATTTTGCATTTGTAGCTGTTCCTAGTGTCTGTCCATTTAAGTGTATGCTGTTGTGACTGGTGCTCTTATCTTGTGACTGGTGCTCTTATCTTAACATTTGTATAACTTTGATTTTAGATGAATTTAATTCCATGTCCCATGAATTCTCTCATATTTGTAAATTATCTAATTTGTATCCCTTTTTGGGTTTCTTTTTTTCCCTTTTTAAGTGTACAATGCTTTCATATTCGCAATCAGTCTTAAATTACCTCCAATGTTTCATTGTTGAGCACACTACTGATGTTGACAAGGAAGAAAGTCAGTCCCAGTACTGATCCCTGAGGAACCCCACAGGTTAATGGGACCTTAGGAGACTTTTCCCCTTGTACAATATCAGTCTTGGTTTGTTGACAACAAGAACCCAAGCACCTAGAGAAGAATTTGATTTGTAACACCATATTGGTGCAGCTCTCAGATATCAGTTTTTTAGTTGTTTCCTTGTTAAAGGCCTTGCAGAAGTAATGAAGGATAAGATATATCAGTCTGCATACTTTCCCAAGACTTGGAGCAAGGTGCCCAACAAGCATAACTGGCTTCATCTAACACAACCTCTTCTCTCTGAACCTGTGTTGTAGGTCACAAAGAATACTGTAGATGAAGGAGGAAGCTTGTTGTGACAATACATTCATGCTCAATGAGCTTGAGTGAGATGATCTGTTATTTGGGATGGTACTTTATCACTCTCTGCAGCAGGTTGGTGAATGTGTGGGCGGTTTTTACCAGGTTTCCTCTTACACACTATAATTTATTTTGAAATATTGTTATAGTATCTTTATCCACAATTTCTAGAATGCAGTTTTCAAATTGAGCTGTTTGAAAATGGTGAGAATAATGAAGGAAAAACTATACAGTGTGCATCAAAGTCACCCAGTCTGGCTGACCATAAATAAATAAAGATGTCACACTCAAAAATTTTGCATCATGGTCAACAACTGCCAATATGGTACACACTTTTACTAACCTTTTATCTTTTAAGTGGCGAGAAATCTTATTAATGTGTGTTTTATCCTACTGCTTGAATGTGAAAGTGAAAGCAGTGGAATAAAAACACTAATATAAAATATGATTTCTCCGGATGCAAGGAGTGAAAGGTTGGTGAAAATGTGTAGCATTTTGACGACTGACGAAAAAGTCACCAAATTTTATCATTACATCAATTTGAGACAGATATCTTTATTTATTCTCTGATCGAATTAGTTGACTTCAATACACAATGCCATATATGGGATTCGGTCTCTCAAGGTTCTCACTAGGACTCTGAACAGGTGAGTTCTGGGACTTTTAAAAATGGTGAGTTCCATTAAACTTGGTGAGTTCCAATCTACATATGTTGAGTTCCAAACTAAACTGATATCTGTTTATGCAAGCAACACTACATGTACATGTATCTCTGATATATTTATTGTTTAGAAATTATTATGTGCATATTCTCTATTTTAGACATGTCATAAACTAAAATAAGTTGGATGTTTTTTGGTTGTTGTAGCATGAAAACTGAAAATTTACACATGATGTGTTCAAAACTTAATATGTTCTTCAATATTTTTTGATACAGTGTTTCCAAAACCTCCTGACTCTCTTACATTTCTAGAGAAAATCGCCTCGGTCAGGCAAAGCTTTCACTACCATTTCATTGAAATATTAAGCTTTACCAGACAAATGTCCAGTATCACCTAAGAAGGTTTTGTGCACACTGGTAATAGCCATGACACTTGCATTAACTTCAATACACTTGCATTTACTTCAATATAAGTGTGATACCACCATGACAGACAGACTGCCAAGTGCTTAAGGAATAATGAAATGCTTCTTTTTCTGATAAATGTTTTATTATTTCTTTGTAACAATCATGTATATGATAATTTATTAATCATGATATTAACTGTCAAGCACATTATCATGTATAGCAAAAGTATCTTTATTCTAATCAATGTGGTAAGGTCTAAGTACTACAGATAATCATAATGGAAAATACATTGCACTGTGACTTGTTAACATTATACTATATGTATCATTATATAGTTAACAATCCAACAGATCAGTGAGTTGAGGACTTCATCACCGTATGTCAGGATGCTATAGTCATCAGGTATGCCAGTGAATAAGGACTGATTGAGTGGATGATTGGGTAGTTGACTGGGTAGATAATTAAGTAGGTGACTGAGTTGGTGCAGGTTTGGGTCTTTTTGCTGAGTTGTAATCATTGCTGCATGCTCTCTTGAAGAAGGCTGCCAACTTCTGTGACTCATGATGATACTGATGTCGATCCATGATTTGTTGGTCACATTTAAAGGCAGGACAGTAATTGAACTGAATTAATACACCCATCTTTGATCTCCATTTCATCTGACAGCTATAATTTTTTACATGTATATAGCTGTTGTTACAATTTTGCAGAATTTAAATACATGTATGACCCATATACCGGTAAGCCGTTAAAGTCTTTATTAAGCATCATCAATACATTTACCAGTTTTAACCCCATTAAGGAAATTAGCCAATTTATCAAATAAACATTACTTGATAGCATGTTTTTATTGATCTTCAAGATAATTATCAATTTAAATGCATCTCCAACCAACCGTTTCTCTTTCATCTTCAAACACATGTGTACTTCCCATGCAAATGATAAACTTTACACAAATTATCTTAATTGTATTTATACAAGGTAACTATATATAAGGCATTCAAATCTTTAACAGTTATTGAATTTTTATATAATTTCATTGAATATTCATATCTGGCAAGTGTCAAATCAGGGTGTATGTCTACCAGGCAAATATCGACCCATAAACTTCTTATACAGCTCCGATAAACTATTAAGGGGTGATCAGCCAAGTCTAACCTCCCATGGTTAATACACATGATTACACAAGTATACAGCTGCTCTCTGCCTCAATCAACGAAATAACACACCCTGCCATTTATTATATAGCTGCGTGCGTACAGAGGGAATAAGGACTTGTCTGAGGGACTCAATACTTTTGAAAATGATGCATCCCTGCCAATTTAAATGATCAGTCTCTGACGAGTCTAGGCATGTTAATGAGATCCCTGGTCTCTGGTAACGCAACATACAAGAACTGGAATGTTGTGACAAGGGGATGGATTATTCAGCCTATTATTCTTTAAGTAGTACGGTAAGACAAAGCAAACTATAACAAACATTGGTTTAATCTTTTTTGAGATTCTTGCACGTGGCCGTTTTATTATGCTGTCGTTTACTACTGCCAGTGGCATTAGTAAACGACAGCATAATAAAACGGCAACATGCAACTCTATCTCAAAAGAGATTGGCGAGTGGCAATGGTAAACGTCAACATAATAACACAGCCACATGCAAGAATCTCAAAAGAGATTGGTCAGTGGCAATGGTAAACGGCAGCATAATAAAACGGACACGTGCAAGAATCTCAAAACAGATTGGTGAGAGGCAAAAGTAAACGACAGAATAATAAAATGGCCACATGCAAGAATCTCCAAAGAGATTGGCGAGTGGCAATAGTAAACGACAGCAATTAATAAAATGGCCACATGCAAGAATCTCAAAAAAGGTTAATTAACATAGGTTCAACTTCATGCATCAGGTTAAAGACTGGTATTTGATAGGTCGAGTATATCTCCAAATCGGGAAAAATTATCCTGATTTAGAGATATACTCGACTCATTCGGGCCATTGGCATTGCCATTGGATATTGCCTGATAGTGATAGTGATAAGGCTGATTAGCATTTAACCTACCAGTAAAAAGGAAAGTGCTTAGTGGTATCATGATGAGATCAGATAAGACTTCTTAAAAATATTTTTCTGTATCAAGGTGCTTATTTTACCTTAGTCAGTATGATATCTCGCAAAGTTCACAATGACTACAGCCACAGAAACTGCTGCTGGTAACTTCGTTTTTGTACGGAAGCGTTGGAATTCCCTCAATCTATTTTTAAAATTATTCATTTTAAAGACATTTCGTACGCAGGTTCATCCTAAAATGGAGATGTCGTTCTTAACTCCCTACAATCGGTTTCGTCGGGAATAAGTTTATACATAAATAAATAATAAGAAGCACTCAGTGGTACTGTGACTCACTAAGTATTTCTTGTTATTTATTTAATTCATTATTTTCTTCGCAGAACTTCTTCTATTCCATCTCTGGAGCTCACATACCACATGCAATGACAAAATCTAATAAAACAAAGAGAGCAAAACATAAACACTAACATATATCGGAGACATATATGTCTGCATCTATATACTACTACTACTACTACTATAATTTCTATTGAAACGGTCGGCTCATTCCTTCACCTGAACCGACCGTTTCAATAGAAATTACTACTACTACTACTACTACTACTAATAATAATAATAAAGACTGAATGATTTTGGTTTAATAAGAAGAGCAAATAAAAGATTTTCCTTCCTTGAGTAGCATTATCTAAAACACACGAACAGATACGATAAATAAATAATACAGTATTTACAAGAAAATTTTAAAATCTGCTTTTCGTTACTAGAATGGATGCTAAAATTATAGTAGATTTTAGTTCTTAGTGATGTTAGCTTTTGTTACAGTTTCCTAGTTTGAGTTTTGCTGTGAGAGAAAGGTTGAATAAAATTTTGTTATAAAACGAACTGATTATCAAGATAAGTTTGCATGTCAGTGTTTCTAGATCTAGTACAGTGGAGTCGCGCGATGTTACTCCTTTAATACATTCTATAACAGAACTTTCTTGGCTCAGTTTCTGTTTTCTGGATTGTATTCTTTTTATGCCCCCCGGATCGATAAATCGGGGGCATATTGTTTTTGTCCTTTATGTGTGTCTGTTTGTCTGACTGTTTGTTTGTTTGTATGTTGATAACTTTAACCTTGGCCATAACTTTTGAACAGTGATGAATATTGTTTTGTTTATTAATCAAACACATTACTGCTTATAGGTATACAAATGTATAATTCAAACAGTATAAATACAAATAAAAGGTCAATTTAAAAATGATTTACAAGCATATAATTCAAACAGTAAAAATACAAATGAAAGGTCAATTTAAAGATGGTATACAAAATCAATAAATAGATGTTCATAAATATGCTTGATAGATAGTATACATGACATTGTGGTCTATTAATACATTTAAGTTACAAGAGTTCGTAATTCAAAAGCATGTTTTAAATATTTTCCAAGATTGCATAGTTCTTTAGTATTGTCAGAGCTTAATATCTGAATTAATTTAAAGACAGAGGGCCTTATATAAAAGTATGGTTTCAAAAATTTCTTTCTCATATCTGAAAAAGCAGGACACTTCAGAATAAAATGGTACTCATCCTCAATGTCAGATTTACATATACTACAAATTCTTCTTTCAATAGGAATATTCTTATATCTGCCAGTTTCAATATTTAAACAATGAGATGAAAGACGTATTCTACAAATAAATGTTTTATATTGATTATAAATAGGTTTTGTCAGGTATGACTGTAAGGCTACATGGTCAACTAAATGCTTATATCATGAACATTTAGATGACGTATTCAAATCAGACATGATATTTTGTTTATAAATATCAATCAATCTTTGTTTAACCTCAAGAACAATAACTTTTTCATTAAGAATACATGTGTTTAACCAAATATCACCGAAACCAATTTCGTATAAAATACTTTTAACATTGCATAACCAAAATACAATTATCTGAGCGTAATAGTTTAAACCAGTATTTAATTATTCTGAGTTTTTGCAAACAAATCATCGTCACTCTACCCAATTCTGCATAAACCATGGCATTTGGAGTTGATGCTTTTACTCCCAAAATATTTTTTTTTAAAAATCAAGATGCACTTTTTCTATATCTTGTGCAGCATGTAAACCCCATATCTCACTTGCATAATAAGAAATGCTTGAAACGTAAGTATCAGATAAAGATATAAGTGTAGTGTGATTAAAAATCATTTGACTGAATTTTCTTTTCAAGGCAAAAATAGGTTTTTTTACATTGTAATGATAATTTTTTCTGTGCTCGATGGTATTTACCATTGTAAAAGAAAACGATCCCAAGGTAGCAAAATTCATCGACAATTTCGATTTTTTCACCCTTATAAAACCAATTTTCTAGAGGCTTAACAACACCTCCATTTCTAAAAACCATTATCTTTGTTTTACCGACGTTAACAGTAAGGGACCATTTGTCTGTATAGGACGATAAGGAGTCTAACATATACTGTAAACCGGAAACAGATCTAGAAAATAAAACAGTATCGTCCGCATACATGAGTAAAAACAGAGATAACTCTTGAAGCTCAGTAGGTTCACAGCCATTATTTAAGAAATCATTTTCACAATCGTTAACGTAAAACGAGTACAAAATCGGAGAAATAATTTCCCCTTGTAAAAGGCCGAGATGGTTAATAAAAGGCTGAGAGATGTTTCCATTTAAGAGGACACTAGTTTTTATTTGGCTATATAAAGATTTGATAATTACCAGTATGTTTCCTCTCAGACCGATATGTCTGAGTTTACTCCACAGTGTGTTCCTATCAATAGAATCAAAAGCTTGCTTATAATCAATGAATTCGAAGCAACAATATAAACGTGATTTATTAGCAAGATGTTTACTTATTAAAGTATGTAATGCAAAGATAGCATCCACAGTGCTGTTCATGGGTCGGAAACCAAATTGAGCGTCTGTTATGACGTCGTTACTATCTGACCATGATAGCAACCTTCTATTCAATATAGACGTAAATAACTCGCACAGACAACTAATCAGGCTTATACCTCTATAATTTTTCGGATCTGTGGTGCTACCTTTCTTATGGATGGGAACAACTAGAGCATTGCACAGTATAGATGGGAAAAAGCCGGTTTTAAACATAGCATTGAAGATAACTCGTAACAATGGCAATAACAAATTTGCAAACTCCACAACGTACTCGTTCAAAATTCCACCCGACCCATGGCTTTTGCCACATTTTAATCCTTTTATTGCCTTGAGAATTTCATCATCTGATATCTCAATATTGAGCTCTTCAAAAACATCATCATCATTAGATTCAACATCACATTCAGTATATACATGTACATCTTCATGGCTTCCACATACAGATTTAAAATTTTCAAAAAACTCAAAAATATCAATGTCAGACTTTACCTTTTTCTTTTTTGCAAAATGACTATAAAATTCTTTGGGATTATGTTTTCTCATGGAATCCAACACATTGCCTTGATCAAACAAATACATCCTTTTCAGTCTACTTTCTAAAGTTTTATAATCATTTTTACACTGCTGCAAAATTTAATGATTGTCTGGTGTCTTACAATGATTAAAATCACATAATGCCTTTCTATACTGACTGTACAAACGTTTACATTGATCATTAAACCATGGTTTATGATTAAAAACCCTGTCGATCTTCATTGATTTTTTAAGATTCATAGGTGTACCGAATGTCATATGCGCCGTGTGAAAGTCGGACACAATCGAGCTTAATTCGTTTATAAAAGTAGTCACGCAGGTGTCAAGGCCATTTCCAGTGGTGATATCATTTTCATTTATACATTGTTCCAACCTGTGCAGGTTCTGCCCTAAAGCAGTCTTACTTTCATTTGCCGAGTTGTCATTCCACCTGTATTTCACATGGTTCGTACAGTCAGTGAAATTAGCCGCAGTGTTTTGATTTTCAGGAATTGATTTTAATTCGATATGTAAAGGTGCATGGTTGGAATACATATTAAAGTTACAGACTATAAATTTGCTTACATATTCAAACAAATCAGGTTTAGCTAAAACATAATCCAGTACACTACATCCATTTTGACCGTGACAAGTAAAATCACTGGAAAATTCATGTCTACCGTTCAATATACGCAAACCACTCTCAATACATAATTGTAATAGCTTTGACCCATACGAGTTTACCGTCTGATCTGGACAAATGCCATCAGGTAAATATTCATCATTATGATAATCAAACAATACGGACTGCATAGAGTTGTGAAAAATATCTTGAACAATAAATCCCTTAGGTTAGAACATCTAGCATTAAGGTCACCAGCTATCAGGACTTTACCTTTACTGGAAAATCGTGCTATCTGATTTTCAAGTTCAAAAAATATATCACAATTATAAAATCTAAAAAATGAGGACTTATCAGGTGACAGATATGCACAGCAGATATATAATGTTTCATCTAGCCCTGAGAATTGAGGGTTAACTTTAAACCATAAAAAAGTACCAAACAAAATATCATCGATAGAAATGTAATTATCAAGGGAACTTCGTATAGCAATCATCATTCCTCCACCCTGCTTACACCTGGTTTTAGACCTGGGTATATATTTACATAAAAATTTTGTTATATCAAATTCAAAATCATTTTCAATCCAACATTCCGTTAAGCATGTTATATCATACTTACATATAAAATTAACAAATGGGATATCATTAAGTTTGTTCTGTAACCCGCCATTTATATTCCAACGCAGGAATTTAATGTTTGACTTACAGTCAATAGAGTTTATAATAGGTCCCGGATCCTCCTGTCTTTCCTAGTAATCTGAACCTCTGCGGGGACGCTTTCGCTCTTGCTGTGATGGCGTTGTACGATGCGCGTTAACACTGGGATTCGGAGCACTTACGGTTTGCGGAATGTATTCAACGCCGTTTATATAGAGACAGTCGCGCACAAGATTCACTTTGTTGTTTTTTCTTCGCTCATCTTTCATCACAGGATAGAGCGTTTTACGTCTTTGTTCGATCTCCGGTGGAAACTGCTCATGCACCCATACATGGGTACCTTTCAGAGTCCGTGCAGCTTGTTTCCTAACTACCTCTCTGTCCTTGTAAGTTGAGAACTTCGCCACTATGGGCCTGGGTGGTCCTCGATGGTTGTGCTGTCTTTTTCGACCTACTCGATGTACCCTTTCAAAACGCACCTCTTTCCGTACATTCATGGTTTTAGAGACAAAATCTGCTAGTTTCTCTTCGCAGTTTTCTTCTTCTTCCTCCGGCAGACCGTGAAACAATAAATTATCCCGCATTGACCGGCACTTCAAGCCAAGTACCTCCTCCCTCAATTCGTCTGTTGTACACTCTACCTCCGTCCTCAGTTCCGCCACTGATGATTCCGCGTGTGTTCATTGTACTACTTTGTATCTTCAAGGTGGGCCCGTAAACCGGTTAACCACACCATTTGTTTGGCTTTTGTCAAATTAAATGACCGTCCTAAGTCGGTATCGTAATTGCACTACAATCAAATATTTTTGTAATGTGATATATGTTCTAGTATATTATTTATATTCATGTATTGTATAGCTCTATGGTGACTTCTGCCACATAACTGAGCCAGTAACTCCTCTTTTTTCCTTCATATCACTTATTTCGGCCTTAAATCCGTCAAATAATTTACTGTAACCGTTCAGACATGTATCAACATCTCGTTGTGGTATCGGACATCTACAGAAAGATGTGCCAATGCATATTTCTAGGTTTGATATTGGGTGTGAGAGGCTGTCAGTAGAGTTGCTTACTGGACATTTACCAGTATAGCGATTCGTCCTTCAAATTTTGCACTGATTCTTGTGTAGAGGCTTTTGGGTTATGTAGATTAAGTCTCTCATTGCGAGTGGATGTACCCATTTTTTTTTCTTGTTGGTTGCCTGCCGAAATGAGTGTTGGGGTATCAGGTGTTTGCAATAAGTAATGAGAGAGGTATGTCTTTGGTGTTTTGTGATTTACTGTCAACGTATTGTGAGGGTGGTGACTGACTATGGTGTTCTGTGATTTGTATACCAGGAAATGCGATTGGATATCTTTGAGTACTTTTTATTGATTATCTGTGCTTCCACTTGTCGGACCCTTACTTCCATAAGCGTCATTTCTTTGTACATTGAGCTCATAGTAAAGGAGTACGGATGATTCCGTTTTGTTTTTGTTTTTTTTTTTTTGTTTTTTTTTTTTGCCCCAGAATCTCCCCCTTACAGATATATGCCTTTCTATTTTATAATTCGGCAAAACATTTTTTTAAATGTCAATAATAATTAATATACCCATGATGATAACTTTGAAATTTTTATAATTGACATAAATTATGATTAAAATATGTATATATATGATATATATGATACATGTACAACTAAAATGTAAACAATATACCAGTGATGATAATTTTGAACTTCTTATAATCATAATTGTCATAAATTATTGTTATAAAAGAAAAAAGAGGAGTTACTGGCTCAGTTATGTGGCAGAAGTCACCATAGAGCTATACAATACATGAATATAAATAATATAATAGAACATATATCACATTACAAAAATATTTGATTGTAGTGCAATTACGATACCGACTTAGGACGGTCATTTAATTTGACAAAAGCCAAACAAATGGTGTGGTTAACCGGTTTACGGGCCCACCTTCCCACTCACCGTAACAGCAGAACAATCAAAGGACGAACAATCAAATATCAACCAGATACAACTAAAAAGTCAATAATATACCAATGATGATAACTTTGAAAGTTCTATAATTGACATAAATTATGGTTATAATATCAACCAGATACAACATAATTAATAGAGATTTAAAAAATATTGGCACTTTGGGACTGTTAGTACCCAGATGGAGAGCTTTTCGCGTTTCGCTAGTTAGACCCACCACCAGGCACTTTCAGTCCCCATATTTTGTACTAGGAATTTTGAAGGGATAAGTTTAATTATGCCAAGGGTACCAGTTTTTAGTAAAAGAAATATAAAGACAGGACATTTTCTTTCACGCCCACATTCATACTTAATACAAATACAATGGATGAAAAGACAAAGTTTTGCACTAATGCTGTACAGTATAGGAGCATAAAAAAGGGAATACTATACAAAAGAAACTAAGAGTTTGAGAAACATTGATCAAACAGCTCTTTCATTGATCAACAGCTCAAAGTATAAAAACATTTCTCCTCTGGCACCAAGTTTTGTTAAATTCTTCTAAACTATCATTCTTAATGGAAAGATATTCCTCAGTTTTATAATTATACTGAAGACAATTTAGACTACCAACAAAGCTAGGAATTTTGCTTTGTTTTAAGCACTTATATATATATATATATATATATATATATATATATATATATATATATATATATATATATATATATATATATATATATATATATATATATATATATATATATATATATATATATATATATATATAATATATATAATATTTTGTAATAAGGATAATGAAATTTGTGACTAGATTATTTTTGGATGGCTGCTCACCAAACAGAACATTTTTCTTATTAAATGGGATAGAAATATTAGTTTTATTGTATATCTGTCTAGATTAAAATTATGGAGAAAGGTCATTAGTTTTACACTCGGTAATATTAATGTGCAAGGATCTTACATATCTTAAAATTGCACTTTGTATTCCATTATATTGTAACAAACATACATTTGGTAATCCAAATTTTAACTGAAATCGTTCTCTAGATAGAAAAACATTGTTTTCAAAAAAGTCTCCTATCACTTTAACACATTTTTGGTACCAGTTTTTGATACATATAGGTTCTCTGTTAATTTTCAGTTTACTGTTAAACCATATAGGCAATAAGTAAAAGTTTTTATAAGATATGTTTGCTTCCAACATCTTTGTAATAACTTTATGACATGATAAAAAAGTATCTTTCCAAAATTTATTTTTACTTCCCTTTACAATACTTTGTATAGAGTCATCCCCAAAATCAGAAATTTTGTATATAATATCAGTTCCATAAGTTGCTTCAAATATATTAAGCCAGGATTGTCTCCTTTTCAATAAAATTCCTTTCATCCAAGAACATTTTAGAGATGTGAAAAAATTTTCCAAATGTAGCATTTTTAGTCCCCCTTTATAACCTTGTGTTATAATATCCCTTTTGACTTTATCATAACTAGAACCCCAGATAAAATTGAATAAGTCTTTTGTAAGGGACTGTAATATTGCTAGACTAGGGTTGGGAAAAGATATGAAAAGATGGTAAAGTTTGGGTAAAATCAACGTCATGGCAACCGTTATTCTACCTATAGGAGTAAGAATTCTCCTATTCCATTGTTTAAACATAGCTTTAATTTTTGGCAATTGTAATTAGAAGTTTAGTTCTGTAATTTGGTTTAAGTCAACTGAAAATTCAATACCGAGAAGAGTGAAATTTATAGACCCCCAGTCAAGCTTCCATCTACTGTGATGGAAAACATCTTTACAGAATTTTTTGGACCCAATCCATATGATTTTAGTTTTTGAACTATTGATGTGAAGACCTGTGATTTGTGCATAGTATTCCAAGGATTCTAAGGCTGTGAATAAGGAATTTTTTGAACCATCAAGGATAAGAGTTGTATTATCAGCATACTGGGAAATTTTGTGTTCTACATTGTTAATTATTATACCCTTTATATTCACATTATATTTTATAAGAATAGGAAGAATTTCGGCACACAAAAGAAAGATATATGAAGCAACTGGGTCCCCTTGACGGCAACCGCGCTTAACATTTAACTGCTCTGACAAGAGACCATTTTGTATAATTGATGCTTTAATATCAGTATTTAATATTTTGATCCAGTCAATAATATTTGTACCAAATCCAAACACTTCTAGCACTCTATATACAAAAGACCATTCTATAGAGTCCAATGCTTTTTCAAAATCTATCAGTACTATTAAACCAGGGATTTCATGAGTTTCTGTAAAAGACAGAAGGTCATATATAAGTCTAGTGTTATCACCTATATAACGGCCACTTACGAAACCTGTCTGAGTATTAGATATTAGAGTATCCAAAACAGCTTTTATTCTTTTACTGATACAGCCAGACATGAGTTTGTAGAATACATTTAACAATGTAATAGGACGCCAGTTTTTTAGGCACTGTCTGGGTTTATCACCTTTAGGGAGACATGTTGTAATTCCAAGGCGCTGTGTGACTGGTAGTAGCTTTTGGATGTATACTTGATTTATAGCTCTTATAATAAAATGTTTAAGGTCCCCCCCAAAAATTTAAAAAACTCTGCAGTATAGCCGTCACTTCCAGGCGATTTTTGTTACTCTTCATTTGTTTTAAAACAGATAATACTTCTGATTCAGTGAAATCTCCCTCTAATTTACTTGTAGTGCTCAAATGTAGTTTGGGTATTTCATAAGACTGTAGAACTTCACCTAAGTCAACTGAGACAAGTTCATCTTCTCTACTTAAATGTAAGTTCTCATAAAATGACCTAGTTTCTATCAGTATATCTTTTTGATCTCTTATTGTACCTTTTTCCCCAGATTCCATTTTATTAATGGTTTTTATAAAGTTTCGTGATTCTAAATTACAAAAATATTGTGTTGGTTTTTCACCCTCTTCCACCCACTTTGTTCTAGATCTCACCATATTGCCTTTTAGTTTTTCCCTTCGAATATTTTCCAAAGATATTTTCTTTTCCTCCAAAGTTTCTAAAGAGGTATTACTAAATTCAAGATTATTTTCAAGATTATTTATTTCTTCAATCAGTAGCTTTTCTGTCTTATTTCTTTCCTTTTTTTTTTAAAAAGTAGCATATGAAATTGAAACACCTCTAATTACCATTACAACAATCTCTAGAAAAGCACTGTCATGTATTATAAAATCAATACTATCATCAGGAATGTTGTGTATCATGTTAGGAACATACAAAATATTGGCATATTGGTTTTTGATTTCAACAATTTTTTGTTTCACTTTATCTATATATTGTTTGTCTTTAAGTAAAAGGTTGTTGAATTTCCATAGACCATTTCCCCTTTCAAATTCATTAAATTTAAATTCAAGTACAATACGAGAGTGATCTGATCTATATCCAGCTTTGATTGAGATATTTTTTATTGAATTAGTTAAGTTTTCAGAAGTTAGAAAATAATCAAGTCTACTGTGTTTCACTGGATTAAGCTCATAGTAAAGGAGCACGGATGATTCAGAATTGTTTGAGGGAGCGCTTTTGTTGAGGATTTGATTCAGATCTAATGTTTAAAGATCTTTGTAAGCGATTTATTGTTTTACTTTGCAAATTGACCTGGTTTTCTAATGCCAGTATATACTGATTGTGATCTTATTTTCTACTTTTCGACCTGACTTATTATCATTTCATCCACATAGATACAACTTGACTTCACCAATAGAAAGGTCTTGAATATCGGTTGTTGTGAAAGTGTCGTGCCTCTCCACAAAAGGAGACTATCGTCAGGATAACAAATCAATGTGGAACAGAACTCGGACAAAATGGGGAAGGGGGGGGGATTGAGAAGTACTCGAAAGAATATTCCTCTCATCTGAAATTACAGACGACTCTTGAAAATTTCGGCGAGTTATAATTTGTCATTCTTGCAGTTTGAAACGTGACATGTATGTACTCCTGGTGCATGGTCATATTTGGTGAGAAATGAAAGCTGTTTCTACTTTATTAAATTTCTCGTCGTCCAGACAATTTTTCATGCTAATATTAGCAAAAACCATATTTGTTTTTTAAATTAAGATTTTTTGGTAATAATATTGATTAAAATGTGATATGAACTACATAAATGAACAAAAATATGATATTTGTTTGATTCTTTGTTTCACTGAGACTACTGTCCTAATATGGTGATCAAATGCTCAGGAATTTAGACTTATGCGACAGACCTATATAAAGTAGCGAACCATATCTACCGTGACATGGAACCTCGGGTTTTACTGTCTTATCCGAAAGACATGACAACCGCGATCTACCAGCGGGGTTCGAACACGGGACCTCTCGACTCCGAACCAAGCACATAACCGATTGGCATATGCCGCATTTTTCCTTGAAAAAAAAAGATTACCTATACATTTGTACGTTCTTGTATTGAAGTAGTCTATGAAGCTTATTAAGAATTGATGCATCGTCTCTTCATTCGATTCTCTATCAGTTTTAATCAGACTCTTATTACTCCGTATGATATCTCGTTATCCAGACTTTTAAATGATATTCTGGACTGAGACCGATTCCGATCATTTTTACACAGATTTGACACCTTCTATACTAGAAGGTTACCTACTTCGACTTCTCCATATATAAATACATATGGAATTAACACGATCTGACTCTTTCTACTGGGTATATGTGACGGGTGTTGCTAGCAAGCAGGAGATGCTCACTCTCCCCGGGCACCTGATCTCACTCCATCACAGGGGTTCACATATGCTCTTCAAGTAGACATACATGTATTTTGTTATTTTCCATTTGTTTTTCATTTTCACTGATTTTGTATGTCCTCTGGTTTTATGAATTTTGGAGTTGTGCTTTGGATTTATCCATCATCTTTACATTAATAGTTATTCCAAGGCATGTTCCTCCTCAGATATGAGGTTTTATGGAACTTTTTTTAGCATAGTCTTTTAGTAGCTCTTTACCAAAGTTAGTATCCTAGATCACATCTCCACCCATAGCAATGCTTATTGAAAAGGTGGCAGTGGCGGATCCAGGATTTCTGAAAAGGAGGGCCCACATGTATATTATCCAAACTACTTAGCAATTTTTGGTGCAAAAATCTGGATTTTACTGGTAAATGTGTGGCCAAAGGGGAGGGGGGCCTGGTCCCCCCTCTAAATCCTCCACTGGGTGAGGCAGGGAGAGGTATATAAGAACTTGATGTGAGATGAAAAGGTGGGTCAGGGAGAGGTATATGAGAACTTGATGTGTGTTACTGATTATGTATTTTGATAGAATTTGAGCAAACTTCATTATCCCCTGCCCTCTATTCTCTACATCTACATGTAAAGATGATGTATAAATCCAAACCATAAGTCTAAAAATCATGAAAACAGAGGACATACAAAATCAGTGAAAATGAAAAACAAGTGGAAAATAACAAAATATGTCTACTTGAAGAGCATATGTGAACCCCTGTGATGAAGTGAGATCAGGTGCCCGGGAAGAGTGAGCATCTCCTGCTTGCTAGCAACACCCGTTACATATACCCAATAGAAAGAGTCTAATCGTGTAAATTCCATATGTATTTATATATGGAGAAGTCAAAGTAGTTAACCTAGTATAGACGGTGTTAAATCTGTGTAAAATGATCGATATCGGTCTCAGTCCAGAATATCATTTAAAGGTCTGGATAACGAGATATCATATGGAGTAATAAGAGTCTCGTAACGACCGTAGAACTTCCTCGGTGACGTTGCTAGTCTAGCAAATATATAACCCTGGTTGAATAACTTCACTAAAAGTCGCCTAGCCCTCAGAACAAAGTCATTGTAATTTGAACATGCTCTGGAATAACGTATTAACTGAGATATGAATACGCCGTATGCGGTCGATGATGGAATGTTGCTACTTATGAAAGGAAAGTTTGTGATAGCGAAATTGAAATCGTCACGTTTGTTATAGAGTGAGGTGTTCAATTGACCATTAAAGTCGAAAGACAACATAATATCTAAATATGAAGTAGAATTAATACTTTCCATGGTTTCTGTGAGCTCCAGTTCACTTGGATAGATGATGCTAAGGTAATCCGCGAATGAAGGATAATTAATTGAAAGCAAGTCATCTATATATCTGTAAGTAAAATTGAAGGCAAGAGCCAATTATTTTTTTCTTTGCGAAAGCAAAGACTGAATGAACTCAGCTTCGTATGAGTACAGGAATATGTCAGCCAGAACCGGAGCACAGTTAGTGCCCATTGGAATGCCGACAATTTGTTAAAAAAACCCTTTCCTCCAAACACCACAAAAATCTTATCCACAAGAAGGTTCAACATCTGGATGACAGCTGTTTCAGTGTATTTATTTTTGGAATCAGAATTTTCCCTAACAAAGTAAGTTTTATCATGGCCTATAACTATATATTTGAATTTGCGGCTTCCGTTTTTACTAGTAAATGCATTTTGAATAATTTCCGCTAATCTGTCTTTTAATTTCTGATGAGGGATCGTTGTGTAAAGAGTCCAAAAGTCAAAAGACTTGATGGAGTGAATTTTAGTAAAACCTTTTGATTTTAGATGTTCTAACAACTCTTTTGAATTTTTAAGGATCCACATTTAATTAATTCCACTTCTGGAATATACTGTTTCGCAATATCTATGAAGGCCAGATTTAATTTCTGATAATATTTTTGTGAGTAGTATCGATACAGATTTTGTGGAACACTTCGAGGAACCAGCGATAAAGCGTTTTTTGTAAGGATTTTTGTGCATTTCTGGAATGCAGTACAAATATGGAAGTTCTAAATTTAATTTATTTGTGTCATTACCAAACGTATTGAGGACAGATTTATGATTCTCAAGTACTTCCGAAACCGAAAAGTTCGTGAGAGTATAAGTAGGATTTCCTGGAGCTAAATTTAATCCTAATTCTTTCACTAGGCTGTCAAAGTAATATTTCTTACAAGTAAATGTATAATTATTAAATGCTTTATCTGCTTGTGTAATGATATAGTGTTCTACAGATATCACAAGTTAAAAAAAACATTCGGCAAATTCTTCAGATCTTATTCAGAACTTGAAGCGGGCGTGGCCTAGTGGTAACGCGTCGGGCGCCTGATCGGGAGGCCGGGATTCGAGTTCCGCTCTGGTCATGCCGGTGTCTTTCAGATGAGACAGTAAAAACCGAGGCCCCGTGTCGTGGTATGCATGGCACGTTAAAGATCCCTTACTGCTTCGGGTGGGTCCGTTGCAAAGGTCAAAATTTGTATGCCCCGCATCACGCAGATGCCGTCACTATATACGTGAAATATTCGTGGTGTGACGTAAAACAAAAATCAATCAATCTTATGCAGAACTTCTATCTAAATTTGGAAATATTTCTTTTCAACTGTATGTATCCAATGGAATTTCCCATCCTAATTTTTACGGTAAACTCGTGTATAAACTAAGGAAAGTAAAAGGCTCCGATAACGTTATTTTATCATGTAATAAAATAGTCAAACGTCTTCTAAATAGACAATATGACATTGAGATCATCAAAAAGACTATAGTTCTTGTATTTGGCCCCTCTACAGCCTTATGCAGACTTTCACATGAACGTTGCACGCTTTGCACGCTGACTAACAGGGCGGTGGGGACTATATGACGGGCCTTGTCCAAACCTCTTTCAGAGGAGACATGGTCCTGAACCTCGTCCCCTCTGACTGTTAGTCGGGACTCCTACATATCTAGGGTCTTAGCTCGCTTTCAGACTGGCAGAGCACGGTTTATCACGTTGATGTCGCATATATTTTTATATCATTATGAGTTTTACAATACCTTACGTGTTTATATTTTTATGACCTCTCAATATGAGATACCTGTTGACCCTTGTTCTTTAAATGGAAGATTATTTATAAATTTTTAAATGTACATCCTTTGATTGTTCTGCTGTTATGGTGAGTGGGAAGGTGGGCCCGTAAACCGGTTAACCACACAATTTCTTTGGCTTTTGTCAAATCAAATGACTGTCCTAAGTCGGTATCCTCTTTTTTTCTTGGAGGAAGGTAAGTTCTCTGACAACATCAGGATCTTTAAAAATAGATTCGAATCTGGTGTTTACAGAGCCTTCTAATTTTTTAATTTTTGATCTCAGCAGTACTGCAATAGATTTTATCCATTCCGAAAAAGTGTCGATCTGTACTTCCTCTCTTTTTGTTCATCATGTGTCATATTCCTCGTAGCAGTTCATAATATTCTGAAAATTTTGGCTCCATGTGAATGATCTGGGTTCTCTGTATTTTGGACCTTTAAGTAAAAGTTCTCTTAATTTAGTGTTTTTAACAATATCAAGATCACCAGTAATGACATGGCCACAAGGAGAATATACAAAATTAGATGAGGAACATGCACACGGTTGAGGATGGCATACAGAGTTGCTAAGATCAAGACAATGTAGAAACCCTTTGTAATTATAAATTTTGGATGCAACTGATGGTGTGTAGCTATAGGAAATACATGGCGGATCTTTGTTTTTGAAATATGGAGGTATTTTCTCTAAAACAGACTTATGATTTAAAATTTGGCCAAAATTTAAATAATCAATGCCTTTATTTGCAAATTTAATTTTGATGAAAGGGCGATTAGATTTTTCCATAGATATATCTGACTTGATGGGACGAAAAAGTCTAGCAGTCGATATGTCCATAATAATGCCATCTAGTCTATACTCTGCAGAGCTTATATCAGTATACATACGGTGTCTGGACAATACGTACAACTCGTGTAATTTTCTGAGTGAAATAGAATAAAGTTTTGTACGAATGTGATGAAGGCCCAAAGGTTTATTTATAAATGGCAAAAGAGCATCGAAGGAAATATGTATTTCAAGTTTGTTGCATTTGCGTGTACCATGACTTCGATATGCCTCCTCTGGCTTTTGTTGAATAAACCGAGTACGTTAACTAATTGACACGCAGGACTAGTTAGATTACCAATACTACTAATATTGTCATTGCATCCATAGGGCGAAGCAGTGCCGAGATGTCTTATTCAGTATTCTTCTCTTTTCCGACGAAAAGGAGTGCTCAAATTGGCATTTTTTGTGAGGTGATATATTTCTTCTATAATTCTAATTTTCATTGAGAGAATAGAGTGGTCAGGCTGTTTGAAGTGGCGATAGAGTAATTGGTTTCCGCCACAATTTATTTTGCTACTACAAGTTAGAGGCGTGACTTGAACTTGGGTGGCATACCGGACTGAATCAGTAAACTGAGACTTCGCTTAATTAATAGTTTAATGTTTTAAGGGTTCAGGTAGCAGTTACTATGTAAAATAATATATTACACTTACTCCTCGCGGGCACTTGGTCTCACCTCAATTGAATTGGTGTTCACATAGTTTTGTTTGAATATGTAAAGGTTAGAGAATAGTTTCGAGTTACCAAGTGATTTGGTATATTCCGAGCGTTAGCGAGGAGTTTATCAAGACATTGTATACGATATTGTCTATTTATTATATGGACTTCGAGATGAGGTTAACCCTTCGGTACTTCAACGTTGTTTACTATGGAAAGCCAAAGGGTTCAATATTTTATCTATGTAGTTATGTATTTGTTGTTGTGAAATGCGCTTTTGGGTTATTGTAAACATTAAAATGTTAATCCGTAACTCGACATTTGTAGTACATAACTGTTCATTTACAAAATGAAGATGTAAGATGTTGTCTGTGTTAATGTAGATCTACAACAAGTGAATGCTTTATTCGTTCCTTGTTATTCAAAATGTACATCTCCGTACTTCTTATCTGATCTTCCGTAAATTGCAGTCGCGAGTTTTCAGAAACTTGTTATTTTTTTATCCGTGCAATGTTAGGTCGACATTCGTATTTCATCATTCGTGATTTGTTTTTCAACATTTGTACGGTAATGCACCATATGACGACAGAGGGCGCGCACTACGGCGAATCTTTTGTGAAACAGAATATAGAATCTATAGGAATAGTGTACTTAGCAGGGCGCATAAGAAACGCTGAGTGGAGTTATGCTGTGACGTCAGCTATACATAATCTTGAAAGTTGGTAAGTTGGTAAGAATTTTAATTATTATACCTTTGAATACCTCTTCAGCTTTTCCTAGACACTTTATAATTTCCTCTTTTTTGTCTTTAACAGCTATAAAAATGTTGTATGGATGAATATATTGTATGGTTTTTAAAAGAAGTATAAGACCCTCCCCACTATATTTTTCTTCCTCTCTCCCCCTCTTGCCTCTCCTCTCCCGCTCCTTACCCCCCCCCCCCCTTTCTATGTTTGATGACATTTTTGAAGTACAGTATAAAAGAAAACAACGTAATATAAATAACAAGTCTTAGAGCGATTCACCGCCTATTGTCAATTTAAATGTACTAGGCCCCTATCAATTTTCAAATTAACGAAACCACCATTTTACTAAACTCCCTTGGCCTTGATTTTAGAATTGATAAAATTCACTCTACTGTCTGCTTCACTTTGTAAACCGAAAATCTGGATTTTCACTTATTTATCTTTAAAATAGTTTTACAAAATTAATATCAATCGACAGATCTTGTTTAGTTGTAACTTTTGGTGTATGTTATATGTTTCTACGAAGAAGCATTCGTATTTTATAGGGAAAAATCATTTTAGATAGGGCGTTTTCTGTGTTAATTTTGACGTGACGTCGCCGATGTTTAACATTGAGTCTATGGGAAACTTGGCGACGTCACGTCAAAATTTAACATGGAAATCGCCCTATCTAATATTGATTTTTTTCTGTAAAATATGAACGCTTCTTCATACAAACATATAGCATACACAAAAATTTACGACTAAACAAGATCTATCGAATGGTTTTGCCTTTTTGAAATTATTCTGAAGATGCATAATTGAAAATCCAGATTTTTCAGTTTCCAGAGTGAGTGGCGCAGACAGTAGTCTAGATGGAGATCAAAAGCACATGTTAGGGTATTAGCTTAGCCTTAGGTCCACAAGTGTGCTGACCTCTACTCCTAAATTGCAAAAGCTATAAGATCTACAATTTTCACACATAATTTTAAAATATATGGCACTTACCAACTTTCAAGATTATGTATAGCTGACGTCACAGCATAGCTCCACTCAGCGTTTCTTATGCGCCCTGCTAAGTACACTATCTGTTTCGCAAAAGATTCGCCGTAATGCGCGCCCTCTGTCGTCATAATTGTGCATTACCGTACAAATGTTGAAAAACAAATCACGAATGATGAAATACGAATGTCTGACATTGCACGGATCAACAAATAACAAGTTTCTGAAAACTCGCAACTGCAATTTACGGATGATCAGTTAAGAATTACGGAGATATACATTTTGAATTATATTGAACGAATAAAGCATTCATTTGTTATACATTTACACAGACAACATCTTACATCTTCATTTTGTAAACGAACAGTTATGTACTACAAATGTCAAGTTACGGATTTTAAAACATTTTAATGTTTACAGTAACCCAAAAGCGCATTTCACAACAACAAATACATAACTACATAGATAGAATATTGAATCCTTTGGCTTTCCATAGTTTACAATTATGTATGCATTATATAAAATCTTTAATTTCGATTCCTAACACTCGTTATTTCGAATAATCTGCGTCTTTGGATAAGCCTGCATTTGAATCCTTATCGTTAAAGATTTATCAAAATTACATGGAAAATGAGTTGGAAATGCAGTTTTCAAAATTTTAAAGAAGGATGTCATATCATTTTACTTGATACCGTTTCCATCTGGATTGGGTGTTTTACAATAGCCTTGTGATCACTAGATTGCTAATAAATATAAGAGATGGGTGTATGAGTACCTGGAAGGATGAAGGTATGGATGGCTGTATGGATACATGGGACAATGAAGGTATGGATGGATTTTTTTTTTTAAATTATCTTTTCAATAAATGATACAAAATATATTACTCCAAATGCCCATGATTCATTCCCAAGGAAAACCAGGAGAAGGCATTACTATTTTTTTTTTCTAAGATTATGTTATAAAAACCGTAAAATTTATTGAAAATTTGTAAGATTGTATTCTATGCTTTACCTCTCAATATCCGATACCTGTTGACCCTTGTTCTTTACCTGGAGGATTATTTATAAATTTTTAAATGTACGTCCTTTGATTGTTCTGCTGTTACGGTGAGTGGGAAGGTGGGCCCGTAAACCGGTTAACCACACCATTTGTTTGGCTTTTGTCAAATTAAATGACCGTCCTAAGTCGGTATCGTAATTGCACTACAATCAAATATTTTTGTAATGTGTGATATGTTCTAGTATATTATTTATATTCATGTATTGTATAGCTCCATGGTGACTGCAGCCAGTAACTCCTCTTTTTTCTTTTTTAAAAATACCACATGTAAACTTAAGTAATGACATTGCCACTTTGCTAGTGTTACCTCCAATCCCGAAAATATTGTGTTCGATACACATAATGACACTATTTTACATGCAGTTTGTTAGAGATCTCTGTTGTAAATTATTAGCGATGTTTAAGTTCTTACTGCTGGTTATTTTAAAGTTCGCTGCGGCGACAAGTGTGATTTTATTGTAAATGTCCACTGTGGTACATTGTTGTTAGTGTCATAGTCATGTGACAGCAGTTACTTTCGTATTTTACGTTATGATAATATTATATAAAGTAAAGATACTGCAATCTTTATTTCCATACCAATCCGCCACTTCGGTAAAGTTCTAACGGCAATCCATGGACGAGTCAGTTAATCAATTCGACAGACAACTTACAAGTTTGATTATATAATGACTGACTTCTCCATGATAGGCATTATTGAAATTTTTCAACAGGTAAATTTTATACGTTTCCAGATCACTCGCCAATTTGCTTTACTATTTCCATTCCTTACATTTTAAATGAAATTAATCATACTAATCCGTAAATGACATAAACGTACTAAAATGTCTATTGGGTTGAAAGTAATACTCTACAAGTAAATGTTGGTAGACGCTTTTCGAGTAAGACGAGATATGGTCCCCGAGTGAAGCGAAGGTTCGTACACTATTTGTAAATTGATTGATTGATTGATTTTTGTTTAACGTCACACCACAAATATCTCACGTACATGGTGACGGCATCTGCCTGATGCGGGGCATACAAATTTTAACCTTTGCAACGGACCCACCCGAAGCAGTGAGGGATCTTTAACGTGCCATGCATATCACGACACGGGGCCTCGGTTTTTACTGTCTCATCCGAAAGACAGGACACCGGCATGACCACAGCGGGAATCGAACCCCGGCCTCCTGATCAGGAGTCCAGCGCGATACCAGTAGGCCACGCCGGCTTCTATTCGTAATAATTTTAAAATTGAATAAGAACCCTGTGCGATAATTATGTTATCAAGCAATTAGATCTATAGAATAATAATTGAAATGATATCAATATGGCAAATGCGTAGATCTATTAGAAATAAGAAGAACAAAGCTCAATGTTTCATACCGTGCTTCGATAGTTTAAGATCATGAGATGGATTTAAATATAAAAGACATTTTTTAAAAGACGATATGATGGATATTCCAACACAAAGTTTAATGTTTCATCGGCGAAATTCATCAGAAAGGACAAGTTTTGGAAAATCAATTTCGGGTATTGAATTAGTCAAAGATATTTAAGAGTATTCTTAAAAAAACTATAAAAAGCCATGCATTTGCAATGAATATGTGGAGATCCTGGGATCAAAGTCGCAATTCAAATCCACCAATTTTGCTGGATGATTATTTCATTGTTCCGGAGTGTATATATGCCGCATAAGAACAAGAAGTGAATTTTGGCTTTCCAGATTTGTCAACGAAGCACCTTATAAAATGGTAATTACTGAATTGCTCATTATACTCATAGATTTCTATGCCACGTTCCAATTTCATGCTAAAACTAGCAATTAGCTGAGCAGGGACTTTGAGGGTAGATGGTTCCATAATAACTAAAACAAAGACAAATATAAATGGCAACAAATGTCATTTATTATAAAAATGACGAACGTAATGTACACACATGTATTACAAAGTTATGGCCGGGAGACTTACAAACAATGATCAAAGACAATGCGAGGTAAGATAAAAGTCTTAAGGACTAGAAACATACTGAACACAAAAATCTAGTTATTCAATAAAATGTCTCCCGGGCAAAAATAGAACCACACACAAACACTCCGTGTAACAAATGGAGAAAACAAAATACCTTGAAACAAAAATATGGTGCAAAAATATGGCCACACAATCTTCCGGGCACTGGAAGACTGACCACCACCAAAAAGACAAATGACATAAGTAAAACATAGAAATAAGATAAAAATACAATAAACCAGAACAAGCATACATAAAACTGAAGCTGTTATGAGAAATAATGGTGAATATGTGCAAAGTATATAGTTGTTAATGACCAAATTGATGAGTCAGCAGCACTAAGACTAGGATAGAAACAGGCCGCCAGGTGCTGAACCTGAGACACACGCACATAAAAAGTCTGTACATGAACGCTTTGGCCATAGGAGATTCAAATGTTATGTGTTCCCCTATACATTAAAAGAGGAGATACGAATATAGTCCTGAAAAACCTCAGATTTCTATTTACCCAATTTTTGTATTTCTATCTGAGATAAGCCTCGTTTAGCAGCCTCTGTAGCTGTCCCAATTCTAAAACTATGTCCTTTATACATGTGAGGTGTGACTCTGTCCCTGATATGTACAGAGTTATAGGACTTGTACTGTTCATTGTTTTGGAATATCTTATGATGACTTCCATATGTTCAGCATCAGGGAAAATAATATCACCCCTTTGAATTGTATTATTTAACAAAATTGATTTTTTGCAATAAGTTCAGCCAGTCGAAAAAAAAAACCACCCATGAAAGGGTAAAGTGAGCAGAGAAGTAAGATTCGATTACGGAGTTCTGGCACTGTGTTATTAAAGGCACCGGTTAACCTGGATAATATTGGCAACGTAATTGGTAATCTAGAATCTGGAAATTTTGCACACTTGTTGGCACCTAGTAATATCTTGCGGACTAAAAATGTTTGAGAGCTGTCACACAGTTCTAGAATTTTATGAATGTAACTCATAGCCGATAACATGGAGGCTATTTAAGAGGGACTGTAACGATGTTCAAACAAATGGGCAATAAAGTTGCATAGAATTGTTTCTGAGATGGGTAACACTATCGAGCAAGTACTCAGATCACATAATTGCTGCAAATTCAGCCATCTGTGTTTATAATAACATCTAGTCGAAGGTGCTAGTGAAGATTGAAGTAAAGCTAAATTCCTAGTATGTGAAAGATGAAGAATATGATATATGATATGATGACGATGATATAATATAATGATAATATAATATGATGACAACATGATATAATAATAATGTATGATGACAACATTATATGATGATACTATATGATGGCACCTATACTTGATGATAATGTGATGACAACATTATATGATGATTATATATAATGTCAACATTATATGATGATACTATATGATGGCAACATTACTTGATGATAATGTGGTGACAACATTATATGATGATACTATATGATGACAACATTACTTGATGATACTATATATTGACCACATTACTTTATGATACTATATGATGACACCTATATTTGATGATAATGTGATGACAACATTATATGATGATACTATATGATGACAAAATTATATGATGATACTATATGAAGACAATATTACTTGATGATAATGTGATGACAACATTATATGATGATACTATATGATGACAACATTATATGATGATACTATATGACAACATTATTTGATCATAATGTGATGACAACATTATATGATGATAATATATGACTGTAATATAATATGATAATTATATAATATGATAATAATATATGATGATATAATACCATATGATATATTATAGATTAAGATGACATGATATGATACAATATTTAACTGAGGTATTTTCCTGAATATTCTTTGATCAATGTGTAGGATATTTTATTTTACATCTACAAAATATCCTCTGGCATGCAGAGGTATTTGAGGGAGGAGTGTAACAAACCAGAGATATATATCCAAACTCCTCAGCGCTTAGCTTACGCTTAGATTCGTAGCACCTTGGATGCTGTCCTGAAATCTCTCTCTCTTCAGGAGGTCGGGGAATTGCTGAGCATGCAGAATTGCTTATATTCTGATATATATATTCTACATAAAGAAAAACATTTAAGAATAACAAAAGCATTAGTTCATCTTTATCTCTCATTGGTAATTTCAACTTAATAGCAATTGGCATTCTATGATCTTGGGTCTTCTTTTCACAGTTACATGACTTTATTTTGTTTTATCTGTCCCAGTGATGTTCTCGTTGATTAAGGGCACCATCACAGATTTTCTGTTTTGTTAATACAAAAACCTTCATTGTAATTTTTCACTATCTCTTACTACTCTGATAATTTCAATACTATATAAAAATGGTATACATGTACTTTATTTACTATTTTCTACTTATATGATGTCGACTTTTTTGTCTTTGTATCTTAGTGCTAAGGAGAGGGCTTTATATAAGGCATTTCTTGTTGCCAAATCCTTACCCCCTACTGTTCACAAATATATCTCAGTTGTAACGCAAATTCAAGATTTGTCAAATCCATGTTGCTTTATAAATTTGTTTGTGAAGAGTCTCATTTTTAACCTTTAACAGGGTTCATTTTATAAAAGACATTTTCCTTCTTATGATAGTGTTGCAAAAGTTTCTATGCACATTATTGGTGTAAACACTTGAGGAAATAACGTGTGGAGTATGTTCAAGGACGCTGGTATTGGCAGGAAAGTAAAAACCCATTCAGGTAGAGTTGTTCTTTCACTATCTAATGCTTGTTTCGAGGAGCAAGAAGTAATGTTCACAGCTAAGTACGCACAGCAGTACATCTGTACGTTCTTACAAACGACATTCGGAAAAGATATTGCAAAAGCGTTCGCAAGTTTTACAACTACCACCCCTTTAAAACTATTAATAAGGAAACTGTCCCTCCGGTGCCACAACAGACAGCAGGGCTTATCAAATTATCATTGTTAGTTTTATCTTTATTATCTTCCATTTACGCTCGAAATTTTGTTTAGTTAGATGACGTCATAATGCTTTAAACCTCGGTCATACATTATAAATGTATTGTGACGTCAAGAAATTCGACAAATAATCCGCGAAATGGAAGGATCAATTCAGCGTCTTAGCGATATTTTTGATATGGAAAATCAGATAGCTGCTTACTCAGCGAGAGGAAAAGTGATATTAGCTGGTGATTAAAGTAACAAATGTTCAAATCTTAAAGATTCTATATTGAGTGTGATTATTTACATGGTACTGTTTCTGATATTCTGACACCACTATTTAATTACAACAACGACGAAGAATTACCTCAACGGGTCTGCCCCGACAAATGTGTAAATACATAAGGGTTACTGTAACTGAATTTTTGCATTGAAAGCGGTTTACGAATCATAAATGGTAGACATTCGCAATACCAAATGGATGTCGTGCTCTTGATTATGTAATCACAACACCTGTGTCATTTGATTTCATGGACCACGAGATATGGTAGACTAAATACTTCGGTACTTCTTCGTTGTTTACTTGATTAGTAAATTTTTTGTTTGTAATTTTAATACGTACTCTGATCATGCTCTGTCACACACTGGATTAAAACATATCTACGGAATGCAGATGAACATTGATTGTAATGAAGCTAATGTAGCCGACATAATAGATATAGATGGAATGAAAACTCTGCATTAGAAAGTAAAGCGGCATTGGAACAGAACATGTATTACCTAGAAAGTGTGTGCTATTTTCTTATCAGTTTGAGTATAAGCGTATTGAAATCAAGGTGAAAAAATATCTGTTTGATCAAAGTAATTTGTTCGTTTATATGAAAGAAAGAAAGACCTTTGCAACGGACACACCCAATGCTGTGAGGAATCTTTAACGTGCCATGCATACCACGACACGGGCCCTTGGTTTTTACTGTCTCATCCGAAAGACAGGACACCGGGATGACCAGAGCGGGACTCTAACGCCGGCCTCCTTATCATATATATATATATATATATATATATATGTGTGTGTGTGTGTGTGTGTGTGTGTGTGTGTGTGTGTGTGTGTGTGTGTGTGTGTGTGTGTGTGTGTGTGTGTGTGTGTGTTTGTGTGTGTGTGTGCGTGCATGCGTGCGTGTGTGTGTGTAGGTGTGTGTGTAAGTGTGTGTGTGTGTGTTGGTTTTTTTTTCAAATTATTCATAATGCATTTCCGTTATGATTTCTGTCATACGGATGAGTCAGATGCTTTATCCATTTTTTTCTTTGAGTACGACAATGTATGTATTGGAGATATGCCATAAACAGTTCATGAGGGGCGGAAAGCCTTTTCCCACCCTTACAACCTCACATCCCTTCCCTCCTCCCCCTCTTGCTCTATGTCTCCCCATCATTTCATCTCGTCGATGAGAATACAAAGTATAGGACGTCGGTATGATGGACTAAAAACGTATCACAGCTCAGACGGGTTTGACTATGCAAAAGTATGGACCAATCCCCGCACCAGGAGACAGGCAGAAAACTGCTATATACATATTAGATACATAAAGTGGTGAATAAAGGAGAATTAAATGAAAAAAGAAAAAACAAATAAACAAAAACAAAAATCCCCATGGTGTTTAGTACCAAATTTGTATTATTATACAACAATATTTTATTGGTGAAATATTCCTACGCCCCAAGGTCGAAAAAATCTGGCCTGGACGAAAAACCCAGCCTAAGTTAGTATGTGTTTTCTTAATGGTATACATCTAACATGCAATTCTAACAAGTATCTATTGACCAGAAAAAATGTAAAGAAAATAAAAATGTGTCCCAGGTTTTCAAGGAAATAAATATTCCACTATTCAAAAGATCTGCGAATAAAGAAATGACCGGAGCAAATTTGCCATTCCAACCCCCCTCCCCCACCCCTTTTAGAATCGAATAGTCATCCCCTAAATCAACAATTGCTTAACATGGTTTAACCATTTAACCTTAATATTTTGATATTTACATTTCTATACACATAATTAAAAAGAGCCTTAAAGATGCAATTATCAGTATTTAAAACTTTATCATTGATAAATTTTTAAATGTGTGTCCTGTTATTGTACTTCTTTTACGGTGAGTGGGAAGGTGAGCGCCCATAAACCGGTTAACCACACCCATTGAGTGACGTTTGTTGCTTTAATTGACCGTCCTAACATCGTAACTGCAGTACAATCGAATATTTTTGTTACGTCGTTGTCTGTATTTTTACTATTATCCTGTATATGTGCATGTCCTGGGTGATTTGTGTCGTACAGCTTGGTTAGATGTTTTCTGTTTTCTGTTTTACAACATATTTCAATTTTTTTTCAAGATATGCTTGGTGGCGTTTTTCCTACTTCAGAGTAAACCATATATTTATTATTATAAAATCACAATTTTTCTCGGCTGAATCTGCCACGATCTATACAAAATACGATCAGTTTTGTTTTATCTATATGAACAGATATATTCCATTCGTTACTATCTTCATGCAACTTTTCAGTCAAAATGTTCTGTATTACCGCTAGATAGTCTGAAAAAACGGGGTTTTTTTTCCAGCATACATTAACAATAACAAAGAAATATCTCTTAATTCGATGAAATAGCACTTATTATTTATCGGATAGTTTTCGAAATCATTTATGTAAAAAGAACACAAAAAGGGAAATAACCCTTCCCCCTACATCTTTTTGACACATGAAAAAAGGTAGACAACTGTGACTGTACTTAGGTGGTGGGCCCATAAACCGTTTAATCACACTAATTGAGTTTCTTTTGTTACACAACAGACCGTCCTAAGTCGGAATTACATCTGTCGTACAATCAATATTTATTTCAATGTCATTACATGTATTTCCTTACTTGTTACCAAGTTTTATTGTACATCTCCGTGGTGACTTTTGTCCTACAGCTGAATCAGATGACTTTCTCTTTTCCTTTTCACAACACATGTGACATTGGAGTACCATGATTTAAAATATTTTTTTACTATGAACACCTGAGCGTATTAATTTTAAAAATAACTGAATAACGCTGTCAAATGCCTTACTGTATACCACAAAGCAACAATACAATTTGATTTGTTTATAAGATAATGCTAAGCGAAAATGGCGTCTTCTGTACTAAATCCGGATGACGCTTACTGCAAAATGCAAAGTACTTTGTAATAGGCCTGCATAAAAACATGGTTAAAAATCAGCAGAATCAGCTGTTTGACAGGGGACATCTGCATATCTATAAACTTCTAAAATACATGAGAATGGGGATATCATGCTTGTTTTTCCAAATTTCCGGCATGTAATAAGTAATTTACTGGTCGTAAATGGAGATTTTTTGACAACGCATGGCGGAAAACGTACATTTCGAAAGAATTGTATTCGTTTTGTCATTTGTGCACCATTCTGCACTATTCTATTTGGTAAATCCCACTAATTTGTTCGCATTTTTATATTTGAAATTAAAATTAAAGATTTTTTTATTTTGCAGATATAATACTGTTTCCTATATACTTAGATTTAAGGGCGCAACCTAAGCAGTAGCGGATACTCTCCTTCGACATACTTACTCTTCAATTCGGCTGTTATGATCGACAAATAAAATGCATCAGAGTGACAGAGGGTGTTTTAAGAAATGTGATTGTGTTTAGTTCTATTATGAAATCAATTTTTGGGACGTTGTCGTGGACTATTTTGAAAACTTTCATGTAATTGTTATAGATGTTTGAAGGTAAATGAATGTGATTGTGAAGAATTCGAATTGAATATAATTATAAATATTCTACCCTACATTCATAGAAAATAAAACAAAACAAAAAAAAAATAAAGAATAAAAATAAAATTTAAAAGGCGCTTCGAGTCCATGATGTTCAGTGCTAATGGCAATCTGGCTACCTAGTTTACACCGGTTTTCATAGCTACAACCAAAGAGCAAATATCATTTAGCAAGTGTGTAAGTTTTGAACACATTTATTGCAATTTATTGAAAATGGATTGCAATGACTTTTGTGCTATGAAATAACAACAAGAAAATTACTTTCATTATAAAAGAACTATATATATGATTAACCTTGTGTTTTGATACACAGTATACAAATTTTTCATGAAACATCGTCAACATCATTTCCGTTCAAAAACATTCTCTTTTCTCAAAAAGTATTATGTGAAAATTATGGTATCAATTTCGCACCTGGTTGACACCTACCTGTTACTACCTTAACCACACCATTTGTGTGGCTTTTGTTAAATTAAATGACCGTCCCAAGTCGCTATCGTAATTGCACTACAATCAAATATTTTTGTAATGTGTTATATGTGCTAGTATATTATTTATATTCATGTATTGTATAGCTTAATGGTGATTTCTGCCACATAACTGAGTCAGTATCTCCTCTTTTTTCTTTGTGTGGAAAATGCTTATCTCGACCTCAACTTTTGTATACTTCGTGGAGTCAGTTATGTTATCGATATCTCTCAAGTATTTCTTCTAAGACATTTTTGCGTAAAGTAAATCGAAATAATTAAGCTGCTCAAAGATCGTACTTGTCAAGAGATATCGATTTTGTATATCAATGTCCCTAAGAAAAACTAAAATATAAAAACGTCAAAAGATTGAAATAAAACAATTGTAATCAATAACAAGTAGAATCATCCTACATTACTTTTTTGTTCCCATGCTTTCTGCAAGCAATATATTATCATTCACACAATTGTAATTCCTTTTTAACATCTGATTGTTTGTTCTCATCTTTGTCATGAGTCACAAATCCAATACTGCAAGATGACCCATTTTTTGTATATGTGTTCTTGGACTTTTCTGTTACAGTTACGGATGTGTCATTTGTATTACTATAAATGTCGTCTGTATTGGTGGCGTCTCTTTCTTGTTTGAATACAACTTGACTTTTACCGTTATTTTCATCAGAATTCTGCACATTGGGTTTTGTTTCTTCGGAGACTTTGATTGCATTGTCTTCAACAGTTCCAATCGATTTTACAACTGACTGAGTTGAAGAACTGCTTTTTACGAACCTAGCAGGGAATCTACATACCATACTGTCGTTTGCTTCAGTCATATCAACGCGACCCTGTATCCAAAATGTTTCCATTAACCCCTTTCCCTGAAATAGATTTATTTCAACGTTGTTTATTGCTTCTTAATCATATATTGTAAATGATATTGACAATAATGTTTTTATTAATACAATGATAAACTGATGTGAAAATATTAAATAATCTTATGATATTGAAGCAGAGTTACCGTTTATAACAAAGTTAGGAATACAGTAAGGTGCAGTCCTAACATAACGTTATGTTAACGTCGCGTTAATGTGAAGTTTGTTTTCCTCGTGCGCTCAGAACTGCTGAGTACACGCGTTTGCGTTCACGCCGATTTCCACGTGAACTTAATTTCTAGACCGCGTGAACGCGCTTGACCGCTGCGTTAACGCGCTGGACTGCCGCGTGAACGTGCTTGACAGCCACGTTCGCTTGCTTACAACTTAAAACTTACATTAACATGCACATACATGTATAGAAGGATTTGAAAGAGAATCCATATATACAATGTATATTTAAATATAAAAGCATATTAATGTGTAAGTAAAATATTTAGAATTGAATAAAACTCTTAAGTGTTAAGGGATGAATTTTAGAAATATTGAACGATATCTTTGAACATTGACTATAATGACATTTATTCTTATTTTAGCAAAATAATAATAATAATAATAATAATAAAGAAAAAAGAGGAGTTACCGGCTCAGTTATGTGGCAGAAGTCACCATGGAGCTATACAATACATGAATATAAATAATATAATAGAACATTTAACACATTACAAAAATATTTGATTGTAGTGCAATTACGATATCGACTTAGGACGGTCATTTAATTTGACAAAAGCCAAACAAATGGTGTGGTTAACCGATTTACGGGCCCACCTTCCCACTCACCGTAACAGCAGAACAATCAAAAGACGTACATTTAAAAATTTATAAATAATCCTCCATGTAAAGAACAAGGGTCAACAGGTATCGCATATTGAGAGGTCATAAAAATATAAACACGTAAGGTATTGTAATAATAATGATGATGATGATGATGATGATGATGATGATGATGATGATGATGATAATAATAATAATAATAATAATAATAATAATAATAATAATAATAATAATAATGATGATGATGATGATGATGATGATGATGATGATGGTGATAAAAATAATAATAATAATAAAATAAAATAAAATTAGAAAGTAATCATGCTAGTATAAACTGACGAAGTTTTTCTTAAATTCCTTATTGCATGTCTACGCGGTAATTTCCTTTGTTATATTACATATGAAATCCTTAATGCGGGGTGTCATTTTAACATAATATTTAATACACGTATATATATGGCGACAGTCGCGGTAATTTAATTAGATCCATTTTATTTCCTCCATCCGTACTGCATAGAGAAAAACAAATGTAGACATGTGAACGTGCGACTGGACGGAGCGCACGCGGGAATAAATCGCGTTAACGCGAATTCCCTCCCGTGTTAACGGGAGTAGCGAACGCTCGTCCAGTCGGCACATGTGCTAAAGCAGTCCGTGTGACCTCTTTTCGCGTTATCGTGTATGTTATGTTAGGACTGCACCCATCTGTAAAGTAGCCACATAGAACTAATTAAATACAGTTAATGCACAGAACTTTGATATGAAAACTCTTTCACTTCATAATGACGTCTGAAAATAAGAATAGTTGTAATATAAATGTCTAACTGCAGAAATGCCAGCAGATAAAGATAATAATTGTGTTAATATCGTTTTCCTCCTTCATATACTTGAACAGTCGCTTATTGTGAACATATATATATTCTGTACTGAAATGTTCTTTTCAAGTGTAGACTGCTGTCAAACGGCAAATTTCAATTTAAAATAAGATAATGGTGCTCTTCAGGGTACGCCGTAGCTAGAGATTTCTCCATTAGTTATAGTATTTGATCGACTGACAATCATCATATCTATTATAATGCAGTTAAGATACGTCTCCAAAATGCAGTGAAGTCCAAAATATTACCGTACAGATAATCATACATTGCAGTCCTTTGAGTGATAATTTACAATACTTACTTTGATTTCTATTTCACCTCTGCGTTTTAAATGATACCGCCCTGTTTCATTCAACATGTTACGTGTTACTTTGCTGCAATGAATTTTCATAGCTGAAAAAGTATGAAATTTGTTCTAAATTTCTTTTATCGGACCAATGAAAGAATTACAGAAATATTACTCAGCCGTAAGACAAACACTGCCACATAATTGCCCATTATTTTGGCATTTGTATTACAACACATTCTTGACACATCATTGAATTTATGTGCGATACGGGTAAGCAATATGGCTGATCTCAAGAACACGCCAGGTTGAACTCTGGTGAATCAAGAAGGATGTTGTAACTACAGAAATGTTGAATAAAATTTACTAATCAAGACATATTAGAAAGTGCAAACAGATTCGCGTGAATTCTATATCAGGTAAGCTAGATAGTTTTCGTGAACATAGGCCTTTATAGACATGCAGGCGACACAAATGTCAAGGTCAGCAGCATATCGATAGTTATTGTTTTCAAAATGAATGAAATAGTTTCAATTCAATAATACGTAACCCGCTGTGTTAAGGCAACACACAATTATATAATGTTGCAAAGAACCCGCAAGAACATAACACGGTGTCATTGTAACGCCACTATGGCCCAACGTATTTTATAAAGCGAGATAAACTGCAACAATCAACATGCCTAGAAAAACGCTGTAGTGCAACCTTTTTCTCAACTACATTTATTGTGTAATTTCACATAAAGATCGTTCTACATCTATTTGAAATGCTGCTTGCTGGGTCTAACTTTCAGATTTTAAAGCATGAACAGAATTTCAATTTAATTGGACCATTCCTTGTAAAATTACACCATTCAGCAATTGCATGACAGTATTTATACACAATAACACCTCTTTTAAGTTGGGCACAGCTATAAATGTTATTTTATAGGCTTCAATTTATTGTTTAAAACAAAATTTGATTACCAAATTTGGCAATATACCCTTGCTCTTTTTGAATGTTTGTTGTTAGTACTACATATGATATATATATATATAGCTATCATGTGATTCCAAACACTTCGGGATAAAATTTTAATGAGTAAAAAAATAGACTTGTTAAACAATTTTCATTTTTCCCAATTTTACAGAAATAATCTTTACTCAATTTATTATACAGTAGACAATATTGTCAGTGACGTTGTGGAGTGCCTTAACATTACTGCGTACTTTTTATTGTTCATGTAAGGCGTTTACTGAATAATTGCGAAGTACTGGTAATGCGCGTGGATAAAGAACAAAAAATAAGACACCCCCCCCCCCCCCCCCCAAAAAAAAAACCAACAAAACAAAACAACAAAACAAATACTACTTCTACTACTACTACTACTAATAATAATAATAAAAATAATAATAATGATGAAAATAAAATGCAGCACAATCGAATATTTTTGTAAAGCCGTTTCTCAGTGTATATTCTACTACTATCATCTCTTGTGTGCATGTCCTTGGTGATTTGTGTCATACAGTTTTGTTAGATGTCTTCAGTTTTCTCGTTTAGAGATACATAAAATTTATAAATTACGCAATGAACAAATAACTTAGTCATAATTGAATCAATGTCAATATCAGACATTTAGAATCAAAGACCAATGGTCTAATTCTTCCGATGAAGACGATAACAGTGTTAATTGTTGCATGTGACATTTATTTATCTGTACTTTTAAAACTTGAAGTACTGTAGAAAGGATAATGATATTTTAGCTTTAATGAATTGTTGTTTGAATAGTATGTTGCAATTTGCATATAAATGAAAGCTTACGTAGACTATTAGATTCCATGCGGGAAGCCGTATTTACTGTGTCGCCAAATAAGCAATAGCGTGGCATCTTGATTCCCACTACACCAGCAACACAAGATCCTAAAACAAATAAAAACTGTAAGAAAGTCATAGCAGGGCTTTTCCATTCTGATTACGCCAACAACACATGATCTGTATGATAAAAAATAGTGTAGCATCTTGATTACCACTACTCCAGCGACACATGATCCTAAAACAAGTAAAAATGTATAATGAGCAATAACGTGACATCTTAAATCCCATTACATGAGCAGCACGTGATCCTAAAATAAGTAAAAATGTATAATGAGCAATAACGTGACATCTTAAATCCCGTTACATGAGCAGCACGTGATCTTAAAATAAGTAAAAATGTATGATACGCAATAGCGTGATATCTTGAATCCCTCTACTCTTGCAACACATGATCATCAAACAAGTAAAGAAAAATGTATGATAAACAATAGCGGGGCATCTTGAATCCCTCTAACTCTAGCAACACATGATCCTTAAACAAGACAAAAACTTGATTCCCAATATTCAAACAAAACATAATCCTAAAACAATGACTGTGATTAATGATAAGAATTAAAATTAATTCAAAATCAAGTATAAATTTCCACCATGTGTAGCTTAGATAGATTTTGGTTCTATACTTTCAATATGGTGATAAGTTGCTCTTAGAACCATTTTAACATTCAATAAGGTAAAACAAATGTAAAAATGGTTCATTTAAATAATACTGTTATTATATATATATTCCTGTATCTATTATTTAGATAGGTGAGACCTGTGCCCGAGATGGGTAAACGTCCCCTGCTTGCATATATCACCCGTAGCAAAAGTCCTGCAACAAATGGAGGAAGTAAATACATAAGTATACACGTATGAACACATGAAGGAGACAAGAACATGAAGTCAAAGTTTCCTATTCAATGCATGAAATGTTGTTTAATTGAAATTCCGGTGTCGGAAATGCGCGTGAAAAAATGTCTGTGTATATAAGTATAATGTCAAATCAAGTATAGTAAAAAAATAATAAGATGGTTAGATTGTATGGTCAGGTCACAAAATACCGGTTAACATTCTTGAAAGAGGAATCTGAAATGGCACTAGATCCCGATATCGATCATAGAACTTTCTCAGTGACAATTTCAAACGTTCCTCAATATATCCTTGGGAGAGTAGTTTCGTGGCAAGAAGCCTCGCTCTCAGGACGAAATTTTCGTATTTAGAGCATGCCCTGGCATAGCGTATAAGTTGTGAAATGAAGACGCCATATGCGGGAGAGGAAGGTATGTTTCTACCCAGAAAAGTGAAGTTGGTAATAATGAAATTGAAATAGTCACGCTTGTGATAGAGAGAGGTACTAATGAACCTCGTCACTAATTGATAGGAGTATATCGAGGTATGAAGCAGAAGATGCCCTCTTAGTTGTATCTTTTATCTTGAGTTCCTTTGGATATATGATGTTGAGGTGATCTTTAAATACAGGGTTGTTAATCGACAAAGCGTCATCGATGTGTGTGTATGTAAAATTGAACCGAGATGCTAATTGTTTATTGCCTTTGGAGAGCAGAGACTGTATTAATTCTGCTTCGTAAGAGTAAAAAATATGTCGGCCAGAAGAGGGGTGCAATTAGTACTCATCAGAATGCCAACAATCTGTTACAACATATTCCCATCAAATATCACAAAAATATTATCTATAAGAAATTCTAGCATTTGGATGATTTCTTTTTTGTATACTTGCTGCTGGAATCAGACTATTCCTTTACAAAATATGTGTTGTGTGGCCTAAAAGGAGATACTTATACCTGCAAATTCCTTTTTTAAGAAGGCGTTTTGAATAATTGATGCTATTCATTTCTTAAGTTTTTGATGAGGAATGTTTGTATAAAGAGTCGAAATGTCTAAATATTATATGCTTATGACATTGAACAGGAGATTTCAAGTGCTCTAGACGTTCCTTGGAATTCTTTAGGATCCACATCTGATTGATTCCGCCTCTCAATTAAGCAGTAGAGCAGTATGTCTGAAGACCATGTTTGATTTCTGTTAAAAGCAAATGAAAAGTCATCACAACAAGAAATCTATTATATTCTTCTTACCGGATATATTGACTTTATTTAATTGAAATACAAGGGAACTAATAAAGACGTCTCTTTCGAATGCGAATGTTATCAATTGTCATTTAACATTTCAGAGGTATTCTCTCATAAAAATATAAAATCTAAAATAACATAGATATTGTTCATCAGAAGGTGACCGTATTACAGAACTGTGAAGTAAAATCCAGAGTTGACTTTGAGTTAGAATACCGGCGTGTGAGAGACAATTTTGATGTATTGAAATGATGTGGTAGAGTGGTATACAAAGTATAGAGATAAAATGTAGAGACCCCAAGTTGCTTAAAAGATTAATGAATGGACATTCCTAGATCGCTTTTTTATTTTTTGGTTTTGTTTTGCTTTTTTTTTTTTTTTTGTATGTGTGTTTGTTTGGTATTTTTTTTATCAGAGGTATGAATTTGTTTTGCGAGTATTACATTCAACATTAATAAGCAATATTTCTATAATGTGATGAGTGAAAAGTGAATCCGTAATGTGGTTAATCACACCAACTGAGTGACAAGTTTCACTTTCATTGACCGTCATAAGTGAGTACCATTTTCACTTTGCAATTGAATGTGTTTTTGTTTTTGTGATTGCATATTCTTGTTGGTTTTGCACGTCCGTGGCAACTTCTGTCATTAAACTGAATCAGATGGTTCCCCGCTGTTCTTTAATTGCTGCTACAACAACGACACTGCTATTTTTACTTTTACTTCCTTTACAACACCAACAAGAGAAAACATCACAACCAAGAACAACTACCACTTTTACTACAACAACAACAACAACAGCAACTACTACTACTACTACTACTACTACTACTACTACTACTACTACTACAATAATAACTACTATTACTGCGACTACTACTACTACTAATAATAATAATGATTTATTATTGCTAATGTTATTTACAGTAATGATTATTATCTTGAATATGGATAGTTAAAAATCAATATACATATGTCTTTTAACTTCCGCATATTGATCTATTGTTATTAAGTATCTTAATGTTGAAGGTTAGATTAAGATAACCTGCTACATCCATTAAGATATTCTGCGTATTATATTACTAGGATGCTTAATTAATAAGGGTCATAGAGTCTCTTAACTATGTACAAAAATAACTCATTGCTCCTATATTATGTTCCTTTTATATCTAATTTATGATATTTTACATCACGATATGATTTTCCGGTGTAAGCACACTGAGAGTATTCTAAGAATATAATTTATGTAAATGTTCTTACCGGAATGTATACCAACTCTAATTTGTATATGTCCTCTTCGTTGACCAGTTTGAGGCATCTTAATTTGCTTAACGGCTGACAGCAAGTCTATTGCCATTGTTGCTATCTCTTCGACATGCTGTAATAGTGATTAAAGGTTATTCAATTCATAGGCCATTATAGAAGGATGTATCCATGAATGAGGAAGCAATTATCAACAATCGATATGTACAATAATGAACCTTCCAATTTTCCTTTTAATCAGCGACCAGAAACCTCACTAAATGCTCATTTCTAGATTTATGTCGTGATCCTACCAAGTACTTGCTACTCTAGTATAGACAAAGACCCAAGCGTTAGTTTTCTTTTTCTTTCTTTTTTTTTTTCTTAATTTTTTTATTTGTTCTTTTCTTTTTCCTTTTTGACTTCATTCGTCTGATTACATCAAACTTAAAATTTTCAAACAATTAGTATATTCAAAATTAAATAAAAGTTGAGAAATTAAAGTAAACAAAATTCCATATAACCTGATCAAAAAAGAAATATAATATCAAGAGCCTAAAAAATTAAAAGAAGTGTTATCTTGTAGACGTACAATTTTAAAACCATGGATATAGATACGAATATGAAAGTGTAGTCATAAGTGAGTATAGTATATAACTCATTTGCATTCTCGAAAACAAATGTAAATGATGCCAGTAATGAAAGCACAAAAGACATAACTAATGAGGCTGTATTTTTGAATTCCGTTACAGATCTAAACACACACAGTCAAAATAAAACAAGATTAAAAAAATATGATAATGATAACTTTAATATATAAATAACAAATTAAGCACAGGTATATCCATCTTTTTATGTGTATTTGTATCCATAACTTTGTTTTATGAATGTGATATTTAGAATACATAACATGTACTTTGGCCTAAAGCATACTCTCAAAAGTACATTTATAGACCTAACTGAAAAATTAACATGAATGTGGAATGAACAACAATAGATGTTACTATTAAATTGAGTCATCATATGTATCAAGTTTTACCTTCATTCCGTTCCTATTAGGTACACCACTGGCTACCATGTATGCATCCCCAATCGTCTCTACCTTATATACATCATAAGTGTCAATCCGACAATCAAATGTGGAGTAAATATCGTTCAGAAATATCACCACCTTAAAAAAAACCAAAACAGGATCACCGCAATGTAACATATTCTTCAAGAGCGGGTATATGAACTAAAGTATACGCGGAGCTACGAACAGAAAATAAACAAGTACAGAATAATCTGTCTATTCCGGTTTAGCAACGAAATGACTGAAATAGCCGGATGTCACACGATTCGGAATACAAAAAAATTATACAATTTATAACATGAAAAATAGATATTTATATTCTTGTATAATGATAACTGGAAGTGAGTTTTCAAAGGGATGAAGTTTTCTAATATCAAATTACAGTTTCAAATACTTCTGTGTATGTTTTACGCCATAAAAATCCATCATTGGTCATTTTAGATGTTAAGTGAATGCAATACATCTTTACTCCTCATGTACCCCTTTCTGTATCGCAGTAAGTGTTAAAACCAAATTAATTGCCTTTGATCGACTTCTTTGTAACCTATTAATACTGTCTATTACTTGATGTTCGTTTAATGAATGAATAATGGGGTACACATTTATATTTGACCTTCATTCTCAGTTTAAATATAAAGATAGCTGAAGTCAAATTGACTTCTTTTAACTACTATCACCACAATTATCTTACTGAATAACAAACCTGTTAAATACTACCTTAGACTACTACAAAAGCATTGACAGATATGTGCACAATACCTGGTTTAACTGTGGGACCAGAGTACAGAAGGCTTAATTTCAATTATTTAGCTTTACGGATCAAAAAATTCGACCGAAATGTAGTATATCAATATCCGTTATCCGCGAATGTTAAACGTGTCAGATATATGTGAAGAAAATTTGGGACTAAACTTTTGCGCCTTGTAACGAACAATCCGCAATATTCATGATCTAATTTATGCACAATACATCGTATATACAACACATGTCTTCCTATACATGTAAGTCCATACCGCAATATAAACTTTTTACAGGGTATGTAAATAAATGTAATATAAACCTGTATCTATGGTTTACAAATATTTTGTCAGACAGAGGGACTGAGAAACAGAGAAAGTCAAAGTAAAGCATTTAGATAATATTGATTTCAGATAATCGCTTTGCTAATAACTTCAAAGTTTAGTATGTATATTTTCACCATATTCTACTTATAGAGATATATATGTAGTCATTCATCTGTTTTAATTTGTTAATGTGAAATGCGATTCTCCTGTAATACGAATAATATACATTTATTTGCTTTGTGTATTGGTTAAAGTTATTGATTGCCTTCATTGGAAATAAAATTCCTTGAGAATCATGTCATTAAATTTTTATCTCACAGTCTTACTGTTTTTCAGTAATGTGCGGTATACAAAAAGTTAGTTTTTCCGATAATAAACATCTTAAATGTCCTCCGAAGTGAAGTGACATAAAACAAAGAACAATAAACTCAACATTCACAATATTTCGGTCTCCTGACCTTTTTTCGGTGAATTTTTTATAAATCAGTTATGAAATATGATGGATTTCACATAACTTACGCTACCAATACCAATAAAATTCACCGGAAGAAGGTCAGAAAATCAAAATATTGTGAATGCTGAGTTTATTGTTCTTTGTTTCCGACAATATATCGACTTCTAGTAAACGATGATATCACTAGATCAATTTTCCATTCCTCAGTATAGTATTAAAATAATGAGTTTATTAGTTAAATGAAATGACTCCCTTATGTTCAGCTCTGCACTATGACAGTTTAGGCTCCCACATTTTTGTAATGGGTGTGCTATTTTGCATTTCCACATTTTCAGCCTTGAGCATCGCTGAAGACATACATTTATTTTGTCGAATTGCGCATAAGGTGCAATAAGTAAATACCGGTGTATTTTCTAACGTTTTTGAGTCGATGATTCATTTGTGCTTAGTGTTAAAGTTTATTATTGTATTATAAGTAAGGTTTTACTTACCTCCATAGGTGACATTTCTGCAGCAATGGTTGTGAAGCCAACTACATCACTAAAGAATATGGAAACACTCTCAAAAAACTCTGAAATAACGCCATTTCGTTCTCCAAGCATGGGTGCAATTGATTTAGGAATAAGCTTATATAAAAGTTCCTCAGATTGTTTCTTTTCTTCTTTCAGTTGTAAAGATTGATGTAATAAAGTTTTTGAATACATTCTCATCAGTGTATTGAAGGCGCTTGTGGTTTGAAGAACAATACATAGCATACATGTTATAAAAAGGGCTAGAATACACAGTGAAATTACTCTTACGATGAAAATAAGTAAATGACGTTCAATAACAGATAATGCATCTTCAGACAAAACATTTTGATCCTTTTCGAATTCCTCAGCTATTTTTAATAAATAGTGAGCATATGAATAATACCTTGAGTCTGTATCTGATGTAAATATTTCCACACAATTCGTTTGTAAGGTGCTCTCATTGTACTGTCGTAAGTACACCGTGAAGTCATTAAAATTCACAACTTTCAAAGTATAAAATTTGTTGTAAATATCCTTTTCAGCAAATCCCTTTATTACTTGAAAACAGGAAAAAACATCGAGAAGTAATTCCATTATTATTTCGAATTTTCGTTCATAATTTAAAATGTAAGACATGTCAAAATGTTTTGTCATTTGCATGACGTTTGAATATGATTTATATGTTCCATATATGATTTCGGAAGACATTGGAACTTCCAAAAGAGATGTATTTGAAGATATATCACAGAAAATGTGAGTTACGTTGCATAATTGTTTTAAAAAGTATTCTTTGTTTGCAATGAAATGTTGTGCATTATCTCCGTAAAAAGGAGAATGAGAAATATTTACACCGGTTAATAAATGTCCAATCACTGTACTTTGAACAAGATCCACAAACGTCGTTATCTCTTTGAAGGTTTTCTTAAGAAGATTCAAATTCTCCATATCAGATTGTATACTAAAAGAATCATAAATGGAACTGAACACTGTAATGGCAATTGTGAAAATAGTCGTCAATACACATGTGCTATATACTCGTTTAAGCTGAGATTGAGTTTTAACCTCCACATGAATATCCTCTGTGCTAACATTTTGCTCATTTAATGACAATTCACTAGCTATTACAGGCCGAACAACATTTCTCCTGAAAGGCATGTTCTCTAGCCATATATTTAATAGGAGTCCGTTTTTGTTTACGACATGTAAGCCTACCAGGTGAATGAAATAGTTGCCTTGCCTGTACCTGATTATATTGCAACGCAATACATAATCACCAGTAATTCTCGACTAATGACGACCTGACTGCGCTCTACAGTAGCAATGTATGTCTATCCATTATATAAAGCCCCACAATTAATTGAATGGTTAATTCGTCATGTGTAAGCTGAAATGTGAAATCTAAAATCTTAATGTACATGGAATGAATAAGAAGAAGTCTTCGGAGAGAGTACAAGAGGCGACAGGGTTAAAAACTTATAGACAATTTAATATCTGAATAAATCTTGTTATCAGTTCTTTGCAATTAAGAATTTTGATTTATACGATTTGTGTGTGGATTACAAATCGACTTATGTTTCTCCTATTTTGCTCTACGTTTATTGAGTATCTGGTTAGAAAAGCAGGAGATGCTCACCCCAACACAGCACCTGAACTCAGTTTTCCGGGATAAATGTAATGTATAACGTGATGCAATGTTATAAGGTGTATCTGTATTTTCAATTTTATTCTGAAAAATCCCTGGTAACTTAAGGTCCATCTAAAGTAGTATGTAAAAGAAGTCACTCAAAAATATTAATTCACGAAATTCAACAAACTATATTATAGTGTTTCACTTATGAAATATATACGATAACAAGGCAATCGCAGTTCCGGCTTTTAGCAGTAATGTTATGTACAGTTCATCGGTGTGTTTAATGAGACGAGTGTGTTAAAAGTTTGGTGATAAAATTTCGTAAGAGAGAGAGAGAGAGAGAGAGAGAGAGAGAGAGAGAGAGTGTGTGTGTGTGTGTGTGTGTGTGTGAGAGAGAGAGAGAGAGAGAGAGAGAGAGAAAGAGAGAGAGATGGCACAGTCTGAACTGTGTCATCGTGGGTTCATTCCTGAATGAATCTTGTAGGAATTTTATGTGTCCTGAAGATAGAAAGTACTATATATATGCGGATTTACAACACTTGGTATGTACTTTGAAGAAAGAAATATTCTCTTTTTTCAAAAATAAAAAAGCAGGTATGTACTTTTAAGAAAGAAATATTCACTTTTTTCAAAAATAAAAACAAGCAACAAAAATGATTCTGTGTCTAGGGCCGGTTGGCGAAATTTCATAGGCTATGAAGGTTGAAATTCAAGCGTTTTCCATGTAGGGTGAGCGGAAAATCTGATACATCATGTTAGACAGTCGGTAACTTGAATAAATAATTTCGTATATATTCATAAAACTCTTTAAACTTATTTTAAAGATCATTTCTCTCAGGTAACCCATGTATTCCATCATTTATACGATGGTAACTTGTGCTATCTGAATAAATATGATATTTATTTAGTGTATTGAATTTTCGTAATAATAACAGATATAGTGTATACACTAGCTACATACAAAAAGACACATTGATTATTAACAATGTAAATTGATTCAAATTTCCCATAACATGATATACTTTAACTACAGGTCGAACTTATTTCTTTTTGATAAGAAATTATTGACCATTTCCGTACACTGTTTTTTAATTGCGTACATCACAATACCACATTGTGTTCCGTATTACATGTTAGGAGTGAATTTCACTAAAGGTCATAAGCCCAAACGTAGACGTAGACGTAAACTTTGCTAAGAAATATCTGTCTTCTTCCTAAAGAGCTCCAAACGTAACATACACCTTTTACAACGTTTACCAATGTAATTACATATGAACATAGACTTCAAGAAAATTCAATTGCCGTACACGTAAATTTAAACGAAAGGCTTACGTCTACGTCTACGTTTGGGTTTACGATCTTTAGTAAAACACACTTCTGTACCGTAACTTCAGTACTTATTATGGCATCTCGTGCAAGAAAAAATCATATGACTAAATGAGATGTAGAGTACATCACACTAATTGAAAACGTCGTCACATTCTGATCGTTTACGACAATATCACTACAGTTTATGTATTGGAACGTTTTAGCATACATATGAAGATAATGAACAAATGTCACTTGAATCTAAAACGGGATAATTACATTGTATGATTGTATGTCACAGTTTTAGAGGGGTTATTGATTTTATCAAAGCAAATGCTTGTTTATATGTTGTCAAGAAAATGTCATTATATGAGTGCACTTCGAACATAATATACACATTAACGTGAAATGCTGTCACAATGACTGCTTTAGCATACGTGCCAGGACAACTCGACCGGCCATGCGCGCGCTCTTCGCGTTAACGCGGGAAGACATTCGCACTAACGTGATGTATTCCCGCATGTGGTCGGTCTAGTCGCACGTTCACATGCTTAATCAAAATATGGGCTTCATATTACAAAAATTACAATAAATAAACAAATAAATAAATAAATTAAATAAATAAAATATAAAACAGATAAGAAATGAAATCACGGCGTAGACATGTAGCAAGTTACTTAGGAAAAACTATTTTTTCAGGTTATAGTATCGCTATGAATTTGTTTTATTTATATATTTATTTATGTATTTATTTATCTATTTATTTATTCCTTATTATTATTATTATTTATTATTATCATTTTAGTTATAATTTTTTTATCATCTTATTTATGTATGTGTATTATTATTATTATTATTATTGTTGTTGTTGTTGTTGTTGTTGTTGTTGTTGTTCCGTCGGAAAATCGATATAATAAATAAACAAAATAGTGAGTAAATGCAATCAAGGATCTGCAGATCTGGTATCAGGTGTCATGGAGGAATAAACATCCCCTGTCTACCGTTCACACCACCATATACGTCGAATTATTACAAACTCCAAGTTACATTGAGTCAGATTCACTACTATAGACCAATCTAGTATTACGACCGTCATTTTTTTTTTTTTTTTACAAAAGGTACCTTTCTTGAACGGTTGAACGTTATTTCCGGTTTCGATTCCCATGCATTTGAAATATCTATACACCTTCCAAAACAACGCCAAAACGCAAATGTAAACGAATATTTAACAATAATGATGGATTAAAAAAGTAGCTACAGTGATTACAGTGTCATGTTAATTTGTTCATAGATGCTGGAAAAATAATATTATTTAATCTCTGTAATCCTTAATAAACGGGAATGGACAAGGCAATGCCAATGTCACAATGACTTTTTGCATTTGACAGACAAGTACTCATAATTATGAGTCATTCTCTCATATGGTTGTACCCCTTATCATTGAGTAATGATCAAGTTACACATTGTGTATATTTTAATATTACTATGTTTCATAGACATGGAGCATATATACATTATAACTTGTGCTCCAGATCATGCGCATTTCAACAACTTAGGTCACTTCAATGATGTACTTTACCGAATGATTGCAATTCTCATAATATATAAATATTTAAAAAGCAGTGTTGAAACCAATATGACCGAAATTAAGGAACAATATACAACTTGGTTGCTGGTTGGACTCTGTAGTTTTCTGGTATTGTGTCAGCTTAGTAACTTAGAGATTACTGATTTGAGATCATCACTCTCTCCCTCATTGTTCCACAATACTGAATAGTATGAAGGGTATATACATAAAATCACCCAGTTTTCTATTGTAAGCTCTTTGTTTCACTTCAACAAGGAGTTGCACACATAATTTTTAAAATTAATTGTAAAATGAGCAATACGCTAATTTAAGGCCACTTTAATATTTATTCATAAAGAGCAGAGCAAATAAAACATTTAATATGAGTGGTTGGTCAGAGTTAAAAGCGGATGAGAGAGAAATTAGTTGCAAGGAGATAGGGAGTGAATAGTGTAAGGTAAGGGGAGATACCCGGTAACTAACCCTTGTCCATCTCCTCAAATACCATTAATAGCAACAGCTTTATGACAAATACATATAATAACAAGAAACCCTGAAAGTTGGTATGACCAGATTGCAAAGTACACCATTATAGCTTACCTGTACAGAGTCTTATCCAGAAACATGTCTCTGCAAGTTTGAAGATGTTTCCAGAAGTTTGATGTTGGTATCATTAATTGTAAGCAAGCAATCAAGCTAAACGCAAATTGATACAGTGTTCACTGATGCATAAAATCGAGGTAAAGGTCACAAAACTTTGTGTTGGTCAGGAAGAACTCTTTAATGTGTACAAACCGACCAAGTTTGAAGTTGGTATCATTGATGGTAAGCTAGAGATCAAGTGAAACGCAAATTGGTGACACCGGACAAACATTTAATTGACCAGATTTGCTTTGTAATTTGGTAAAAAATTATTTGAATAAGGGATCAGTTGAATTAATTGATTATTTTAAGATAAGAAGTACATGTACACATAGAAATGTATTAGCTTTAGAGAATAAATGTTACATTTTGTGCATTTACGATGGTAAAAAGCTTTTTTTACAATATTCATTTGCACACTATTTAAGACAAATGCACCAGCTATAATGACTAATACCACCTTGAATGTTCAAATAAATACTGCATGTGAGAATTTATAAATGTATTTACATTTATCAAATAAAATTTTACATAATATTACACGTGATTTAAAGCTATACATTGATGCATTATTAACAATTTAAAACAAAAAATGTTACTGTGCACATGCGTACGTGTATATATATATACACACATTTATGGAATTTACGCGATTTGACTCTTTCTACTGAGTATATGTGACGGGAGTTGCTAGCAACCAGGAGATGCTCACTCTCGCCGGGCACCTGATCTAACTCCAGCACAGAGGTTCACCTATGCTCTTCAAGTAGACATATTTTGTTATTTTCCACTTGTTTTTTCATTTTCACTGATTTTGTATGTCCTCTGGTTTCATGGTTTTTAGACTTATGGTTTGGATTTATCCATCATCTTTACATATACACATTTAAACATTAAAATACCAATATAAAATAATAATAATTCATAAGTTTATTGTAAGCAAATTAAGTATGTACATTTTCATTAGATTCTTGATGGATTACTAATTTACTGATTAAAGAGATTCTTTGCCGTATCTATTTACCTGTCAGCATTTTGAACGTATGTGCTATACCAAACCTAACCATACTGTCATGACTGATAAAATTTTCAAAATTACTGAAAATGACTGACATGTTTAAAACTTTTCTACATCTCTGTTATTCACAATACAAATTATGGCAAATATTATTGTACATGTGACCCACCTTTCAAATTATTTACTTTTCTTTGGAGGATAATGCAGTGGGAAAGCAGTGTCGGGGGAAACAGTAAATTGTAGACATCCAAATAACCTAACAAAGATGCGGACTCCTAAACCTTACTCTAGAATATGTACTTTATATTTTATAGATATTTAACAACCAATATCAATCCTTATCCCACTTTACATTTAGGTCATATTCAGTCTGTTACAAATCCTAGAGACCCCCTTCCCCACAATAAAGGGGAATGTTTCATCTACCTACACCAAGCAAAAAGTAAAAACAAAACTGTTTTAAATGATGAAACTTCAATAGATAATCCAAATTCTTAAAATAAATCTACTGCTGCATCACTTCATACAGCACACTCATCACATATTTCTCAGAATGCCCAAACAGATAACAATATACATATAAAAGGGTTACTGTTTCATTTTCCAATGTCAAAATTCTGTAATATTAACGGATGTTATCTTTCAATGCATTTTCAAAAGAAGTGGCAATTAGTGCATTAATTTTACAAGTGAAAAGAAAATCCAACGTGGGCGATCATCGATATCCATAGTTCAATACATGAAAAGTAATCAAAGCTATGTATTGTACAATGTATTTGTACAAAAAGTTCATAGTAAGTAGATACAAAAAAGTTGGCAAAGAGGGCATCATAAACAATCGGCACTTCCTTTTGCATTAATCAACAGCTATGATGTGTTAATTTTCATCTATCGACAGTTACCAATGACGCTTTGTGTACACCGGACGATAATTTTAACCGTATTTGTGTAAGATTTCATGAGTCTCATAATAAATAAATTCTGAGATTTCGAGTTGCCTAGAATGCCCTATGAATTGTGAAATATCCAGATCTGATAAACACCACTTAGAATAGATTAAATCGGAGTACATCAGATGTTTTTCCTTAACTGTGGATAGAATTTGGAAAGGAGGTCTAATAAAAATTTGGAAGAACATTTAATAGATCCTTCAATATATCTTGTTTAAATGGATTTCTTATGAGGTTTTTAAAATCCAATATAAGTATAGTAACTCAAACACTATTTTCAGTAAATACGTTAAAGTACTCAATTCTGATTTATGGTTGTCGAGGATTTCATTAGTAGTTAATAAAGAGCGAGTATACATAGGATTTCTAGTGTATATGAAAGTTAAGACCATGTTCCTGTATATGGCAGTTGTAGAAGTATGCATTGCGCACAGATTAAGACGTCGAACTCGACACTTTTTTCTGATTGGATCAGGTCGATTAAGGATGTTCTAAAACGCGTCAACACCAAACACAAGTCAATTTTCTTTGATCCGAATATTATGAGTGCATTCCCTTCCACAAGAAAATTTGGCATCAATCCTACCAACAAAGCAGCAGACAAATTCTCTAGTCTAATAAAGATACTTTGACTTTATTCATTGCCTGGAGATCTACATTCATTTTCACAGACTTCCCTTACACTGAAATATAGAAAACTTTCAATACGTTCTCACTCCGTTTGGATTACAAACAGATGATTCAGAACCCTTATTGCCATATATTTATGGGAATCCAAACTTACACAAAAATTCATATAATTGTCCGTTCGTCCAGGTGCCCCACCAAGCCTTTTGCCATTTTACACACTGACACACATATTGAAACATATTTTTGTAAAATTCCGAAAAATTTGAAATCTCTACCAATTGTATTTAACAAAAAGGGAAAAAAGAATAAAATCTTTTGATTTTTTAGACTTTTTATGTAAATATTCCTCATTGGAAACTAGAAGGCTAGCTTCCATTATTGCCGGATTTTTAATATTGGTACTGTTTCTAAGTAATGATTTTAATAATTGTGAAAAAAAAAAACGCAACAAGATCTAGGGTTTCTACAGAACTCAATGGAAGTCAGGGATGTGGTCTCGAGTAAAGCCTTCTCGTGTTTGATTTCCATAAGCAAAATCAACCTTAAGATGATGTACACTATTTTGATACTAAATACATAAGATAAATTTGTGATACTGTAAAAGTCAAAGCATTATGCATCATGGTAGGGATATAATACTGATATCAAAACTTCCGATTATAGATATTGTACAAAGTAAACAAGCATGTAATCTTAGTATAGTTCTAACATAGCATAGCAAGCAGTCACTTGTCGAGAGTTTATAAATTCTGCTCACAAGCCAGAGTTCTTCGCTTTAAAATGGTCCATCATAGAAAAGTTGAAGGACTATCATTATAGAAAGCATTTTACCACATTCACTGAAAATAACCCATTGACCTAAGTCCTATCTTCAGTTCCGCACCCTACCAATGTCCAACGCTGGTTCGCAGCAATATCACCCTATAACTTTGACTTTGAATATTGACCTGAACGAAACAACTCTGATGGCGAGGGTATGTCAAGATTGTCTGGTGTTCTTGTTGAATTCCGTGGTAAGATATTGAAGCCCATAAAACACTAATAACATTCCAACTTATTGCAAAGTACAATGCTGCTCAACTTTGGTCGTCTTTTCCTACATTATGAAAATATTCATCGTAAGATCATTTTAATCGAAAGAGAATTCTACAGCAAATAATACCATGTGCCCTTTTCCCAAAGGTAATGCATTATTTCAAGGAGAGTTTTAATTGGGCACATGATCGAGACTGTATTTTTTCGATCAAGGATAGATTGTCCTTGTATGACACATGTGTGTCCGCACGATTTCAAAACTCGATGGACAATGTATCAGTAGAAAGCTTCACCGAAAAATACTGGAGCATCTTTAATCAGTCTAACATTATCTGAATCATTAAAGCTCTTTATATGCACTACGTATGCCGCAAAAGATCGAACGCGAATGACAGCAGATTTCAGTGTGTTTTGTCATATATACTCAACTGCTGCATCAACAAGGAATCAAACTTCAAAGAGCACCGCTGGGACATGATTCTGTGACTTTATCATCGATTGTGGCATACAACACTCGGACAAAGGTTTTATATTAAAATGCAAATCAAGGATTTTGCAGTTGATTGAACGTCTTTAAGAGTAAAATGATATCCTCCATGTGAAGACATGAAGTGAAGATTTTCTTCAAATTCTTACTTAACCATCATTTACCTTGTAATAACTATAGGCCCGCGATATGTGTAAAACTAAGGCATGATAACTGATTGCAAGTGGGTTTTTTTTCCCAGAGGTATGTTTGTTTGTATTTCATAATTCTATAATGAATACCAAATTGCAATATACATTATTTATACCTGGTTCCTTATTTTTGACTTTGCCTTTCCATTATCTGTCCTTTGGCTTGGGTGCTATAATGTTAAGCTGATATATAAAATTAACTTTGTAACCCCAATATTATGAAACCAAAACAAATACAAAGTTAGAAAAAAAGGTAAACAAACCAAAGACGTATAAAATGAACTCTCAAGATGAAGTGCCATCAAATGCACGAGGAGCATTTTTTGTTTGTTCGCAACATTCGTGTTTTATGTCCGTAGAAATTGTGAAATCTTGTAAATACCAAAGAAAGGTGTCAAATTCGAAGTTTTAAATAGTTTAAATGCGTTTAAAACCAGAATATTATTCAATAGTTCTGTTAGAAAATCTCCCCATGATAATAGAGGAATTTTACGTTCATTAAGTAATGTGTTATATATGTGAAATATTCTGTTGCTGAAATAAATAGGTGGCTAATTTGGATGTTTCAAGTCTGAAGTATTTATCTCTCATCTGTAACGTCTTAATAAAATCGGCTCTTGCAACGTATCATCCTCTGTGTGTCCGAATGAATGATGGTTGTTTCTCCTGATATTCTTTTTCGTTTTCTTTCCTTTCTATCTTTCTTTCTTCCTCTGTCTATTTTTGTACTTATCGATGACCGCTTGCAAAACACGATTAACTTCATACTGATTTTTACTGCATCGGTTGACACCTATGAGGGATAATCATCTCTAACAAAGAATCAAATTTTATTTTCGAAACATTACTATATAATGCTTCTAACCAATAGCAATTTCCATAATTACCCAAAAACGTTATCCCGCCCGCTCAATGCCAGCTTAAGAATCGCTTTATAGTAAAATGTATCTCATTTAATATCGATTGCCTGTAAAATGTGTTATTCCTGAAAGAGGAAAACAAGTGGACGTACTTCCTTCATTGATATTGCTTAAGATTATCCCAGCATGAAGTATTTGAGTGGATTCTGATGTATTATGGTAAATATAAGAATTGGTTTCGTTTATGTCACGTTTTAACTGCTCTCACGCTATGCAAGTTCAATCAGCTGGAGGAATCAATAAATAAATCTACAACATTTGTATCTTGTCTCATTGGTAGAAATCCTTAAGTCAAGATTCCTGGAATTCTTTTTTTTTTTTTTTTTTTTTTTTTTTTTTTTTTTTTTTTTTTTGTTTTTTTTTTTTTTTTTTTTTTTTTTTGGTTTTTTTTTTTTTTTTTTTTTTGTTTTTGAGATCATTAATAAACCCATTTTCTCAAGATTACATTAAATTGTATATTTCACATAAATAATTTCTTATAATAAAAAAATCACAATTTGAGCAAATCAAATCTATTTAGGATGATATATTTAACTTTACACTTACATTTTAGTCAGAATGATCGATCATTCATTACATAATTTCCTAAAACTTTAAACTTGTAATAAATATTCACTTTACATTATTGTCATATATAAAAATTAATGTTTGACCGTCTAAAGCTTTCATATTTTCAAATAATTGTCAGAAAAAAGAGGAGTTACTGGCTCAGTTATGTGGCAGAAGTCACCATGGAGCTATACAATACATGAATATAAATAATATACTAGAACATATAACACATTACAAAAATATTTGATTGTAGTGCAACTACGATACCGACTTAGGAATGTCATTTAATTTGACAAGAGCCAAACAAATGGTGTGGTTAACCGGTTTACGGGCCCACCTTGCCACTCACCGTAACAGCAGAACAATCAAAGGACGTACATTTAAAAATTTATAAATAATCCTCCATGTAAAGAACAAGGGTAAACAGGTATCGCATATTGAGAGGTCATAAAATATAAACAGGTAAGGTATTGTAAAACACATAATGGTATAAAAATATATGCGACATCAACATGATAAACCGTGCTCTGCCAGTCTGAAAGCGAGCTAAGACCCTAGATCTGTAGGAGTCCCGACTAACAGTCAGAGGGGACGAGGTTCAGGACCATGTCTCCTCTGAAAGAGGTTTGGACAAGGCCCGTCATATAGTCCCCACCGCCCTGTTAGCGTGCAACGTTCAAGCAAAAGTCTGCATACGGCTGTAGAGGGGTCAAATACAAGACCTATAGTCTTTTTGATGATCTCAATGTCGTATTGTTTATTTAGAAGACGTTTGACTATTTTATAACATGATAAATTAGCATTATCGAAGCCTTTTACTTTCCTTAGTTTATATACGAGATCACCGTAAAATTTAGTATGGGAAATTCCATTGGATACATAGTGTTGAAAAAAAAAATTCCAAATTTAGATAGAAGTTCTGAGTAAGATCTGAAGTATTTGCCGAATGTTTTTCTTAACTTGTGATATCTGTAACCCTGAGTTAAAAGTTTAGTAGTAATTTTTAAATTTCGTTTATGAAAGTCGAAAACATCGGTGCAGCCTCTGACAAATCGAGCTAATTGAGATATATAGATACCATATGATGGGAGTCGAGGGACATCGCCATCCAAGTAAGGAAGATTTACAATAGGAAATCCAAAATTCTCACGTTTATCATAAATATTAATATATATTAGGTGGTTGATAATTTTGATGTTTAAATCTAAGAAAGGTGTAGATTTATCTCAAGTATTAGCTTTATTCAACTTGAGCTCTGGTGGATATGTTTCTGATATAAATTGTTCGAATTCAGGGTTGTCGATAACCAAAATGTCATCCAGATGCCTGCAAGTATTATTACATTTGTCAATGAGGTCAAAACGTTTTTATTTTTGAATAGAAACCATAAAATCCTTCTCATAACAATAAAGAAATAAATCTGCTATCAGAGACGCGCATGTAGTACCCATAGGAATCCCAACTATTTGTTGATATATCTTGCTAGCAAATTGCACAAAAATATTATTCATGAGAGAATCGAGTGCTTAACATAATTCTTTGCAAGTCCAGTATTTATATGTTTGTTTTTATATTTTATATATTTTGTTTATTGGAAAAGAATCCGGAGTTATTGGAAGTACATATGTAAGTTTTAGATTCTCTGTAAAAACACCATTGTATAAAAGACAGCAACTTGCTTTAATCAAATCATGGGGCAGAGATGTATAAAGTGTAGAAAAATCAAATGTAGAAATTTGAGTCGCTTTGAAATTTAGTGAAAGAAGTTTGTCTATAACTTCATGAGAATTTTTAATTGACCAAAAGTAATTGATGTTACTATTATGAAATGCGACATCACAATATTTGATAATATGATCTTTTATAGCAGTTAGAGCAGACGTAATATGTTTCGATAGTACCGTAGTAGAGCAGTGGCTAAAATTAGACATGAAACGTGATTTATATGGACTTTTATGTAGTTTTGGGAACCAATACATGGTTGGTAGATCAGATTTATCAGTTTTAATTTTAAAGTCGGACATGGTCATGAGGTGATCGTGCAAGGTGCTGTCTTTTGAGGTAGGGCTTTCCGCATATGTATGAGTGGAGTTGAATTCGTCTTTAAGCACTTCAATATAATATAGTTTTCAAACAACTATTATGTTATTACCTGCTTTATCGGCAGGAACAAAGACATACTTAGCATGTCAGCTATGCTCTTTTTAATAGAATTTGCCGTCAAGGTATTAAGCTGTTGAAATAAATGCGGATTTTCCGTAAAGTTCTTAATACGGATATCGACAATTCTTAAAATCTCATATTTCCAATCATTAAGAGCATGAACCTTTACCTGTTCTTTTTTACACCATCGATCAGGGACCAATCGATCCTGTCTGTCTGTTTGTTGTCAACTTAAACTTTGGCCATGAGATTTGAACAGTGAGGGAGAGAGACCATATTTGACATGTATACTTGACTAATAAAGCCCTTTGAAATGACACCAAGGTCGATACCTCTTGACATTGACAATGACATTCTAGCTAAAGATGACTTTTTTTTATTTTGTTGCCGCCGGAGGCATTAGTGTTTCACAAACACAGCTTGTTTGGGGTTTTATTTTCTAAATCGATTCCTCAAAAATAAATGTATTAAAATCGAACTCTTATGGGATTTCTGTTTTCAATTAGTGGTTATCCCCTCCGATTTTATGCGAGTATGAGCAAGCCTTTAAACTTCTGAGATAGTGTTTTAAATTTCATTGAAGTCTTTGGGACACTGAACTCGGCATATAAAAGGTAAGTTCATGATATGCAAGGAAACCGCTTTCAGTATTCAGCTTTGAAACTCACTAAAATCGATACTGACATGATGTTTAAAGCATTACCATTTAAGTTTCCTCTAGGAACGCTTAAAACCATACTGTAAGACATGCCTTTATGTTGTTCAATAATACAGCGGGCTGCTTTGTTTATGGTAGCGAACAGTATTAAAAAGTACAACTTAAATCAGTGGCGGCAACAATCATAACATTCAAAGATTCACTGGCAGACGTCACAGGCTATACACTGAGCGCAGAAGGAACAATAGATTGTATAGATTTGAATTTGGAACGAGCTAAATTGATACATTTTATTGGTTATGCGTCAAGAATATATCACATTGATAAGATGTGATAAATCATTAATTTTGATCTAACATCTTTTAGTGTAAAGAATTGTTTCCAATCCTTTTACAATTTGAGGTATGTTATATTGAAAATCAATAAATAAAAAATGAAGTTTCTTGAAAAATAGGATTACTTGAAATCATATTGCCATCTTGTATCTTGTAAAATTTGATTTAACATTGATTATTTGAAATCACAGTACATTTCAATGTACTATTTAGGGCTGAATCTAAATCTAAATTTCCAATAAGTTCTCTCTATATTCGTCCGATGACACGCTTCTTGATCTACGTTTATCCACACACAATGCTCTCAATACCTTGGGGTTATAGCATTTTGGATCAGAAACCATTCTTGAAAATAGATTGCGACGTATGCGTGCCCGATGAAGATTGCTACGTTGTTGGTCAAAGATAAAATTGTCATCAAAATCAGGGAAAACATCATCATCATTATCATCAATTTCAGCAACATTTTCATCTTTTTCAGCTTCCATGATAATTTCGATGGATTGCCTAGCTGTGAGCAATGCACTTGCCTCTTTTGAAATTATCCTCCACGCAAATTCAACGTCCTCCTCACTAGCATGTTGCGAGCATACAGCAAATCTAATCACGTAGTTCTCGTTGATGAGGGCTGGTACCATATGTATACTTCCTGATTCATTAACCATCTGGTTCAGCTTTGCAGTCAATGAATTAGGTCCCTGTATAGAACCATACTACAAATAATGTCAATGCAATGGAATTCTACTTCGAAGTAATAATATGGGTATTGTATTCTTTTCATTTTTTGTTTAGAGTGAATAAATAGAGTTGGACCGAATATATTTGTAATTGTATAATTAAGATATCTTGTTATGTTCATATCATTACCTTCAGTCTGAAGCACACAAGTCCCATGGTCACCTTTCCCATGATTTCAAATCTTGCATCATTTTTTACATATGTCTCGAATAATTTTGCCACTCGAATATGCTACAAAAATGAATATATTTTATGATTTATTATTATTGTTCATTATGTGAATACTATAAATAGAGATCTATTTAAAGAATCTGCAATATGTAAACTATGTACAGAATGAACTGATGCAACTTTAAGGTGACATTTACAGCAACGTACCATGGTGGATATTCATGGACCATTGGAAAGCAGCCTTCCGTAGGACCAGTTACCCTTAAGGAGTAAACTTCTCCTGTTTGGCTAGCCACGTCCGCAATGATACAAAGCTGAGCAAATATCCTATAGACAGTGTCACAGTCACATTCATATCAGGAAAACGGCTTAATAACATTAAAGTCAAACCCCAAAGGGGAATGTTTACCAACCTTATCTAAATCTTTGCAATATAAGTTGTTTAAAATTAATACATTTCCAGCTTTTTCCTGTATATAAGTTTTATGCTAACAACAATTATACATTGTTTTGGCTACATTACCTGCCGTATGTATTTCTGTAAACCTTCTACACCATATGTTCGAATTACGAACCACAGCTTGAGAGACCTAAAGCGACGACTTAAAGGTATGCCCCAATGCTACAATGATGGCAATTGATGGCGAAAATTAGGAAATTGTTGTTTTACATCGTTGTCATACATTTTAGTTAAACTGATACATGGAAACAGAAGGTAACTAACCTCTCAATCACACTATCCGGAAAACGAAAGCCGAATCGTCGACACGGAAAATAAGCGCTTAACCACTACACCAAACCTGCCCATCAATTCTTGATGAAACACTTAATATCATCTAAAGAATAATGTTATGTGTTAGCGTTTCAGACTCGATTGCCTTGCATCATTTTTATGTGTGTACCAAATCGGGAGGATTACAAAGGAAACAAAACTGCTACAACGTAAAAAAGAAGAAAAGACAAAGGACATCTAATCAAGCTGTATAACACAAATCACAATGGACACGCACACAAAATATAATAATAGTCAAATGAACACAGAAAACTAAAATAATGTTCGAATGTATTATAGTAACGACACCGACTTTGAACGGCAATTTAAAATAACAATCGTCACTAAATTGGTGTTGTTAACTGGTTTACGGGCGCAAATCTTCCTCTCACCCAATCGGAACATCGTCGCCATTTTTTTACAAAAATACACTCGAAAGCCCCACGGCGCAGCGATATATACCAAATCGCTTCAATTCTTCGGCTTTTGTCGTAGGAGCATTTTGAGAAATGAGGCAAAAAAAGTTCATAGGATTGTTTTTGTAATTTAGGATATGAGAAGATCAGTATGAAATGTAATACCCGTTTTGATGAATATTATACAATCGTAACGGTAATTCAGTAATCGTAGCAAATTTCACATTTTTATTTTAAATGTTAGAGCACTGGAAACGAATCAGAGGGAATTCGAAGTGACATTTAATCAGTGCACGTGTGTAGACTCCGACATGAAAAATTCATAACAGTTCACCAATTCAGAGAGAAACAAATATAGATAAAAGCAGGCAATAAGCATAATTGCTTATTTTAATGCAAACATGACAGGCATGTTGATCATGGCCATGTGTGTTTACATAACAACTGGAAGTAGTCCCAATGGCTGACTACGTAGTATGTACGAGTCGTATTTGCGTACGGAAATGGACGAGTTGTTACGATTGCCTCTCACCTAGACGAATTTATAAACAATCTTCCATATAGATATCAAGGATCAACAGGATTCTCATGACGAGAGATCATAAACATCTTAATACGAAACGTTTTATGAAATAATACGCCAGTATCAAAAATATATTAAGCGACATCAAAATAATTTAACCGTGCTCTGCTCATCTGTAAACAAACTCAGATCAGTCATACATATGCAGTGTACATATACAAGAGCTGTAACATCTTCCATTTACATAATAAACACCACATGGCGATTACAACAATTATATGGTTGCAACACTTGCCAGTCTTCAACATTCTAATCTATGTAAGTTATGATGTAGTTAAGGATGTGCCAACCTATTTAGTTTTTTTTTTTTTTTTTTTTTTTGTTTTGTTTTGTTTGAAAGCATGTATTAAATGTCGATGGTAAATCAGGGATCTAGTGCGATATGACAGGAATGATTTGTCTTCTTTAGTTGTGATAAACAGTTCTATCCTGAAATATAGTTACCTTAAAGATATATAATGTCTAATTTTATAAAATCAGAGGTACAATAAAATATATTCCTAACTTGTTTTACTTATATAAAGATAATAAACTGCAGCGACCCCCAAACCTAATAAGCCCTGGTTATACAGTTATTGCTGCAGCAAGTTAGAAATACGTGCCTCAAATTTAACCTACTTACGTTCGTACGAGACCAGAGAATACGCACGTGACCTTAAAATTATTCATTTGCATACGGAGTAAACCAACAATGGCGAAGATTAGAAAGAGAAAAAGAAAAGAAATCGGCCTTCTGCACTGAGTGACTCGGAAAAGAAAAGAAAGAAAGAATGAGTATGATGTAAAGCATGCGAGAAGTAGAATTTGTATCACGTGCAATGCATACATTATGCAAATGAATATTTCCGAGGTCGACCGAGATGAATAAAACTGATAAGGAAAACATGGGTTATGTAGCGTATTTGTACGCGATAGCTGCATTTAATACTGATGGGCAGTCAAAAGATACTGTACTAAACTAATTTACGATGATACTTTAATCACAATAGTAGACGCTACAGGAGACCATATGTATCTTTAAACAATGAAAAGATATTTGAAAAAAGAATTACCCGTGCATTGTTATTTGAATGGCAAATTCTCAATTTGATATGAAAGATTTAATATAAATAAATAAAAATTTTACCCTCAAGTCCACTGTTTTGTCTGAAAATATATGAAAATAGAGGCAAAAGTATTAGGTAATATTTTAGTTTTAAACATGCAAAGAAACACATATGCACGTGGACCTATAAGATGCAATACTTCAATGTATACCTAGAATTGTGAAAACCAGCCGCTACATACTGCATATACTAATCTAATATTTACAAGGATGAACTTGTTTTGACATTACCGTCATGTTTATGCTGAAGATAGAGTGGATCGACCGTCATTGATGACGTCAGGTATTCTTTATTTCGTATCCTGAAAAACAAATGTCACTAACAATTTCTGTCACTACTACTACGAATTACAAAATTGTTTTGTCTGTTAAATACTATTCGTTCATAGGGCCAGTTGTTCGAAAATTTAACCAGAAATTAAGTTAACCAATGGGTAAATTTCATCTAACTATATCTTTGAAATGAGAAGACTTTAAGTTATAGTCTATGTACTGATTTGTAGCAACTTAAGCAAGCTTTGTAAAGTAGTATAGAAATTTATGCAGAAATCTAATATATTAACATAGTTGTCTCTCAAATTTTAACCACTGGTAAGCTTACCGGTAGTTAAAGTTTCGAACAACTAGCCCAACCGTTTACATGCTCATTTTATTGAAATGTGTTGAAAATATATTAGTTCATTTTAGATATTTGACGGTTTCGTTTCTAACTTCCGTCGTAGGTGTGTGCTTCGCACGCAAATTTCTCATATTTCAATTTAATCACATTCGTAGAATATTAATATATTAAGGTTTACATAGAGAGGTAAATGCTTTTAAACGCGTGATCGATGATGCTTAAAGAAGCAATTAAAATGATTAAGTATTTAGCGCATACACTCACTTTGTATCTAAATACACCCAATTTCTATTCGCATCTTTCGTGCAGTCCTCGTGACCGCTTTCTACCTTTTATGAATGCTTTCACTGTATCTCAAATGTAAGCAACACACGTTTTTATTCACAATGTGACGATATAAATTACGTTAAAGAAGGCTTCGGAACTGACATGCCAGCAAGCCTACTATAAGTACTTATAAATTAAATCTTTCTCAAAGAAGGGAAAGGAAAACATAACAGACTTAGCTGTAGGGTAGAAGTCACCAAGGAAATGTACAATAAAACAAGAAATGAAATACATGCAATGACATTACAAAATATTGATTGTATGACAGATGTGATACCGGTTAAGGAAAGTCAATTGAGTAACACACGGTACTCAATTGGTGTGGTTAGAAATTTATGATAATTCCAAATATGTATTATATAATTGAAATTATTATTTATTTTTCTTTTGTTATTCAAGCTTCATTTTGCATTCAACATTCTTAGAAATACAGACAATGGATTATAACAAACACCCCCAACATGAACAAAGTATTGAGACTGAACCTTCTACATTTTTACATTAGAAAGATATAATACATTTGTGAAAGTTATGCATGCTTTTAACAACACGGTAAATATTATGTAAATCGCAAGTTAGACAATTAATAATTAATGTACTTCGATGTTTAATGTACATGTGAATCATTTCATTGTTACTTAAGAGAAAATGCACGCCTACCATAACAAGGAACAATCAAAATTCACCAACAGCCATTTGTTTGGATTGCAATTGAAAGACATAACATTCTGAAAATAAACAGAGATACTTTTATCGTAAAAGCTTTTGTTTTGGGGGTCTGTCAATATTTCAAATATAATATGATGTTTATTACTAGCTTAACAGTGATTTCAAATTAGATGTCAAATATATTCACCTCAACGCCATGGATGAGATGACTGTACTCTGGACATATTAAAGCATTACCAGCATAGGCAGCATCTATATGAAGCCATACGTTCTCCTTTGCGCATACCTCGCCGATTTCCTTGATATTATCAAATGAACAACATGCCGTGGTACCTAATGTAGCACACACCTGTGTACATTAAAAAAAAAAAACATATATGCACATACATTTATATATATTCAACAGTTTCATATCAAACCATGTTTTCCATATTTTGCTCGTCTTAGTTTAGACATTTTTCAAACGACGTCTTTAAATATAATTTTCTTTTAGTCAGCAAAAAGTACATTTGTTCGCAAATCGCTTCCGACATTAGACGGGCTTCAAACTAATCTTTAAATCGTATTAAGTTTTCACTCCCTGATCATTTGCAATGTTGCACTTATATATCAAGTTAAATGAATCAAAACTATATATATTCCAGTTTTGGCTTTGTTAAAGATGTACAAGAAATACAAGAATGCATAATGTCCATAATAAAGGCCTAGTAACTAAGTTGTTAGCATCTTTTACTCTTGATTTAGAGACTGCTTGTTGAGGTTCTATTGCTGATCGTTCATTTACTCCTGTGGACGAGATATAAAAACGGAGGTCTTATTATGACGTTCGCATTATGCTTCTGTTAAGTCCATTGATTAGATAGGATTTTATACAATACATAAGACATTTACTGCCACTATACGAGTGATATAATTTTGTGATATTAAATAACAATTAACTTCTCGAAATATACTCAACAAATCGAAACATTCAAATTATATGAAGTACGATAAATTATCAAGAACTAGATCTAGACCTTTAGTGAATATTGATGAAATATGTTGAACTACATACGACATCTAGGCAAAAGATTAGCAAGGGGTCAATCAATGTAATGTTCATAGCGTACAAATTAAATGCGGCATATAGTCGAGTAATGACAAAAACACAGCAATTTATCATACTGATCCTGGAAAGTAAATCACACATTCACATCCATACAAATTTTCAATTCCATGTCGGTTCAATACGACTTTTGCTTGTTTTACGTCTTAGTTTACTCAAGTGAACGTTTCTGATCATATTTTACCAATTTTATCTTAATCGCTATTGATAAATGTATGATAAACAGTTACATTTCACCTTTTCAATAAACTGCTGCATGGATCTGAATGATATTTTACTAATGAAAATAATGCAGGTCTGCTTATGGTCCTTAAATAGGAATCAGAAAGGGTCAAATTAGCTAAAACGTTTACATCTACAAGTCATACTTCAAACTGACATATATACACTATTTTTACAACCCATATCATTAAGTATGATCAACGGAAGTCCTTGCGCTAATATCTGATCCGGCCAACGCAGATATTATCTTATCTTATGATGCTGAAAGTTACCCGAAGGATTCACTCTACGACAGAAATAACGATTTCAATTACCACCTTTCCAGTAGTAATATGCAACCATAGTTTGTCTAAGTCGTGTCTTAGTTAACATGCAATGTCATGGCAAGTTCAAATAACATAACATTGTTCTGTGGCTAAAGCGACTTTTAGAAAAGCTGCTCAGTAAGGGATGTGGTAGAATATAAACGCCACTAAGTAAGTTCTATGGTCGTTATGAGGTTTAAATCATAAAATAATACATCTCATTATCCTGAATTTTAAATTAAATTCTAAAATAAGGCCTATTACGTCTTTTTTAAATCACGAATATTACATTTCTTACTTGGCATTTTACCTTTTTGACGTTGGTGATAATAGCAAGCAAGGGATTTTTTTGCAGATTTTATTCGCCATTTGGTTTTATGAACTTTTTATTAATGAGTTTTAAAAATCTTTTATATCATATTATCATTGTTCAAAGGAACGCCCTGTCAGAATATTTGCTGCTGTTCCAGGAGCGATCGAGTTACATTCATTTCTTATGTATGTAAGGGCTTACTTCTCCCAGGCACTTGGTCTCACCTCTGAATTTTAAGGGTCCTGACTGTCCGCTGTGCTACATTGTGCGATATTCACTTGACACCAGTTACTTTCTTATTTTGCATGAATATATAATAATTATAAATATTCGTTTAACACATGTTGATTGACTAAGTACATGAAAATCATAAGAATCCCATATTACAGGTCGTGTGACGAGTTACTGTAAAGATTTATCGTCGAAAATCCAGAAAGCTTTAATACGATAACGGCGGTTAAAACTACCAAACACATCAGGTATATACTTGGCACTATATTTGTATCTCCCTCATGCAAAGCTTTGTCCTTAGATTTGTTCTATGGTTACTATGGTTCACTCTTCAAACATTTATATTCCTCAATGCACCTAATTAATTTATGAATATATCTTCTTGTATATGTTATTTCTATAATTACATCGAAGGATATAGACATAGCTCCGAACATTTGAGGTTTTAATGATGTCTTATTTTTCAAAAACCAAACGGATATAATAGAATCTGGTATGTCCTTAATTTCAAGGTTCAAGGGAACGTCAGCTGTTCGCTGGAAAATATCTCTAAAATCTCCCCTAAGGAATTACAGGGTTTGTTTGTGTTTGTATGCTTAGAGACGGATGTTACACGTTTTTGTATCTGAGTAGTTATTTTCTAGGTACACATGTATTTGTATCTACAGGACCTTTTGGTGAATAGTCGATTTTTAACTATTTCAGTATACTTTTATACTATAAACAGTAGAAACATGTGGTGCCCGCAAATTACTAAAAATTTTATCTAAGTCTAATTTACACCTTTTCAAATCTAATAGTGTCACAGTACTTTTTTTTCCTAATTTGTCAGCCACCTATATATAAACATTTGCTTTGGGAAAAATATGCTGCTGTATGATCTTATACGGGTGATGCATGCAAACAGGAGACGCTTACTCTCCCCGGGCACCTGGTCTCACCTCGAAATTTTTCAGTATTTCGGGGTTCACAACAGTTTCTTTTTGAAACTTACACGATTTTGTATCTGTCCTTGGACTTTGAGAATGATTAACGGTTTGGTACTTCTTCGATATTGACTTATACGTACTATTTATTTACAAAAACTATACACAGTACAATGCTGCTGTGGTTCATATACTGCTAGAACTTTGTTACTTAAACAGATTAGGTGTTTGCATGTAGCTTGACACACCCTAAACATCAGATATATGGGAAAAAAATTATAATGAAATTGGTAAATATGAAACTATATTTATGTCGCATTAGATTAATGCATGACAAATAACTATATAGCATGGTACATCCTATTATGGTCAAGATGATTCTTTTATTAGGAAATATATTGTGATTATTATAAAAATCTCTTTTCTTTGAAGGATATGATAAGAAACTACACACTGTGAATTGCTGCAGTACGCTCGTGTTGAATTTATACGTCATGTGCATGCACGACACTATAACATAACTGCACATGCTGGATGGGAAGCAAACTGTAATGATACTAAGATGTATATGGATTAAAGTCCAGTGTATCATTAGCCATGGGATATGTTATGGCATTCTTCCTTTCGCACAAAATTCTATTTCTTATTATACTGTTATGAGCATTATGTTATAATTAGATATATCCGTGAAAGATGAAAATGCCTATAGATACCGCTTTTTCATTTTCGGATAACACTTATTTTCAAGTGGAAAAAATAAAGTAACTGGATAATGAAAAAAGTTTGATCACAAAAGCAGACTTGTTCAACTTCCATTCCAATATCGTCAAATCAGTGAATAACTTTGATATGATCTTTCAATAAATCGATGAAAAAAATCCCAATGTTTTCTCAATATCCAACGGGTAATAACACTTACTTTACATAAAGGTTTACGATGGGTTTACGATTCTGTAATCCACACTAAATGTGGGTATACGATGTTGTAATCCACACTGTGTGTATACGATGATTTAGTTCACACTAAATGTGGGTGTACGAGATTTTAATCCACACTCAATGTGGGTATACGATACTTTAATCCACACTAAACGTGGATATACGATGTTATAATCCATACTATATGTGGTTATACGATGTTATAATCCACAATATATGTGGTTATACGATGTTATAATCCACACTATACGTGGTTATACGATGTTTTGATCCACGCTATATGTGGTTATACGATGTTATAATCCACGCTATGTGGTTATACGATCTTATAATCCACACTATATGTGTTATACGATGTTATAATCCACACTATATGTGGTTATACGATGTTATAATCCACACTATATGTGGTTATACGATGTTTTAATCTGTTCTGAATGTGGGTATATGATGCTTTAATCCACACTCAATGTAGTGTACGATGTTTTGATATTCTATTGATGAATTAGGTCAAACTTGTACTTGTGTACGTTAAAGTAACTTGAGATTCAATATTATGAAACACATTCAGCTCATTCTATTCGAAAATTGCTTACATTATCATTTAATTTTTATCAAATAAGAGATAGAATTGTACGGTTATGAATAATAAATTTATATTAATATATTAAAGTAGAATTGGTTTCCTCTAAAAACAAACACTATAATGCAATATATATATATATATTCAGGGACTTTAAAAACGCCTATCTAATATCATTATAGTTTAATTAACAACCAGGGTAAATAATCGGATAATTGCGAAAATTTGAATTATATTTGACAATATGATTGATACTATCACACGTTTCTTTAAAAAATTATTTGATTTCAACAGTTATGTATACCACGTCCAAAATTTCATGTTTTGTTTAGTAACAAGTGGGTCACCCTTCCCCATTTGATTCAACGCAAGCACGCAATCTGGACCGCACGGATTGACATAAAGTTCGAATATAATTCCACTCTTCTTGAAAAGCACGTGCCAACACATCCGCCGTTCTTGGTTGACGGCGGCGTTTATGTAATCGTCTCCCTAACTCATCCCACATGCCCTCTATAAGATTGAGGTCGGGTGAACATGCTGGGAAATTCATTACATTAATTCCGTGGATGTTTAGAAAGTTTAAGGTGACTCTAGCCGTGTGCGGACGTGAGTTGTCTTGTTGAAACATCAACGGATTGTTGACAGTTTGATGACGCCGAATTAATGGAAGGACCTCAGGCTGTAAAACGTCATCTATGTAGAACATTGCGGCAAGAGTGATCCTCAAAATAACCAGTGATGACTTGAAAAGTTGATTGATGGCTCCCCAAACCATGACGCCACCAATGCCAAATTTGTCACGCTCAATTATGCAGTTTGCGGCAAAACGTTTATTGCGTCTTCTATAAATGCGCTGTCTTCCGTCAACCATGGACAAATTGAATCTTGGTTCGTCGCTGAACAATACGTCATGCCAATTACGTCGATAAGCAAGCATGTTCCGGGACAAGGTCAGACGATTTTTTTTCGATGGCGAGGAGTTAGGATCAAACCTTTCAATGGGCGACGGCATAGCAAAACTTGCTCTTTCAATCGTCGGCGTACTGTCCTGGGATGGATTTGCCAACCGTGACGCCCTATCACTTCTGTTCTGTCGCAAACCTGTCACGTGGATGACGTTGACATATGAACACGTCTTGTCGTTACGCGAGACTGACCACTTCGAGGATGCTCCTAAACACTTCCGTGATTGTAGACAAATGGACGATGAAGCGTCCTGCGATGATACCTTGATTTACGTCGGCGTCTACAAGGCCAAGAACAGCATACCTCTGTTGCTCAGACAGTATCGGCATTTAACGCGTTAGTCTGAATGACGCAAAGTTTGAAATCAGGATAGATAGAGGCACTAGGTACCAGTATACGTTATTTCTGAAGAAAATGACTCAGTGTAAAGCACGTGGTCGAGTACTTTTTGAAAAGCGCACCAGTGAGCAGTATTACGTTATGGTTGAGTGATTTATCTCGCCGTAAGCATGAAAGTTGTCGCAATCACACAATATTAAGCAGATATTCAAATATATATATATATATATATATATATATATATATATATATATATATATATATATATATATATATATATATATATATATATATATATATATATATATATATATATATATATATATATATATATATGTATGTATGTTTTTTATGAATGAAGATTAATGTATTTTATAAGGATTGGTTCACTCTAAAAACAAATAACATTTTACAAATTAGAAACGTGTGTTGATGTTGAAGCACTCTAATTTCACTAATTTCATGTATCATTTCTTTGTAATGAATTTTTATATTCCAGTATACACCAATTGTTTATATATGAACTAATTCATATCTGCACAACGTACAAAGACGCATTATTATTTTTCATGTATATTTATACTGGAAGAAGATACAGGAAAAGAGTCATGCGTCATCTGTATAATATATTACAGACGTACATGTACACAGCATTCAGAAAATAAGCAGATAAACAACAGAAAAATATTTCATAGTAAAGCAGCTTTAAGCCGACATTGGACGGACATTTAACGAAAGAATGGCTAATCATCTCGTATTGCGAACATCATAATGGAATTTTCCCCTCTCGGTCTTATAAAGCAGTACAGTGAAAACGGTAACATCAAAACATAAATAACCCTCCATTTAAACAACAAAGAACAACAAACGAAATAAAACACGAATATTGTCATGACATAAAATCAGAGAATAGATAAAGCGACAACAAAAAGAGTGAACCCTACCTGTAATCTGTAAGAATATTGACTTACAGTCAAAGAAATACGGTTTTTGACGCTCGGAAAAGTTTCAATACGGCTCGGCCAGCCTTGTGAGTCAGGGTACTCATAATCATGGAAACGTCTGTATATGATCTATATATGCTTCTACGTATATATGCTTCTACATATATAGATAGTTATAACATATTACATCTACTACACACAACACATACGTACAAATATTGGAATAAGACCAAGTCTTCTATCTTCCTGAAATATTAAGCATATCGAGATATTCAAGTACAATACTTCCTAGAAATCCAAAAATAAACCTAAACAATGTGAGTATATATGCATATTATGATATATGAGGGAATGAAAAGGGGAAAGTTTTGCTGTAATAGACTTGGTAATATATAGAATATATGAATACTAGTACATTAAACACCATTTCACGCTTCTCATTTTATATGTCCTTCTTCCAGCTTGTACAGAAACCTTGCATCACTTTCATTATCAACAGGCAGATCTCTTAATGGTATCGTGAGGACTGAACTGTGTTTCAATTCGTTGATGTAGCTCTAGAAATATCTTTTTTGAGATGTTTCCATGAAAAGGTGGTAGTATAAAATTACTCAACCGTATGTGTGAAATTGTTGATACATGTACTTTACAACTGAATAATATGTCTGTTGAAATTTGAATACATTTATGTATTGGGCATCCTCCAACAAAATGTATAGAATGCATTATGAAACCTAAAAAGAACACCTTATATTTGTTGCGATTCCTATATTTTTTTGCATATTGTAGTCTTCCAAGTCTGGTCAAGGTCTATCAATTGTGGTTAGTATGTGCTTATATAGTTTTCAGCTTTAAAGTGGCTTTTTTTTAATTTTACATGTTTGGATTGAGCTACTGTACTGTAACATTTCAATTTCTAGACGTTGTATATTTCTAAAGATTTCAAAGAGTCTCCTTTACATCAATATAAAAATTAATTGAAATATCTACGTAGAAATTCGATGGTTTATACATCTCACATTGTAACTCTTGTATGATTTCACATGATTAAATAATCATTGAAGTGGTGTGTTCATCAGCGAAATGAGGCACGTTCGTTTGAAAGTGTTCAATTTCCATACGGGAAAACTGAACATTACGTTTAATTTAACATTATCTCCAATAAACTAATGCAAGAACGCAATAAGTCGATAAATATAAGATCATAACAGATGACTAGGAAAAATATATATGAATAAATTTGAATATCCTTTTAACATATCAGTAAGAACAGTAAACACGAAACACTGATATATATATTTCCGTACATCATTACTACCAAGTGAAAAAGATATCAAATATATTCACACACATGTATTGTTAAAACAATCTAGCATTGAAAAAAGAATGCAATTTTTGATTAGATTTTTTGCACAGTATTACATAAGGGTTATAGGTGTTACAAAGTAAAAGATATAGAATTACTTCACTTTAATATTATATGTTCTAACCTCTATAGCTCTCTCTAGCACGTATCCACGCAGTGCGTAATTGTCGTCAACATCTAATTGTCTCATTTTCACAAATCCTAGCATACCTGCCTTTTCTACGCACGAATGAGCCTGAAAGAAACAGAAATTTTATGCCGTTTCTATTTCATCACATATCCTTTCTATTTCTACGGAATAGGAAGGGAATACTTGCTTTTAGATCGGTAAAAATTATAGAACTAACCTGAAACACTATTATAATTGTTTGACTTGACATCTTAGTAAATTATAACAGAGAAGTATTCACTCTGTACAATAACACGATAGTGTTTACTCTCAGTATTCAAAATAGTGTTCACGTACACGAAACATGTCTTCATTTCATTTTGATTTATTAGGTTCCGTGGAAACTATTTTCATAATAAAAATAAAAATAAGAATAATAATAATAATGAAAATAAAATTAATGCACTATTTTCCAATTAATTATTTCGATTTACAATTGATTTTTATCTTTTCTTAGTTCTTTTATTTAATGAAAAGTAGAATAGTCATTGTAGATTGTCAAGTTCAAACATGAATTTTCTGATTAACGGATAGTTTCATGACAATATCCATAAAGTTGTATTCCTAGCGTGATTCATTGTAAGTTTTACATTCCGTATACTTCTAGAGATTGTCGCATGACTCATCAGAATTATTAATAGTTCGAGTTACAATTGTCTCATACTGATGCAAATTGGGATTTCAACATTGTTTATATGTAACACATTATCATAAAACTTACCTTTGTTGTAGTGTACTTCATTACATATTGAGATCATAGAGTGTTATGACTTTGCAATCTAGTATTTATGTTTGACTTACATTTCAGTATATTGTCATTCGGATTAGCTAAGAGTTTGATAGAACAAAAAATTATAAAATGTCTCCATGATTTCATTTACTGTAATAAAGTAACATTAGTATTTTGATTATTTATCATGAATTTATTATAAAGAATTCTTAGTACCGTCTGAATTAATATGCTACGATGTATTTTTCTTTACACTTCTGCATTCAATATATGTAAAAATAAATTAAGAATTTGTCAACTCTCAGTAACCTAAACTAATTACAGGAAAGGTTTGAAAGCTGAACGTCGAATTGTGAATTGTTTGCCTATTGCTTCATACAATTTCAGGACAATTTAATTGATAAGTGTTAGAATATGCAAAGAAATTAAATCTTTCGATGGGGCCCACTCGAAGTAGTTAGGAATATTTTACATACTTAGTCTACTGTGACACTGGACCACAAATTTTAATCCCTAATCTGAAAAACAGTATATGGATGAGTCACCTAAGAGATATTTTCCTCTCAGTATAAGATTGCATTGTACCGACCAAAGAGAAAAACTGCCACTTCGTGTTGAGATTTTAAACCTTAGGTTTTAGGGAATTCCTTTTGCCTATGTGATCCACAATATACACCTTTGCTTTTGATATTCCGTGCTCAAGGACTTCCTTTCTTCATTTTGCTTTGGAAATAGTTAAACAGTCTTTACTCCCTCAATTATGTGGTAGTCCGACATGACGCTCTATTTACGCTATTTGCAAAGCCAGAGTGCAGGACCTTTCGTATATGGACAACTAAAACTGCGCATTCTAAAGCCTTTTTTTATCGGTTTATTATGGTTTTTTCCGCCTTTGTTTTTCTTTTGATAAATATTGATCGGAGAAAGACAGTGGCTCGACGATAATAATTGATAATACTAATAAAATAGAATCCCTTTTTACCCCCCCCCCCCCCAAAAAAAAAAAACCAAAAACAAAAACAAAAAAACTCCCAAAAACAAAAACGAAAGAAAAACAAACAAACAAACAAACAAAAAAAACAAAACAAAACAAAACAAAAAAATCTAACGGAACGTTTAAGAATTTTATGGATCAGAAGGATTTGTTCCCTGCTCTTTTTTCTGTAAATATATTTGTCATTTGTTTTTTATTGTTCTGCTGTTACGGTTAGTGGGAAGGTGGGCATGTAAACCGCTTAACCACACCATTTGTTTGGCTTTTGTCAAATCAAATGACCGTCCTAAGTCGGTATCGTAATTGGACTATAATCAAATATTTTTGTAATGTGTTATATGTGCTAGTATATTATTTATATTCATGTATCGTATAGCTCCATGGTGACTTCTGCCATTTAACTGAGCCAGTAACTCCTCTTTTTTCTTTGTCATTATATATATTGTATAACATGTCTTTCCTCTGAATCCTGAAAATCGTCCCCAAATTGGTAAAACTGGAGGGGACTTTAGTTTTTCACTCTGTCTATCCGTCTGTCTGTGACACTTTGATTTTTCGGATATTTTGCTCGTGGCTCTGTTGGTGGTCGACTTCTGACCGAGAGGTTCCGAGTTCCATTCCCGCCACAGACATCTGTGTCTTGTCTTTCGGACGAAACGTGTCAAGGTAGGCATGATACTTAAAAGATCTTTCACTTCGGTATGTCTGTTACAAAGTCATACATTCCTATGCAATACATCAAGCAGATGACGTCGCTACATACGTGACATAATCGTAGAGTGACGTAAATAGATCTATCTATGCTCGGTATGTCCGTGAAGACTTTTCTGATACAGTTGAGTCAGACGTCTTCTCCTTTCTTATAGATTATATGTAACATGGGAAATTTAGATACTTTAGATTATATTTAGATAAAAAGTCTCTTTGCAAGAAAACTCAATAATCAACGACACATTTTCCAGATGAGTTCACTGACAGATATTTCATATCTGCATTAATTTCGCTTGATACAATTACACAAGTACAGATATGTTGTTAAGTGCAGTTTGTATAAAAGATTATCCAATATCTCATAAAGTCGGTTTTAACAAAAATTATATTGCATGATAAAGTAAATACGTCACCAAATTTCCTTTGTACTCTTTCTGCATTAGAAAGTGCAGTAACTGAGAATCTACAAAGGTACTGACACATTTTTTATTTTATAGTTTATATTGCTCAGTTGGACACTAAATAACAGTTTAGAAAATTGTATCATAACGCTGTTTTGTATATTCATTTAAAGTACTTTTTGGGTCATTATTATTAAAAGAATGCTTAAGTTTGTGAAAAGGTTTTGGGGGCCAGGCGACCAACAATAAGACTACATACACAGGGCTACAAATTCGAACACATGGAATCGTTACTGAGGAAGTTCTATGGTCGATTCAAAGATAGTGTGGGACTGTTTGAAGTTCCCTCTTCAGAATCATGTATGATATTCTGAAACAGGACCATGCACAGTGAAGTAATATTACCGAAATAAAATTACCTATATGATATTATTACCGAACACGGGGTTTCAAGGAAAAATTACGACGAATGTGCCAAGCTGGCGTGACACGCTAACTCGTTTCGGACACTTGGTCTCATCCCATTCGCAGTTGTTGTCGCTGGAACTATCACCGGCGAATTTTCAGTGCTAAACTAAACTTTGAATACCGGAGATGGCATGGTATACCTTAAATGAATAAATAACACACACACACACACACACACACACACACACACACACACAGAGAGAGAGAGAGAGAGAGAGAGAGAGAGAGAGAAACTGGTAAAAACAAATTGCCAATAACAGGTTATTTAGAGTCTAGTCCATTGATATGGTACATCGCTTGACTTCATTAATTTGTTGAAAATCGGATCGGCATCTCAGACTTTTGCCGTTTGATTGCAGACGCATTTAAATATGTGTCATAAAAGGTATGGCATTACATAACACATTACAAGTCCCATAGTGGTAAGAATCATGTAGTTAGTGTGAGAAATATCGAAAGTAAAGTAATATGTCTCTGGCTCTGTTAAAACTCCAGCTTGTGAGAGACAAAAATTTAGTGTTAATTTAAAAATACATAACAGGGTATACCAGGGAGAAAAACCAAATATAAAGACCTGAGTATCTTAAAACCTGATAATTTCGTAAATTTGATATGCCAGATTTATGATGGACGCATAGTATTTAAAAATCAGTTATTAAACTCAACATATAGAAAAACATACCGTAGTATCATCTTTATCCGTTATTACAGGGGAAAGTTTTCAAAGGAATAGTAGTCGGAAAATAACTGCTATTGGATATAATACGTGATTAATATGGACGTTTGTGTAATTTAAGGACAAATGCATCGTAGGAATATCAAATTAATCAATGTTAATTTTACAATATATATAGGCTTGTGTATTGAAATAAGAACACCTATCAACACGGTACAAAAACGTACTTATTCGAGTCATTGCAAAACAAGAAGCATCGTTCTGTAAAGGCATATCTACTAAACATCAGAGATAGTATAAATACAACCATGGTTGCTTACTAGTTTTGAGGAATAAGCCACAAGCTTAGATAACAGAACTCCGTCTTCCATCAGTGGAAATTTATTTTTCAGTTCTTTCATTGCCTTGTGTCGAGCTGCGAGCAACATCACCAGTACACATTCACTTGCAGATCCCTAATTAAACAAATAAAAAAATAATTATCCGTATTTACACAATGAATGACTTCATATAGTGTTATGTAATAGACTTCAGCAGCGGTACGGGATCTACTTGATATGGGCCACAGCTATAGTGAGATCAATGAAAGCACATTCACACATATTTCAACAATCTATAAAACAAAACTCAATAAAAAGACGAAAGTCCAACGTTATCGTATGAATTAAGAAAAGAATGCTATATTTGTTTGGTTGATTTAGGTATCAACCTAAAATTTGGACGGAAACCAGTACTTATAAATTTATTTAGCTTATATATGGACACAAAAATTTAACGTGTCCAATAAACATTATTATGACTCTACATTACTATTTTGTCCCCGATTCATGTGACTTGATCGCGTAGTAATACAATGACGAGGTGAACAACGTTTTAAAGTCAATAATGCTGGTTAATACGAAATTCGAAAATATTATCCTAGTGGCTGTTAAAAGGATTAGAAGTAAACGTTATTAAAACACGAATTAATGATTGATTGATTGATTGATTTTTGCTTTAGGTCACACCACGAATATTTCACGTATATGGTGACGGCATCTGCCTGATGCGGGGTATACAAATTTTGACTTTTGCAACGGACCCACCCGAAGCAGTGAGGGATCTTTAACGTGCCATGCATACCACGACACGGGGCCTCGGTTTTTACTGTCTCATCCGAAAGACATGACACCGGCATGACCAGAGCGGGACTCGAATCCCGGCCTCCCGATCAGGAGTCCGACGCGATACCACTAGGTCACGCCGGCTTAAACACGAATTAATGAAACATACATATGATAATGACAATCTGTTACTTAAGGTATTTGTATTTTGAATTCTAATATAAGAAATAATGCAGTACATGCGTGTGCACTGGTGTACGTGCATGCCACAAGGTGGAAATAGTATGTTTATGGACTTGGATCGGAGGCAGCACCTGCTCTGGTGGAAATTCCTGTTCTGTTTGCCTAGTCGGGCATGATATCGTAGAAATTACAGTTATCTGCGTTTATTGACGAGCGGTCGGCTAATAGCAGACGAGTGCTGTATTACATTTGACTTTTTGTATTTCTAAACATTACTGTAGACTAGATGGTCATGATAGATCTAGTTATATTTTACTTAAATACTGAACAATACAAGGAAAGTATATCTTTTATCGAATAGTTTCTAAAATGCAATGTGATTTCTTTAGTACTTTGAATTCGTTACATATAACGAAACAATATTAATTTAGTGATTAACAACACAGGAATCACTGTTCGATAAATAGAACGGGGTTTCGCATTTCAGAGAAAAGTAGTTCTGGTAATTGTGACATATCTGCACTCAAAATTTTGTTGATGCAGAAATCAACTCAATTTTTAACAATCAGATTCGCAGCAAGGCCACCAACACAAAGAAAATTAAATGATTTAGAAATCAAAGAAATATACATTCTTTTCTATATATATATAGTACTCCCAGGTGTTTCACTGATTCTATTTGTGCTTTATATGTTTATTTCTCTTTCAGTGATTGCATTCTTTCAGAGGATCCGCCTGCGTTTACGTCTGGTAAATCCCTTCACTTTCCGCGGCTGCGTTGTCATGCATGCGATTAGCTAATGACTGGCTATTAAAGCTCCATTTTTGTGGAGCGCGGGTAGCTCATTTGGTTAGAGGGTCGGATGTATGACAGCTAGGTGATTCGGTACCATAGGTCGTTGGTTCGAGTCCCAGACGGGGAACGAATATAAGTGAAATATAGGGTGCCTTGTTAGCTGTAGTGTCTTTGTGCTTTATATGTTTGTCGAATTTGTCTTTATTACAGGTATTTCTTCGGAGATCCAAGGTCCATAGTACTCCCAGGTGTTTCACCGATTTTATTTGCGCTTTATATATATATATACCTTATTTTTCTTTATTATCCTAATTGTCTAGCTACTGCATTGTGTATAATATGTATTTATATTTATGAGTACAAACCTGTATCACACCACCTCCTTCTCCGAACTCGTGCAAAAATGCTTTGGGTAACCCTATCATTTTTCCTATAAATAACACACTTTTATGTAAATCATAGTATGTGCTCAGTTATAACGCAGTTTGTTTTATACAGTCTTCATCAAACTGAGAATGTAGATAGATTTTATCATATTTAGTACAGTAAGGGCTGTTAAGTAACAGCTAAATGGTACGTGTAAATAGAATATAAAACGCATTAAATTAATGAAAATATTACTTGGCTATATTACTTGGAAATGTGATATAAGCAAAAGTATAGCAAACATATGTATGCTGTACTTTGTAGTATTTTCAATACTGATTTTCTATTTACTTCTCTGAATATTTTGTGAATTTCCTATGAAGCAAATGTTCAATATTCTGCATGTGATATAACTTTAAAATGTACCTTTCATATCAAACTTAAATAGAGCAGAGGGACCTACATTTCAAGGTTGAGTTTACTTTTTCTACTTATGCCTTTGTTTGTGCTGTTTATTTGTTTTATTTTTCCATCCTTCAAATTCGGTTATTACGGCAACGTAGAAAGGTCATGAAGAAAAATTTTTAAGTCGTACAAACGAGATACTAAGTCGTACAAACGAGATACTAAGTCGTACAAACGAGTTACTAAGTCGTACAAACGAGATACTAAGTCGTACAAACGACTTACTAAGTCGTACAAACGAGATACTAAGTCGTACAAACGATATACTGAGTCGTACAAACGACTTACTAAGTCGTACAGATGAGATACTAAGTCGTACAAACGAGATACTAAGTCGTACAAACGAGATATTAAGTCGTACAAACGAGTTACTTAGTCGTACAAACGAAATACTAAGTCGTACAAACGAGATACTAAGTCGTACAAACGAGTTAATAAGTCGTACAAACGAGATACTAAGTCGTACAAACGAGTTACTAAGTTTAATGATAATGTGGCGGAACGCAATTTTTAAACAAAAATACACATGTGAAGGCAATGCGTCTGGGATTGCTTTGTGGTGTCTAGTGAATCCAGGGAAAAACCCTGGGAGAGGGATCTGGGGATGAAGCCTTGGGAGCTCGTATAATTTCTTAAACCATTAAGGGTAAATCGTGGCCTACAAGGAATAGTATTTTGCCCATTGTATACCTATACTTTTAAGTTTCTTTTCCAACACATGTAACGGTGAGACTGAGGTATATCAGATACAGCCGATGTACATAGTGTAAAATACACCACGTTCCTACTAGCCAGGGGCGTAGCCAGGCGTACATTTGTACGCAAAAGCGTCCACATCATTATCGCAAAAGAAGAAGAAGAAGAAGAATGGGATTGAAGTAGTCATACACAGCCTTGGGTATAACTCGACCTGGTATTTCGTACTTAACGAATAACGTGACTGCTGAAATACACGCAATATATGTATATGTTATATACGTAAAAGAAGAATTTCCTCTTATCATTGTTGTTTTTAACCTACACAACTATAATCTGAACTTCTAATTTAAATTTATGATATCAGATGCTTGCTTTGGTCCAGAGATCAGCTAAACATTCTAACCGATGGGCTTCCGCAAAGGAATTGGTTGTCCGGTTATATCGGTACCACAAATACCGAGAAATCAAAGCTTTTGTGTCATTTTCTGTGTTTCTACGTAAAATCCATAAATGCTGGTTAAATCAACGCAGCGAATAATGCCAAGTCATAAAGGCCAAATGGCCGAAAAGTTGTGGATACAGAGTGTTTTTTGTTATTTATATTATTCATGCTTCCCTTCGGGGACTTCGTGCAGAAGTAGTCAACAGGTTTTACAAGTCCATCATTTTTACACAGTTATACGACTTATAATTAGTATCTCGTTTGTACGACTTAGTATCTCGTTTGTACGACTTAGTATCTCGTTTGTACGACTTAGTAACTCGTTTGTACGACTTAGTATCTCGTTGGTACGACTTAAAAAATTTTTCTTCATGACCTTTCTACGTTGCCGTAGGTTATGCTGTCTTTAGCTGTTTTTAAGAATTGTTGTTTCATGTAAATATACGTTTTTAAAATAGAAAAAGGTGGAGGATAAACGCACCAAACCAATCTAAAACAATAGTCTCCAGCTCTGTGCATGCCGGACTTGCTGCCTGGAACAGAAACATATGTTTATATTCAATTTAACTCATTGTATATAATGTGAATATTTTTCATTTATACATTCTTCCTCAAAATGTATTTTGAACTGAAATTGTTGTTTGGAATAAAGATTTACCCATGAAAATCCTACACATCCTATGGCATCCGACAGCATGTCGCCTAGTATTGATGGGTATGAATTTCCAGCTGGGAAGTAGGCATGAAAATTTGGATGTTGCCAATGACTTATCTATAAGAGATAAAAATGATGAATTTGGATGTGGGTTTTTTTTTTCAAATTTCGTTTCTTCGTACTATAAAATATTAATGAAATAAAAATACAGTCTTAATATATAATGTCCAAACTTTTTTCATGCATGATAAAACATTCCAAATCAGTGTTGAATTTAATGAACCTATACATAAATGTTTATAACGTACCCCAGGCATGATCTTTTTTTCAACATCATCCATGATATCAGAGAAAGATTCAGCAAGCCTAGGAGGATTTCGTGACATCATATTTCTGAGGTATCCTGGCTCTACTTCCGGTGTTACTCTTCGACTGCTGATATTTTCCATGTAGTCCGCTATATAGTCAACCATATCTTTGCCTCTTTTGCGGAACTCAGAAGAATCCATTTTGTTTGAGCTATAAAGACAATTTCTTTAAATAATAAAATATAAAATGCTTTTTTATTGTTATCATAATTGTATTCATTTATAAAACTAGTATGTCATTATGTTACTTCTACCACAATAATAAGGAATCTTTCTCATATACCCATATCTATGCGAAATAGAATTAAAAGAATTAGAATGTGTCTGCTTATAGTTCCTCGACCCACCCTATTGTTATCTTCCGACCCTAAAAGATATTATCGTATCTCAGCTCGGAAATCCGGAAATCCAAAATACGTGTTCTAGAGCGCTTAGAGTAAAAGTACTGTAAATACCTGTGTATAATGCACACCCTAAAAACCGAGGAAAAAATCAAGGAAAAGCCAACGTCTTGTGTATAATTTGCGGGGAAAATCAATCAAGAGTGAGCGGCCGTGAAGCAAACATTGATGATGTACAGTTGCGTGATTTGTTTTACCCACACAGCAATTACTGCAAAGTGGACAAAATTCAGGACGTATATTTAACCTTTTACGTCCCGTCCCTGACAAAATCCTTCAATCTGGATTTATCACATATTGGATTAAATATATCCATATGCATTATCATTATATTATTGTTACCGTAGGTTGGTAACAAATTACTAAAATTATAGTTTAGTTTAGTTTATTCATCGTAAGCAATACAGCTTATTGATCATGACACAATAGACACATATACATATATACATATAAAATCATACATACATACACGCATACATTCATCAATATACATAAGGTCAGACTAATAGTAAAAGTTAAGTATTAATGATGACGATGATAATCATTACATGACTTTCCTTTACTTCACTAGATACTCCATCGAGAATATTACCCATGCCATCTGAACTTTTATCGGTCTCTCTTTGTGATTGAAAAACTTCCTTCATCTGTCTCTCTTATGATGAAATTGATGTTTCACACTTTTAATTTTGTTTTCCACACTTTCCAGGCGACTCAATATTCCTTCAGTTTTGGTAAGTCGTGACTCTACTTGCCATGGTCAGGTATGTACTTCGTTTACAGAACACTAATCACAAGTTATTCACAAGAATTTAGATTTCCTTCCAAAACACAAAAACTTCGGATAAAATTTCCAAAATGAAACTGAAGATACAATTATAATCACTCATGGTATATATTAACAATTTTTAGCGTAAAAATAATCCATTTATCATACTTAAATTAGCCGAAACATCGGTTCACACCGCGTCCACGCACGAGCCTGACCTCTGACCTTTCAGGTAGTCATGGTCATTATACTTAATGTTCTTGATATTTGCTAAATTGACAATTTCTGTCTGGTTGAAGTGTGTGTACAGCGCTTAACGGTTAATTTGTAAGTGGGTAAATCTTCAAGGTCAAGGCAAATACGTAAAAATATTGTTACGTAATGAAAGTACTGGTCACAAGGAAAACACACAAGAAATGTTAAACCCTATCTCTTACTGTTCATAAGTAATGACCAAGGTTAAGTTCTTAAACGTAGGCAAAACTTTAAGGTCAATGTCACAAGATAAAAAAACGTTGGTACTCAATGAAGGGTACAGGAATAGATATGTGAAATATTCAAACCTTGACTATAATGGTTCTAAAGTTATGACCCAGTTTAAAGTTTTTGTCTATGGACGACGAAAGTTCAATTCCTAAATATAATGTTCCAAGGATGGGGGCTTATAATCATTCTAATTTTTACTATCAAACAATTAATGATTGGAATTCCCGTATTCTCTTATTCTGTTTTAAACTGTAATGAATATTATTCAGGCTCTTAGAAGAAACATTGCCTTTTAAGAATATAATCAAAACGTATCTTTTGTGCCATATCTTTATCATATATATATATATATATATATATATATATATATATATATATATATATATATATATATATATATATATATATATAATATATATATATATATATATTTAGTTAACTTGAATTAATAAATTTAAAAGGACCTCCTTTGGATATAAGGGGAGCAACCATTTGATTTTTATGGTAGGTGGGAGGGGGAGGACGACTTTTGTGACTCCGAAATTTTTCTCTCTTGTTTGCAGAACCGGACTTTTTTTTCATTCAGATTATCTATTCTTATCAAGGTTTATTATTTTTTTTTGGGGGGGGGGGGTATTTATTTTTATCTTTTCTTTTATCTTTTCTTTTATTTTTATTATGATACATTTATTTTTATTTATTTTATTTATTTATTTGGGGCGGGGCGTTTACCGTTTGGGGATAGGGGTAAATTTGTAATTTATTTGTCTATATTGCGAGCCAGAATATTTCTTTTAAAAGTCTTCTTGCCCACATACTCAAATCAAATTCAAATGGTTGCTCCCAATGTATCTCGTTTTTGCTTTATTCGGTTGCCCTACGTAGACTGTGTTTTTAGCTGTTAGAAGATCTGATATATGTGATAACAACTTTGTTAATTACTACTACTACTACTACTACTACTATTACTATTACTACCACTACTACTACAATTATTATTATTATTATTATTATTATTATTATTATTATTATTATTATTATTATTATTATTATTATTTTCAACGTCAGATATCCTTAATAAAAGGTACGCATTATACCAAGTAATTACAATAACGTCCGATTAAAGATTTAACAGATAAAGAATATGGTCAGAGGAAATTGTAAAGAGCGTGCACTATGACAAGCGTATTGGCCCACGAATTTGAGCCCCGTGGTCACAATAACAATGTAAGATATATTTTTTGTTTTTGTCTGAACATTGATAATGGCTGTTTCGATTTCGGAAATTGGTATTTTCCTGATAAGTATATTGATTGATTGATTGATTTTTGTTTTACGTTACACCACGAATATTTCACGTATATGGTGACGGCATCTGCCTGATGCGGGGCATACAAATTTTGACCTTTGCAACGGACCCACCCGAAGCAGTGAGGGATCTTTAACGTGCCTTGCATACCACGACACGGGGCCTCAGTTTTTACTGTCTCATCCGAAAGACATGACACCGGCATGACCAGAGCGGGACTCGAACCCCGGCCTCCCGATCAGGAGTCCGACGTGATACCACTAGGCCACGCCGGCTTCTGATAAGTATAAAACATATGTTATAAAATTGATGACAAAAAAACACAAAAAACAAGCAAATAAAAAATATCAAACAAACAAAGAAACATACATACAAAAAAGCAAAATAAAAAAAACCAAAACCAAAAACAAAATCAAACAAAACAAAAACAAATGAAAAAAAAAATCCTCCCTGCCCCATTATTATTTGATAAAAAGAGCATGAGAAACTTCACATCAATAATTATAGAAGGAGTGTTAGATATGAACTGATTTTTATTATCCATTGTACTTGGAAAGAATTCTAAAATCTAAATATTGGAATGTATTACTATCATAATTATTATTTCTCATATTATTTTTTACACAAATTATTATCTTTGTATTGCCACTGTGAAACATCAGATGCAACAGAAATCTATGAATAATTCACAGGATATATGTAGGTTAGAAATAATGGAAAACAATACATACAGTATTAAATTTTTAAGCCGACCGATGGTACAAAAGAATGAATGGAAATATCAATGACTTCTACGAAAATCTCATCTAGGAAATCTTCTGATATTTTAAACTACAGTGGAAAAGGGTGCTTCGTACAGATAAAATGTCTCTCGTTTGGCTCGTTATACTTTTCGTGAATACTCAAACACATATAGAATGGGGTTTATCAATAACTTGGTGAAATTCTTTGAAAACACTTTTTGAAAAGACCCACACCATAAAGAGGATGCAAGACATAATGCAAAATGATTTATTCCCGTTATGTCGCAAATATTTTAATTATTTAATGATAATTGGGTGTGAATGGGGCCTTCCAAGGAGTAACCAATTATCAAATTAGTGTATTTTACCTGTCTTTCCTGTACATACTCTAGAAAGACAAAAAAATTATTTTTGAAGACATCAATGCACTTATCAATTATATTTTATGCTCTTTAAATGACAACGTAAAATTTCTGATAAATTCACACATCACAAAATAAATTAGATTGTTATTTCACAAACGACAAATACATATCGAAGACGTTTGGTTCCAAGCCCTAGATGACAGAGATGAAGCCGGCATCACCAACCCTGACAAAGCGAGTCCCAAACTACGAGACTGAACAATGGATGGAAGGCGAGATACTAATCTGGAACCACTTCGCAACTCAAGGACCGCGAACAACCAACAACCTAGAGGGATGACACAGCAAATTCAAGAAGATCGTTCAACATGCTCATCCGAATATCTACACCATAGTCCAAACGTTTAAAGACACATGTATAAAGAACGCCAACGAAATCAACAGAATTCAGTGCGCAGTAAGACGCACCACCAGACCAAAGGCAAAGAAGTACCTGGCCATACACGACCGCCGCCTTGCAACATTGAAAGACCGGTATCAACAAGCACTCATCGATTTGATGGACTGCGCAGACTCCGCATCGTAACTAATTTACCTAGAATAGTATAAGTGGCATCGTGTTCATTGAATTATAAAAAAGCATCGTGTCCAGTGAGTTATAAAAGTTGCATCGTTTTCAGTGAATCATAAAAATGGCATCGTGTTGGATGAAAATGAATGTGGCAGTGATATTATTATGAAATGACAAATTTTCTTTGAACTTGTATACCGTAATATCGCATAATAACATATTTATTATATATTCATGATTATGCTTGATATGCTAAAATTCTTAAAAAGCGCACTATCTATTAATGTTATCATTATATTGCGAACTGCATGATTACCAGTTTCTTAATTTTCTGTTATATATTTTACTCTGAATACATGTATGTGCTGATCGACACAGGTAAACTACACCAATGTTTACCCTTTAGTGGGCCATGTTCACACATAATTAACACTACATCATTTAAATATATCTGACGTATCAGGAACACACCTGTAAAATTCGAAAGTAACCTCTGCGATATCACTGTACTACTCGCATCAACGTACGTACGTTGTCCCCTAAAGAACAGAGATGATATATCAATTAATTCTAATGCATTTTGTTTGTAACAGCGATTTCATTGGCTGTCCGGTTTAAAAACTGCAAGGATATTCACGATACCCCTGCAGTTTTTGATATGACGTCACGATACCCTGCAGTTTCTGATTTGTGACGTCACGATACCCTGCAGTTTTTGATATGACTGTGATTAGCGAATTGGCTTAGAAAACCATAACTCTGTGCTAACGCCTTGCAGTGAAACTCAATTTCTGACAGGGTATTCGCCGATACCCTGTAAGTTTTTGTAAAACACTCGCATGGTAACCCCTAAATATACGTATTTGTAAATGTATTCAGGTAATTTAATGGTTCATTAAACATAGAAGGTTTATCAAACTCTTCTTTAATATTAAAGCAAGACTATATCTCATACATGAGAAAATAAAAGCCTTGATTGCTTGCACTCGAATAGGACCGCAATGCTGTCCCGCGAACAGGTTTTTATATCTAACGGAGTGTAAATTCATGCAATCTACAAACGATACACTTTATGCATGAGAGAACATCTTTTGCCCGTTTGAGCCTCCTACGTAGAGTGTAAATAGAAAGTTTAGCCGGATTCATATTTTAGCGCAATTACCGCTGTTCAAAGTGCGCTAATTCATGAAAACGCTACATTCTAATGCACTTTGTTTGTAACACGCGATCTCATTGGCTGTCCGATTTAAAAACTGCAAGGGTATTCACGATACCCCTGCAGTTTTTTATATGACGCCACGATACCCTGCAGTTTCTGATTTACAAACCTTTTTCACTGTAAATTTGGAATGTATATTTCGGGTCAGTGTAGAAGCTCTGAAAACTGAAACCCATAAATATATCATACAACTCAAAAACAATAAAAAATAATGACATAAACACAAATAGTCTATTTTGTTAAACGCTTTAAGGACAAAACCTTCAGAAATATCCCCGAAAGTAGCAAGCATTTATAGCTCACCAAAGTAAATGGAGGATTTTCAAAAATGTCAATAAATTTGTGTTAATTTTTTAATGTTTTAAACAAAAATGCATAATTTTTTAAAAATAAGTGTTTATGTATCTGAAAAATTATCATTAATGTACGGAAGCGTATTAGTGCCACATTGAAACATTTTTATTTTTCGTTTTTCCAACATTAATCTTGGAAATTCCAACTTTAATCTTGGAAATTCCAACTTAAATCTTGGTAATTCCAACTTTAATGTTGGAAATTCCAACATTAATCTTGGAATTTCCAACTTTAATTTTGGAAATTCCAACTTTAATCTTGGAAATTCCAACTTAAATCTTGGTAATTCCAACTTTAATGTTGGAAATTCCAACATTAATCTAGGAATTTCCAACTTTAATCTTGGAAATTCTAACTTTAATCTTGGAAATTCCAACTTTAATCTTGGTAATTCCAACTTTAATCTTGGAATTTCCAACTTTAATCTTGGAATTTCCAACTTTAATCTTGGTAATTCCAACTTTAATCTTACTTTAATCTTGGACATTCCAACGTTAACGTTGGTCATGCTCTGTATCAACCCTTGATGTAAAAGGAATTACATTGAAAAAATAAAAAGGAAAAAATTAATTCAACACCAAGCAATTCTATACCATCTGGCACTATAAACCATGTCAATGCCAGAGGTGTCACATTCAAAATTAATTTAACTATTATGGTAGTATTATATGTATTTTTATAAACATTACAATGCATTTTAAGCGAAAAATGGCATATATAGTATTTAGTATACAGATATTGTAGATAATCAAAATAAAGTTTGATTTGAGTGGGAGTTTGTAGGGGGCGGTGGTGATTAATACATGTATTACTGATTAATTCCAAATAACCAATGTATGTATGGGATAAGCAGTTAATTCTACATATGATGTATATGAAATCAAAATGGTCAAGCGTAGCGAATCGAATTATTGGGGGCAATTAATATTGTTTTTGTACTGTCTGTCCCTCCATCCGTCTGTTTCCGTGTGTCTGTCCGATACTTTAACTTTGGCATCACGTTTGAATCATTAGAAATAGAGATTTGACATTACGCATGGATATTCCCTACAATTGGCACTACAGTCAATGACATAGTGCCCTTAACCGGGACCTTTTGCTAAAAATAGTATTTTAGCTCGCCTGGACCAATGTCCGGATAGCTATTGTCATACCCCCGGCGCCCTAATGCACAAAACTTTAAACTTGGCTATATCTTTTGAACTTTCGGTGGTAAAGCCTTCATTGATATTTCATATGTAGATTCCTCATGATGAGAGATTTCGTTTGGGATCATGACTTTTGACCTAGTGATCTTGACCTTGGCTTTTACCTACTGTGCTATATCTTTTGAACTGTAGGTGTTTTGATTATGGTTATTATCTTGTTTTACATATATTATCTTAATGTTACACTCCCTCCACCCTACCTCCTCCCTCCCACTTATTTGCGTACATCCAATGTGATTATTTTTGTCGTTTTTAAATCAGTGTAAGACGCCCAACCCCTACCACATAAATTTCCTTTCCCGCCCCCCCCCCCCTTTTTTTCCCATCCCATACCTCCTCTTCCCTCTCACCCTATCCGACACCTCACATATAACATCTTTGTTAAATAATATATGTATTTTATAGTTATTATCTTAAATATCTTATTGTTATATTTGTAAGAACGCTATATATTGAATATGTTATTTTAGCGGAACCGCGCTAAATGTTATACGTGTATACGCTATGATGTAATTCTTTGTTAATTGTAATTTTTCATATATCGGTTATGAAATATGATGGATATTACATAACTTAAGCCACCAATACCAATAAAATTCACTGGAAGAAGGTCAGGAGACCGAAATATTGTGAATACTGAGTTAATTGTTCTTTGCTGTAGGTGATTGAGCTGTCTTATTTCACATGTTAATTCCTCATAATCAAATCTTTCATTTATACCGTTTAATTTTGACCCTGACCTTTGACTTGATATTGAATTTAAAACTATTTAAGATACATGCTTCATTATGGCAATGTCCCACCAGCGAGTTTTGTTGTCTCCTGACAACTCTTGTTGGCCTTTTTGTCCCAGGGAACATAGTATTTCACAAATATATACGGTTTAAATATGTACTTTCTGTGCGTAATTAATTTGATTTCACATGCATCATATCTGCTGTTATCTGTTTACATGTGCTGTGTATCCCATACGGACATTGATTATTAGGAAATATTTAGTAATGCATGTGCTCATCACCACCAACCAACCCCCCCCCCCCCCCTCCTTGCCACTCCCACTATACATGCCATTTTTCGTTTAATTAAAATGCATTGTAATCTTTATGAAAATGCATATAATACTGCTATAATAATTTAATTAATTCTGAATGGGACACCTCTAGCATTGATATGGTTTATAATGTCAGATGGTATAGAATTGCTTGGTGTTGTATTCATTTTTTTTTCCTATTTATTTTTCAATGTAATTCCTTTTACAATAAGTTTAATTTTTCACATCAAGGGTTGATACAAAGCATTATCAATTTAAAGTTGAAATGTCCAATATTAAAGTAAGATTAAAGTTGGAATTTCCAAGATTAAAGTTGGAATTTCCAAGATTAAAGTTGGAAATTCCAAGATTAAAGTTGGAATTTCCAAAATTAAAGTTGGAATTTCCAAGATTAAAGTTGGAAAAACGAAAAATAAAAATGTTTCAATGTGGCACCAATACGCTTCCGTATTAATGATAGTTTTCTTCCTTTTTTGTTTTTTTTTTTTTTTGTTTTTTGTTTTTTGTTTTTTTTTTGTTTTTTTGTTTTGTTTTTGTTTTTTTTTTTTGTTTTTTAACTTAATTTAATGATAACAAAACATTTATTTAAAGAACGCATAAACTATACAGGTTATGCTATATATAGTCAATTTTCTAAGAAAATTAAAAGCTAAATTTTATCGTGGTTCATATTCTGGAATATGGTATGGGTGCTATAGTTATTAATAAAACTTTTCTTTATGATATAGATAATAAGTTTGAAAACAGTAAATCTTTAAAAAGGAGTTTTGCCACTTGCAGTAGAAATTGAAGTTTTCACCCTTAAATTTGTCTTTCTATTCATTACAATGACTGTATGTACCATTAAAATTATCTGTATCAAAATTACTATATATGATAAGTCTTTTATAACTGAGGGCCAAAAATAAAATCATACCAAAAATTTAGTAGTTCTTGTGCTATTCTAATTTCAGCGATTTGGATTGTCATTGACCTAAAACTACCAAACGTCCCAAATGCCAAAGTGCTAATATGACTTATTTTGTAAGATGTTTGATAGGCTTTTTAAAATATTACAACTTTTACAATTTTCCTCTAGTGAAATATGGTTAAATGCTCACCACGCGGAATATAGAGTATTCTAAATTTTCAGCGATTTTTTTTTCAAATTATCGATAGTTTTTTACTCTAAGGCATTAAATTAAGAAGACCACATTATTGCGTATGCTGTTATTAGTGGTTGTTTATGATGTCTTTTCAGAAAACAAAACATATGACAAATGTATGAACTATAGACTTTTTTTTTTATTTTAATTTTCAGCGATTTCTGTCATATATTGATGGTTCTACTCCAAAAAGCCCCAGTGCCTAAGTTCTAACACACTTATATTGGATGCATTTTCCATAAGTTTTCAGAAATATCTTCTATGGTAAGAAAAGTAATGACAATTAAAGTTTTGAAAAGTTGAACGATTTTAAAAGATGAAACGTGTGGTAAGGATTGGAACAAAAAATTTGCTTATTGAGAATACAATTCTCGTCAGATGTGCAGATGGAATATATAAAGAAAAAGCCTAAATACTGAATTAAAACTTTTGCGTGAATTACTGATGGTTTGCTTACCGTATTTAAGTGTCTGTGTGTACCCTGTGAATTTTAAGACTTTTTCCTACGAAGATTCTTGACGATTTCTAGAGTATAGGAACAAGCAGAAATTAATAAATAAGTGATTTTCACCTACGCCTTCACCCTTTATGTGCGCCATTCCTTCAAAAGACAAATGAGACTTCTATTTAACGACGCACGCGCCCGACACAAGCTTCTGGTATATTGACATAAAGAGCCATCAAGTAAATTTGCCGTAAACTTTATTTCTTTAAATAATTTCATCGAATCGTTGTCGTGTCTCAGCTACTAGATTCACAAAGACGGCCGTCGTTTTCATAAGCCTCTTGAAATTTGACGACAATCAAAAGCAATTCCCAGCAATTACACAAGGTAGAGTGGACTTGACAAATTCATCAATTGTATAAATCATTTATTGGAAGCTTCCGGCCTACTATGAAAACATTTATTGAGGCATTATAGCTGACCATTGCTTATTTTATCATAAAATGCTCTCATGTATGTCATAAAATCATAAACATAAAATGTTAACATGGATTGATACGCAATCTGTTAATAATCAATTTCACAGAAAGCGAAGGGTATACAATAATGAATGTTAGGATCCGTCTTCGGCAGGAGTCCATACCCTGAGGTCACGCAATTGACAATTTTGCTAAATAGTTTATCTCCAGAGAACTTGGGAGGTCAAATACAAGAAACCAAGGTTTAAACAGTATTACTGTTTATGTAAACCCGGACCTCTGAAGAAACAAATGTGGATCTGATAGATCATGGATATGTATCCCCTGCCGACCAGTCACACCAGTCTTACACAACTTTTAAAGATTGAATACATTATCACTATATGGTCAGTAGCCCCACTCAGAAGGCTGAAATTCTATTCCAGTGAATATAAATATTGGCGGAGACCATACATTCAGTTTTTCTTCACAGTGTAGAGTTTATTTTACTGATGCTAAATAATTTACCATTATACTGTTTCATTACCCCTACTTTTGGACTCAATTTCTACCTGGAGACTATGGATTTTAAAATATGTGAAGATGACCTCATGCTCTCTCTCTCTCTCTCTCTCTCTCTCTCTCTTACCATGCACAATTGGGTAAAGTAAGTGGTGTGTGTGTGTGTGTGTGTGTGTGTGTGTGTGTGTGTGTGTGTGTGTGTGTGTGTGTGTGTGTGTGTGTGTGCATGCGTACGTGTATAAATTTAATTTTGTGAAGTCGGCTTTGTGTTCAACTTAACTTAGTATTCATTTTCCCCAGCAATGCATGAATATAGTCGAGGTGATTTTCAAAGAGAAAACTGAAGACATCTGACAAAGCTGTATGATACAAATCACCAACGACATGCACACAAAACATGAAAATAGTAGAATATAAACGGGAAAAAGACATTACAAAAATATTCGATTGTGTTACGGTTACGAAACCGACTACGGAAGGTCAATTTAAGTAACCAACGTCATTTAATTGGTGTGGTTAACCGGTTTACGGGCCCACTCACCGCAAAAGCAGCACAAGCAAAGGATACACATTCAAAAATTTGTAAATAATCCTCCGAAAAGAGAACAAGGATCAACAGGTTTCTCAAGAAGCGAGATCATAAAAATTTTATTACCTATGAAAAGTTTATAGAATGATATGTTGCTATCAAAAATATGTAAGGCGACATCAACATAAGTAAACCGTGCTCTGGGCGTACAACTTATTTGCACAATATGACTATATTGGTCCCGTTTCAAAGCTGCACCACCTTGAATACATAAATTTCATGATTTTGATAAATTTCATGCTCTTTTCTAAAATTTATTCAATTTATATTTACAGTTGTTCAGCACTACTAAAGTTAACATTTCTCCATGTAAACATAACTAGTTTAGTTACAACTATAATAAATTGTAATTTATCCATTGAAAGAACAAGAAAAAAAGGAATAGTGTTTTGGGAGTTAGCCCCCCCCCCCCCCCCCCCCCCCCCCCCCCCCCCCCCCGTTTCCGTTTGTTGTCTTCACTTATTAGCATTGTATTTGTTATAGTTATAGTTATTTATAGTACATTGTAGTAGATTCTGATTCACAAATTTTTTTGCCTTGAAGACAACTTGATGACAATATTTACTCATATGTCCAATTCAATACCCCCCCCCCTTTTTTTTTTCCTTTCTCCAACAATTTCATTATTCTTATCCATACCTTTCATACTGTTTTGAATATATAATGCTGAAGGAAATAAGATGTTTTCTGATGTTTCTTGGAAAAACACGAATTCAACCTCCATATATTACTTTATTATGAGAGAATATCATTTTTTATTGGAAAGTATCTCATCATTTCTGTAGATCTACATGAAGTTATGTGAAAGTAAAATTTGAATGCAGCCCTTCATAATGCTGTCTTTTACGAAAAGTAGCTGTACGATAAAAGTGGGTCATAGGCAAATTGATGGAGAACTTTTAAAACTGGCCCCTTATCTTTTTTCGAAAATATCTGAGATGTGACAATGTGTTCCAGTGAGTTCTTCTTCCATTTAAGCTAAGGATTGCATTTGCTGAGCATCATCTCAATGTGTTTATTACTAAAGACAATTTAAACATGTTACAAGTGTCAGTATTATACTTTACTTGTAAATGTGTGCTTTATTTCTATTTGATAATATCTATATTATCATAGTATTTATAAATATACATGTAAACTCAGTGACAAAATAGGCTACAGTCCTGCTTAAAACACACTATAACTTTTAACTTTATCAAATCCAGGTTTGATCCCAGATCAAGGCAGCAAGGAACGAAGATATTTCAGCTTATTTATAATGTAATATAAATTTCCATTATAGGATAGCAGTATAGAAGATTAGAGACTTAATTTGTAACTATGGAAGATAAAAGATACTGAGCAGTCATAGTAAAACAGGGAAACAAAGTGGTTCAGGTCATTTAGCAAGCCAAGAAAGTGTTAGAATAATGGCATAAATTAATTAATCTAGACGCCACGGAATGAGAAGGAATAAAAGAACTATAGGAATGTTTTCAAAGCTGCTAAACGAAAGGAATGCAAGATTAGAGGTACAACAGCTGATATGATATATATCACCCTGACCTCTTCTATGCTACTCTACAGAATTTAAAAGTGTTATGGTAGAAAAGGTCAAGGGCGTCATATTTGAAAGTTTATTTACAATGCATATTATATATGTTATTTACTATGAATTGTTACAAAAGATTATAAAAAATTAATAATGAACGCCTTTAAAAATTACTTATCATGTCTGTTTCATTAACTGCATGTCTTCTTGTAATTGCATGTTAATGTATTGATAATTTTGCAAAAATGACAACAGATGAAAAAAGGAAGTTTCTATAGCCCTCATGAAAGATGTATCAAATATTAACATACCAAGCACATAATGGTCAAGATGGAGACCTACACCCATGTCCAGAAATTTATTAATCTGCCAGACAGAAACTGTTAGCCATCAGAATTTTTCTAAAACTTTCATAGCCATTGTATATATGTTATTTCATAATGTTTCATCCTTCTCGTATAGGTAAATCTATTGTGTTATGCAAGTTATATTCAAAATAAAAGGTTGGATTTTGAAGGCATTGGGTAAAGAGAAAGTACTCATGATCCCATACACTAATGTTGCTTTGACTGACCAACTTTTAATGTGATGAGCTGTAGAAGTAATAAAGGGCAATATTGTACCCTTCTTCGGAAACCTCTTCAGAAGGCCTTGTTCTACTTGACAATTTGAAAAGATGTTTAGAACTTATTTGGTTAATAGATTAATCTTTCCAAAGTAATATTAACAGAAATCTGAAGCCATGGCTTCTCTGTATTTTAATTTCACCCAATAGAAGTCATACTGAAATATGGTAACAGAAGGTTACCCCTTTAACCTCGAACATAATGGCAGAGTCTAGTTGATAGTACCCACATTAATTGCAAGCTAAATCATTTACATATGTATCCATGGTCCTATATGTAAATATGAAAGAAAAAGTTAATTATATCTTTAGTGTTTAAATGATGTAATACTTGTATTCATTTATATACATATTCATATATAGATGCCTTTATACAATTAAGAAATATTTTGTTAATACAAATGTGTATGTGTTCAAGTGATTATATTCATGATCATGACTGAATTATTTACAGCTCTCTTAGAGTCAGATTTCATCATTTTAATACATATAATATATATATATATATATATATATATATATATATATATATATATATATATATATATATATATATATATATATATATATATATATATATATATATATATTTATTTATTGAAATGCTTTCACAATGACCTGTGTTCTTTTTATAAGAAGTAAAAATTAAAATTACACTTTTTCAACACATGTTGCTTTTTCTGGTAATGCTGGTATATGACAAGTTGACAGAACATCTGAAGAGGCTAAAGTTTTGGTTATGCACTGTGACTTTTCAGGTCCTTACTTAGCTCAGTAGTATGGATACCAAAGCAAAGAAGTTAGTTTCTCTCTGTAAACTATATACACTGAAGCTGTCTTCCAAATACACCTAGAATGTGTACTTTATCCATTTGGGCATGTAATGGAACTCCTTTTTTATTGACTACAATCCACTTTTAGCCTAATCTTTGTTTCATATAAAGCTTACTATGTTTGAAAGTCAGATAATTATAAAATTAAATATTAAATGTATACATGTAATTCATTTAATTCAATCAGCTATCATTAGTGGTATCTAAATTATACATGTTAAATTTCTATTGATAAACTGCTAACAGTATAACTATATTAACTAAAAGTGGTCAGTGAAAGCTAAACTTGTCACTATAAAGACTGATTTCCATATGTATATTTATATTACTAGTACTCAATTTAATTTAGTGTATGTCAGACCAGTATGTTTTATGTATAAGTAGAACTAGAAAAGTTCTTGTAGAAAACAAAAACACATGGTTATGGGTTTCCTGGGAATTTGACCTTGCAAATATAACCTTAGTTCTAGGTCATAACACACCCTTGTGTCACAGGTAACAATTGACAGAAATATGAAACAGATTTAGAATTATGTTATATCTGAGTGTGTCAGTGTACCTGAACCTTGGAGTAATATGACCTTGGTTCAAGTCAGAACACACCATTGTACATGTGTATCATGTGTAACACTTGTATGAAGTATCAACCACATCAAAAGCATAGAGATTTTATGATCTGGAAAGACTTGGATGGACAGACAGAGATAAGGATAGAATGATTCTTCTATACATGTACCCACAAAATTCTGTTAGTTGGAGCTGTAATTAATTATCATTAATACTCACTAGGTTTAAAGCCAGATTCTGTATCATCATCTGTGCTATGTCAAGAACTGAGTTGTTTCAATAATGCTTGATATTATAGACTTCGTCAGATCTGCATAAAAATAAAAAAAAACTTTCTCTAAGATTATTCAATCACATTCCTATGGGAAAGTTATTGATACAATTCAACGCACATAGTATTATATTTCTTCAAAACAATATACCAATTTGCACATAATTAAAGAAATCAATTATTTGATATGAACAAGGGAGTTAACCCGTACGGGCTGGACCATGCCTTTCAAAACTTGAATTTGAAATTTTCTAGTTACTATAAGTAGTATTTCTATATCTAATTACTATGAAAACTAGAACTGCCCTAACGGGACAAATACACCCCCCCCCCTAAAAAAAAAAAAACAAAAACAAAAACAAAAAAGAAAGTCGTATAAAAGATCTAATACATGTATGTATTCAATATAAATAGCTTTCCTTGCTTCTGCATTGATTAAAGATCTTTGCATTCAATGATCATTTAACAGACTGTGTGCTGAAATATCTGAGTTTTAACTATAGATGTCGCCACCGTGTCAGTTAATTTTTGAAAATTTGTACATTTATAACTCCACCTACAATGGATATAAAGACAAAGGTTAACAGAATTCCAGCTCCTATGTTAAAATATCATGGTCATTTTTCAGATGATTTTCCATTTTTCTATGTTTTTTTTTCTGTTTTTTGTTTGTTTGTATGTTTGGGGGGGGGGGGGGGGGGAGGAGGTTGGATGGGGTGTCTTTCAAATTGTGTATTTGTAAAGTGCATAGAAATTCCTATAAAATGATGCATTTAAAACCTATAAATGATAAGCATAAATGATTTATAAAGATTCCAATTTTCAGTGATTTTCATAATCGACATCACTTTAATGGGAAATATTTTTAAATATCCCTTTTCAATAATTTATGATGGATAAATGGCATATCATTAGATAGATTAGACATTGTTTTATCATTCCATAACCATTAAATCAAATATTTGGATCGACACTAAGCCGGATAGACGAAATGGAATAAAATAAGGAAAAAATCTATTAATTTTGCAGAAATAGCACATTTAACCCAAAACATCACATTTTTCATGCATGATATGGTACTGAAACCTCTTTTATTGGAAAGATCATATAAAAATCTATAAGATTACATGTTTTTTCGTGAATTTATTGTGTTGTTTACATTTTATTCAAAATTTCAAATTTTCAGCGATTCTCATAATCGGTATCACTTTAATGGAAAATACTTTTAGATATCCCTTTTCGATAATTCATGATTGGATAAGTGGCATATCATTAAATAGATTAGACATTCTTTTATCATTCCATAACCATTAAAACAAATATTTGGACCTACACTAAGCCGGATAGACGAAATTGAATAAAATAAGACATACATCTATTAATTTTGCAAAATAGCACATTTAACCCCCAAATTAACATGTTTGATACATGATATGGTACTGAAACCTTTTTTTATTTGATAGATCGGGGGGGGGGGGGGACAAAAGTGTTTCTGGACCAGGGACTATTTGTTTTTAATGCGGAAAACGGCAGCTAGTGCAACTTTAATCTCATTTATGTTATTACTTGAGAATCAAGGGGATGTGGGGTTCAGTATGCCGTGGCAACTTCGCAAAATGATATTAGTAGTCATCCTTTTGCAATCCGAAATAATTCCCAACGTAAATACAGAAATTTTCTTTATAACCACTTTATCAAATATAAGCATATTATTTACAATGTGAAACTTTCAAAACTCAACTGCGAAACTCAAGTCAAAAATATTACTAAGTACCAGGAGAAACTAAATCTGATGTTAAAAAGCCGAACTTTATTCGATTAAGTAGTTACAGACGCCATATCCCCATGGTCTCAATGACCACACATATCAACAAGGAAATATTTCTTCTGGTAATAAAACTAGCAACATTTTTTCAAGAAGAACAGATGTTTAAAGAAAATCAATACCAGTACCAAACCGTTAATCATTCTCAAAGTCCAAGGACAGATACAAAATCGTGTAAGTTTCAAGAAGGAACTGTTGTGATTCCCGAAATACTGAAAAATTCCGAGGTCAGACCAGGTGCCAGGGGAGAGTAAGCGTCTCCTGTTTGCATGCATCACCCGTCACTGCAGTTCTTAAGAAACATGTCAAAATCAAGAGTTTTGGTTTCCTAATTGTACATACGAAAGTACAAACTGGTATACAAAGTCATATTTGGTGTTCACCGAACAGGTCATTTAGTCGCATTCCAGAATATTATCAATCATTCTAGAAAGAAGCATATCATATTTTCGTACAAGATCCCCATAGCGACCGTAGAACTTCCTAAGTGACGATTTCAGACTTTCTTTAACATATCCCTGCATGAGCAACTTAGTGGCCAGTTGTTTGGCCTTTGGAATAAAACCGTAGCAGAGAGAACAGGCTCTTGCGTACCTTATAAGATGAGATATAAAAATTCCATAGGCAGGTGAGGACGGGATATTGCTGCAAAGAAACGTAAAGTTAGTTATTTGGACGTTAAAATCGTCACGTTTGTCATACAAAGAGGTGTTCAAATGACCATTATTGTCGAAAGTTAAAAATATATCCAGATACGAAGCGAAATTATTGCTCTCGGTTGTCTCTTTTATCTCAAGTTCATGGGGATAGATTCCATGTATGTAATACTTAAAGTCAGGATCATTGATTGACAATACGTCTTCTATATATCTATACGTAAAATTAAATTGAGATGCAAGGCTTTTTCTGCCTGTGGGGAGCATGTTTTGAATAAAGTCTGCCTCATACGAATATAAGAAAATGTCAGCAAGAAGAGGGGCGCAGTTAGTTCCCATGGGAATGCCAATGATTTGCTGAAAAATGTTCCCTCTAAACACCACGAAAATATTGTCTATTAAAAATTCCAGCATTTGATGATTTGATCTTCGGTATAGTTGTGTTTTGCATCAGAGTGTTCTTTTACAAAATATGTATCTTGCCGCCCAATGACAAGATATTTATATCTACGATTTCCATTTTTATGGAAAAAAGAATTTCGAATAATTGTAGCAAGTCTGTTTCTGAGCTTTTGATGCGGAATTGTAGTGTAGAGCGTAGAGAAGTCAAAAGAATTGATGCTGAAAATATTTTAGATTCTCTAAAAGTTCTTTAGAATTCTTGAGGATCCACATCAGATTTATTGCGCTTCTTGAGTACTGTTAATTGGTTATTATTCGTCATGTACGAATTTTCGTCATTTTCTTTAATGCCTTCAATGACGAATTTACGTACTGAAGAATATAAATACCGTTGACCAAGTAAAGGTGGTTCTGGGATTTATTATCATACAGGCTCAGTGACATAATTGATCTTTACTGCATCGTTTATTGCATCACATTGAAATATAGCAAAGAAAGTAACAAAGATTAAAAGGTTACTCGTTTAAAGAACATGAACGTATGTTATAAAAGATAGTTCACTAAAACAGATAAAATCTGTACTAGTAATATATCAAGCGTTTTCTTTAAATTTTTAATTATGAGCAATCGTAGCCAAACAGTCATCGATTCTGTCAACATTTTTAGTGTCAAAAATACATTATAAAGAAGGGTTTCCATTGACGAATTTACGTTCTCGGGGTCCTCAAATGACGAATTTACGTACTGACGAAATTGTCTTTTTTACAATTTGACGAAAATTGGTGCTGACGAAAATAAAGCAATTTACAGTATGCGGTATCACAGTAAATTTGAAGACCATGCTTAATATGTGTCAAGATGTGTGTCAAAACATAGGTCACACGGCCATCGCCGTAATGGCAACTGCAGAAATCATAGTCGATTATATAGATCATTGGACGATCTTCGGCGTATAACACAATGGCCGTCACGAACTATTACATGCACTATAATCTATTCCAGTAACTAAATTGAAACCTATCCTGGACGAAGCTGATCTTGCAGGTTTCCGCAATTATTGCTGATTTAGACTTAATATGATTATTTCATTTTGATATAACAAAATTTTTCCTAATATTCCGTCGCTTCCACTTAATAATATAATAGTAATATTATACATATTTGAAAACTATATTAAATAAATGCACTTCAAATTCAATTAAACTCTACCAAAACATATGTTAAAACCGCTACGTCGAAAGACAACAGCTTGCATAACCACCCCATTACTATATCTGAATTCAAAATTAGTATTGATAAATATAATCTTTTAACTATGTTTTGGCTCCCTAAATTACATAAAATCCTTATAATCACGTTTTATATCTAATTCTAGTCACTGCTCCACCACTATACTTTTTAACGTCTGCTCTAGCGGCAATCAAAGATCATATTATTAAATACTGTAATGTCGCTTTTCATAATAGTAACATCAATCACTTCTAGTCTATGAAAAACTCTAGGAAGTTATAGAAAAGCTCCTTTTACGTAATCTTTAAGCCACTCAAATGCCTACATTTGATTTTTCTACCTTATATACCTCTCTTGCATAAGTTTTGATTAAATGTAATTTGTTGCCTCTCCTACGTTGGTGTTTTAACAGAAAATTTGAAACATATCTGTGTACTTCCAGTAACTCTGGATTCTTTTCGAACAAACAATATACTTGATATAGATATTGGATTGCTTCATGTCAAGCCATGGAGTTTTGATGGATAATATTTGCGTGCAATTCGATGGCAAGATTTATTAGCAAATAGTTGGGATTCCTATGGGTACTAGCTGAGCATCTCTTATAGCCGATTCATTTCTACATCATTATGAGAAGGACTTTATGCACTCTATTCAAAAGTCTAAACGTTTTGATGTGAATGATAAATTCATTGATGTATAGATATCTTATGATATCTAAGTTATTGATAATCATGAAATATACCCACTTGAACTTCATTTAAACAAGGTAACTATTATGATATAGAAACACCTATCTTAGACACATAAGTAAGATCATTAACAATCAAATTCATATTTATATTTGCGATAAACGTGATGATTATGGATTTCCTATTGTAAATTTCCCTAGACTCCTATCTTATGGCATCTATATATCTCAGATGGTTCTTTTTGCCAGGGGCTGCACTGACTGAAAATTTACTGTTTACTTTGAAAATTTTAACTCGAGTTACAGATATCACAAACTGAGAAAAACATTTGCCAAATTCTTTAGATCGTATTCAGCACTTTTGCCTAAATTCGGAAAAATAATTTTTCAACAATATGTATCCAATGGACTTTACCATCCTAATTTCTAGGGTGATCTTATATACGGACTTAGAAGGTTCAAAGGTTCCAAAACCTTTCTTTCGTGGGGTTCTAAAATAATTAAACGTTTTTGCATCCATGGACTATAAGATATGGTTTACCCTTCGGTACTTCTTCGGGGTTTTTTTCACTTTTAACCACTGTCCATGTGTCTCTGCTGGTGGACAAATTGTCCCACGAGACTTGTCTGACAATTATATTCTATGAATGTCTTTCATGGACTATGAGATATGGTTTACCCTTCGTTACTTCTACACTTAATACCACCATACCTAATGATAAGTTGAAAAACAGGTTCTTTAGAATTATTGATAACTGTTTCTTACCAAAAATGGTTCACGCAGATATAAATTTATTGTTTTAGTATATCCAGATACATATTTTGTGAAAAAACCACTCTGAATCTAAATATAAGTATTCTTAAGATTACATTAAAATATGCTGCACTTTTTTGATTGACAATATATATGTTGTGTTCGGTAACCAGGTCTTCCAACAAACTATCGGAATCCCTATGAGGACTAACTGTACTCCTTTTCTAGCCGAATTGTTCCTTTCGTCGTACGAAGTTGACTTCATACAAAATTTTGTAAGTCAAAATAAGAAGCAATTGGCCTTGTCCTTTAAATTTACAATTAGATATATTGATGATGTACTATCTATAAATAACAAAAACTTTGATACATACGTACATACAATATATCCCAAGGAACTTGAAATTAAGGACACTACAATATCCAATTCATGTGCTTCATATTTAGATCTGCTTATTGATATCGACCCGAGATGGTAAACTTACTACTTCAATGTATGACAAACATGATGACTTTAGTTTCCCCATTGTTAACTTTCCATATACTAGTAGCGACATTCCTTTATCACCTACGCACGGTGTTTATGTATCCCAATTGATTCGATATGCGCGAACGTCATCTGAGTATTGCTTTTTCATTTATCATTTAGCTCGCTTTCAGACTGGCAGAGCACGGTTTATCATGTTGATGTCGCATATAATTTTATACCATTATGTGTTTTACAATACCTTACGTGTTTATATTTTTATGACCTCTCAATATGCGATACCTGTTGACCCTTGTTCTTTACATGGAAGATTATTTATAAATTTTTAAATGTACGTCCTTTGATTGTTCTGCTGTTACGGTGAGTGGGAAGGCGGGCCCGTAAACCGGTTAACCACACCATTTGTTTGGCTTTTGTCAAATTAAATGACCGTCCTATGTCGGTATCGTTGTTGCACTACAATCAAATATTTTTGTAATGTGTTATATGTGCTATTATATTATTTATATTCATGTATTCTATAGCTCCATGGTGACTTCTGCCACATAACTGAGCCAGTAACTCCTCTTTTTTCTTTGATGAATTCAGAAGTAAAACCATACTTTTGTAATATGATATAATAGAATGATAAAGTATAGGGTATGACATAATAGACATGATAGAGTATAGAGTATGACATTATAGACATGATAGAGTATAGAGTATGACATTATAGACATGATAGAGTATAGAGTATGACATAATAGACATGATAGAATGTAAAGCACAAGTCCAAAAATCATAAAACCAGAGGACATACAAAATCAGTGAAAATGAAAAACAAATGGAAAATAACAAAATATGTCTACTTGAAGAGCATATGTGAACCCCTGTGATGGAGTGAGATCAGGTGCCCGGGGAGAGTGAGCATCTCCTGCTTGCTAGCAACACCCGTCACATATACCCAGTAGAAAGAGTCAGATCGTGTAAATTCCATATGTTTTTATATATGGAGAAGTCGAAGTAGGTAACCTTCTAGTATAGAAGGTGTCAAATCTGTGTAAAATGATCGGAATCGGTCTCAGTCCAGAATATCATTTAAAAGTCTGGATAACGAGATATCATATGGAGTAATAAGAGTCTCGTAACGACCATAGAATGTCCTCAGTGACGTTGCTAGTCTAGCACATATATAACCCTGGTTGAGCAGCTTAACTGAAAGTCGCCTAGCCCTCAGAACAAAGTCACTATAATTTGAACATGCTCTGGAATAACGTATTAACTGAGATATGAATACGCCGTATGCGGGCGATGATGGAATGTTGCTACTTATGAAAAGAAAGTTTGTGATAGCGAAATTGAAATCGTCACGTTTGTCATAGAGTGAGGTGTTCAATTGACCATTAATGTCGAAAGACAACATAATATCTAAATACGAAGTAGAATTACTACTTTCTGTGGTTTCTTTGACCTCAAGTTCACTTGGATAGATGATGCTAAGGTAATCCGCGAATGAAGGATTATTAATTGAAAGCAAGTCATCTATATATCTATAAGTAAAATTGAAGCCAAGAGCCAATTGTTTTTTTCCTTGCGAAAGCAAAGACTGAATGAATTCAGCTTCGTATGAGTAAAGGAATATGTCAGCCAGAAGCGGAGCACAGTTAGTGCCCATTGGAATGCCGACAATTTGTTGAAAAACCTTACCTCCAACCACCACAAAAATGTTATCGATAAGAAAGTTCAACATCTGGATGACAGCTGTTTCAGTGTATTTATTTTTGGAATCAGAATTTTCCCTAACAAAGTAAGTTTTATCGTGGCCTATTACTATATATTTGAATTTGCGGCTTCCATTTTTACTAGTAAATGCATTTTGAATAATTTCCGCTAATCTGTCTTTTAATTTCTGATGAGGGATCGTTGTGTAAAGAGTCGAAAAGTCAAAAGACTTGATGGAGTGAATTTTAGTAAAACTTTTTGATTTTAGATTTTCTAACAACTCTTTTGAATTTTTAAGGATCCACATTTGATTAATTCCACTTCTGGAATATACTGTTTCGCAATATCTATGAAGGCCAGATTTAATAGAGTATGACATAATAGAGATGAAAGAGTATAGAGTATGACATAATAGATATGATATACAATAGAGTCTGACATAATAAAGATGATAGAGTATAGAGTATGAGATAATAGAGATGATAGAGTATAGAGTATGACATAATAGAGATGATAGAGTATAGAGTATGACATAATAGAGATGATATGTTATAGAGAATGACATAATAGACATGATAGGAGATAGAGTATGACATAATGGACATGATAGAGTATAGAACATCACATAATAGACATGATAGATTATAGAGTATGACATGATAGAAATGATTCTAAACACATGTATTATTTATGTTTTTGCGTTGACTTTTATGTTTCCATATTATGACATATATTAATGCAAAATACGAAAGTAACTGGTGTCACATGACTATGGCACTAACAACAATGTACCACAGTGGACATTCACGGACCCCTGAAATTCAGAGGTGAGACCAGGTGCCCGGGAGGAGTGAGCGTCCCCTGTTTGGCTAGCCACACCCGCCGCGAATGTCCTTACACACAGACGAAAGTATTAAAAGCCGCTGATATGCATTCGACCGATACACAACAGACACATATGTCTGAGAATATTTGTCTCTAATATTTATTGCACTGTAGTACATCTCAGCTTGCTATACAATCCTAGACCTTCAAACTTCAATGAGGTTGATTGAAGAAGTTTTTCACCAAAACCATCTAATTGTTTTCTCTGCAGTAAAATAATAAAAAAATATATACATGTTAATACATATAATGATGATTCTAGTATATTGTATGTACATATAGTTAAATAAGTTTCTTTCAAAGAAAAATACGGTTTCATTATCTAGCTTTTTAATATGTAACTAGACAAAAGAAAAGTCTACAAGGCCTCTTATCAATCCCAATCGCCTATTTTCTCTTTTCTCAATAAACCGGCATTTACAATTACCGTGATTTAATTTCAGTAAATCTTAACACAAAACATAATTTGTAAATACCCAAATTGCAAATCGCCATAGCAAATAAGGAAAAATATATCTGACTCAGCTAAATGACAGAAGTCGCCACGGATATACAGAACAAACATGAATAAGCATATAAAAAGCCATCATAATACTGTTCGGCTGTTATGCAGGCGCGACTTTTGACGTTCAGTATATGGGCTCACTTTCCTACTTCAAAAGCAGTTCAATCAAAGTAATTACATTTAAATGAATGCTGACTTGGTTGAATATTATTACAAGGGGAAAATATATATATATATATATATATATATATATACACACATATATATTGGGAAAATCCAATAACTATTTGCTTCCATTTCAGATCAGTATTCAGTGCTATACGAAGAATAGTCCAAATTTCTCTAACATTATTAAAAAAAGATCAAATATTCAATGTTTGTAATCTCATTCTTACATAAAATGTAAAATTTGTCAACATCTGCTTTCCATTTGCTTAAATATAAGTTATCATACAATAAGTTATTTTACAGCTTGTAATTAAGTTCAGATACATCATTATCATATGTTTTCTGTATTTTATAGACAATAATGGCTTGTCAATGTGCTCTGTCACTTATATAAAATTGTCTGCTCAACTAACTTATAACACTTCTTCCTTAAAAGTAAATGATAAAAGAAGTTGCCTCTTATTACAAAAAGTATCGTATCTTGTAACAAAATTGAAAGACGTGGTATACTTAGTGTTCTCATAGGAACACATTCAGTAGTTAAACATCTTTTAATATCGTGTGAACACTTTACAAATTATCGTATATTCACATAACCAATTCCGTTTGTGCAGTAGGTTCACACCAATATCTTCTTATGTTTTAAAGCTATTCTCTGGAAATAAGTCTTTTGCATAAAAAAATATTACTTTTACCCATGAACTGCGATACAAAGTTTTATCCTTATTTAATGAAATATGTATTCATCCATACTGGCCTTTGAAAAAAAAGAACATGTTGACAAACTTTGTAAAGGAGTGAGCCTTTTACATTCACTGAAACATGCAATGACTTCTTTGTAAAATTTGGGCTAAAGTAAAAAGCTCTCTGTATTACATTGCATTTCAAGATATAATCCATGGACATGAAATTTCTATATAAAATATTACTAAGAAAGGTACATGTATTACCATTATCTTTATATAATCTTGGTATCCAACTTGCTTTTAAAGCGTTTAATTTTTTCTTTATGTCGACTATACCCATACCACCCTTTTAACAGGACCAATCTAAGTAGTTCTTTTTATCATATCTCTACTGTTCCACAAAACAATTATAAGTAAGTTTCCTCTCGTAATTTGATGTTTAATCTAATAAGAAAGTATAGACAGTTTTGCCATTAGTTACCAGAATATGATACTTATTATCATATTTTAAAATTTCTTTCGGGAAAATGGATCCATGCCTACCGGTATTTAAATAAAGATCAATATACCTGCTTAATATACTGCTTTTTAACTCATTTTATACTACTTTATATTATGGAAGGCCACTTTAATGTTCAACTCTATGGAAAGGCTCTAGATCAAGTTCCTAGTATAAACAATAGTCATACCGGATATTTGCTAATATTCGATAAAATTTCATTAGCAGCGCTACTACACAACGGAGAGCACGCTTTATCTGGACAAGATGCTAACATTGGCTGCAACATTGATGCGTCGATTACTGTGAACATGGTATCATCTGTTGGGTGCTTGACCAGAAATGGACCTACAAAAATTTTTAAATAATTCTATGTAAACTGTTGCTATAAATATGTTTACGTTTATGTAATGAAAATCGTGTGATATGTATACATGATATTTTATAGAGATAGAAAGCAATGATATGCGTAGCTGAAAATAAAATATACTTTGAATATTTTCGACTTATAGGGACAAAGAATCAAAATGTCTCGAGATAGAAACATCATGAATTGCCCGATAATATTCACATAATTAGTGTTCATTATACATTTCAGAACACACATTGAAATAATTCAATTGATTTATCTATACATATCTTAATTAATTGTAGATATATAACAAATGCCTGTAATACATGTAGATTTTACATATTTTCATAAATTAAGTACCTCGTTGAACTTCCTACATATAATAAACGCTCACCCTCATCTGATGGACAATTCACATTGAAATCCGCTATCTGAATACATTGATCAAAGTCGGTTATTTCAGGATAATAGGAAATAAAAGCATAACACATCTCAGCCTGAAAACAGGAATGTAGGAGTTTAAATGAATGTCTAAAATTCCGAACATAAAATGCAAAGGTTTACTTCTTTCAATTACATGTAACAACATATTATTTACTTCAGTATATTAATCACAATTGTTCTGGTAGTCTTCATGGTGCTTTTTGGTTTTGAATATTGTCACCTACAATGACTGTCACAATTACGTCATTTCATATTACGATATCTTCGTCATGATAAGAATTTTAATATTTATTCAGCTGTTCTGACATGGATGTTTTTCTCTCGTAAAAAGCTTCTGAAATGAGGTTTATGAATGGGTTTGCTACAAATTCGTTCATCATTTTACGTGGTTTAATATGCGAATATTAGAACAAATGTGTATCTATATGACTGTATACCTATGAATTACCATGTAACGAGACTTTAGAATACATAAATGTTAAAACGGACAACTATTTTACTATTAATCTTTATTTTGGATCCTTAAACGAAATAAAATATACAGCAAATAGTGTATACAATATTAGTTATATAATGATCGATGAATTACATCCACTCGAATACTACTATTGTGTATACAACGATATGACGCCTTTGTTAATTATACTTCTGAAAATTGATTTCTATTGTATACCTAGTCATGTTGTTTCCATGGTAATCGGGATGTTTTGATAACATCGTAAGAGGAATGGATGTCGTAAATCAATACCGTATCATTATCAATTAATACCACAGTACTGTCAACTAATACCACAGTACTGTCAACTAATACCACAGTACTGTCAATTAATACCACAGTACTGTCAATTAATACCACAGTGCTGTCAATTAATACCACTGTACTGTCAATTAATACCACAGTACTGTCAATTAATACCACAGTACTGTCAACTAATACCACAGTACTGTCAATTAATACCACAGTACTGTCAACTAATACCACAGTACTGTCAATTAATACCACAGTACTGTCAACTAATACCACAGTACTGTCAATTAATACCACAGTACTGTCAACTAATACCACAGTACTGTCAATTAATACCACCGTATAGTCGATCATTACCACCGTATAGTTAATCCAGTTAGTCACAAACAATGCAGTTCAAAGACATTTCAATACATGCATTAATAAGACATGAATATTACAATACATGGTCAGAAAGAAAAAAGAGGAGTTACTGGCTCAGATATGTGGCAGAAGTCACCATGGAGCTATACAATAGATGAATATAAATAAAAATTTGTTAATTATACATAGATGTACATAATTATTTCTCTACAACGTCTAAATCATATATAGATAAATAATTCTATACAACTTGTTTTGTATATTTAAAATATACTAATATATCAAGCAAGCGCACAATGTTCTTTAACATTTTGAGTTGAAAGAAATTGTATTATTTATAGACAGATGGTCTTACAGGTTAATTTATTTTTATATAAATGGTACAGTAAACCGATCATGCCGCTTTCAACGAAAACATTGAAAATTAGTTATAAAACAACATTTACTGAAATTGGCAGTTTCATAATAGGCGCAGAATTTACCGGTTTGTCAATACATTATCGAACAGGGGGAGTATGACAAATGGGAAAAGGTAAGATTCAATACTAACTTCAGCATTTCTTTTATATATTTTCTTATCATACTACATATAATGTCAATATTGTCCAAGCGAATATGTAATAATCATGTTATATCATTTTAAATTTGTATTTGTGAAAACCATGTCTGTCTTACCAAACAAAGAAAACAAATCGCATAAAAACAAACATTCCTTCCGTTTTCTAGATACCAGGTACTTCTTCTCGTGAGCATCTATGTCCTAATATTTGTTTGATGGAAATGCAACTGGTGTGAGTAATATCATTCATTTTCCTTTCTTTTTTAAGTATTTGAGCATGTACACATTTTATCCGTTACCATAAAATAATGCGTAGACCGCTATCATTTAGATGCAAAACTGGAGAAAGCAAAGAAACATCACTCTTACATTAGTTCCTTCGCCGAAATAAATTGTTTCATTTCCTTCTACGTTGCTATAGTAACAGGTCACACGTAGTTCATCACCTTGTGAAACAGATGATAAATACATACTAAAAAATCTATACTTCGAGTGCATTATACAAATTTATAGGTATGGATAAACTTGAAGTGTTTTTTCGTTTCTGAACTATCTTGGACAAGATTGCCAGCGATTTAACTACTGCAGTACAGTGCACTGGAATATTATAATATTATTTTGTGCCACTTTTATGTCCGTAAAGTTGTGTTAACCTGTCGTAACTCTGAGTTCGTCACTCAAAAATGTTTCAAATGATATCACAACAATGACCCAATAAAGAATAAGTATACACCAGTAAAAATACTGAATTTACAAACTTTATTCTTTCACGGTAATCACTTCGATGTTGTATAATTAATAAGAAAGCAAGTATAAATCGATAACAAATACAGAATGTATGAACTTTATTTTTTCACAGTAATTCCTTTGCTGCTGTATAACTTTTCTGAGTAGCAACATACCTTCCTCTTCCGCATATGGCGTTTTCATTTCACAACTTATATGCCATACATGCTCTAAATACGAAAAATTCCTCCTGAGAGCGAGGCTTCTCGCCACGAAACTACTCACAAGGATATATTGAGGAACCTTTGAAATTGTCACTGAGGAAATTTTATGGTCGATATAGGGATCTAGTTCAATTTCAGATTCCTCTTTCAAGAATGTTAACCGATATTTTGGGACCTGACAAAACAAAATAACCATCTTAAATATTTACTATACTTGATTTGACATAATACTTATATACATAGACATTTTCTCACGTGCATATCCGTCACCGGAATTTCAGTTAAACAACATTTCTTGCCTTGAATAGGAAAATTTGACTTCGTGTTCTTGTCTCCGTCATGTGTATATACATGTTTATTTATGTATTTACCTTTTTTTTAGCTTGCGTTTCCGACAACAGGATTTCAGTTAGGCAGCATTTCTTGCCTTGAATGGGAAAATTTGTCTTCGTTTTCTTGTCTCCTTCGTGTGTTCGTTCGTGTATATTTATGTTTTACCTCATTTACTGGAAAAGTTGTTGCAGGACTTTTACGACGGGTGTTGCAAGCAACCAGGGGACGCTTACTCCTCCCGGGCAACAGGTCTCACCTCGATTTCATTGGGAATGGCATTTGTCTGAATATGACACTATACACGATAATGTCCTTTTATTCCATGGACTATGGGATATGGTTTACTCTTCGGCACTTCTTTGTTTTTTACTTACGAAATAACAGCATGATCTTATTATTATCTTCAATCGTGAAAATATTTACCTGGCAATACCTGAACCGGAGGTTGGTGATTATAAATGGAAGGTGACTGGTATTCATATGGATCATCAGACGACACAATACTCTTCAGGTCTCCATTTCGATAGATCTCTAAATTACCCCTGATACCTGCGTAGATAATGTTAATGTTATATTCATCATGCTGTAAGTTTTGTCTCTGGTAACAATGTGTTTGAAATGAGAGTAGAGCAGAATGCGTAAGTACTGAATACTTTCCTGTTTTATTCTTTAAAGAAAACAATATTAAAGTATATTTTCATCGATTTTTTATTTAACTAATTGTGTCACACGCATGTATGTAGCTAAATTAGTCATAACATTGCATTAATGCGATATAATGTAACAAGATTATAAGATTTGACAATCTATATAAACAATGGTAATGATCTATAAACTATCATAAATTATAAGATGGAAACCTGCATAGAAGTCTGAAAATAGGACACGTGCATTCAAACAGATGACATATGTTGAATGAATCGTCAATTACAACAGCGAATTTATTTGATAAAAAGACAAAATTAAATAATACCTCCTGTTTATTTTAAAGGATCACAAATGAATAATGTCAGATATGATTTCAGTTGTGGTAGCTGAAATCACAACAATGTAGTAGTATAATAGGCATTCCAAAGCTTGAGAACCAGAGGTCCAAGAGGAGTAAATGTTCCCTGCTTGGCTAGTTAGAACCGATGAATGACCACGAATGGTCAAAATAAAAATATCTCAACGTTAAGTACAAGTCTCTGTACGAATCATATATAAAGATATTGGTACACATTTGACTTAAACTGTCACTTTCCTTACCTCTGTAATGCATGTGAAGGTACGTCCTGGTCAGATAAATCGGTCGAGATAATTTCCGCTGTGTACAGTATTCATTGCAGCCGCCACTTACACGTACCACGGAACTTTTTGGTGGTATCGCTATATTGTTTTGGCCTATTTGTGTGTTGCCGCTGTTGAATTCACGTAGATTGTCAGTGTAAAACACTTTCAGCCCACTACTATCTAATATAAAGAGAACATAAAGTCTGCTTAAATGCGTATACAATGCATATTAAACCGTGTTTAACTAGATATTGTCAAATATGTGCGCTGTAAAATAAACCCAAACAAATATACAAACACGAAAATGCCTATATTAAATCCTTTTCCTAGATAAAGAAAAACATCTGAAATAATCTGATGTATGTCAATAGTAAATATATAGGATTTATCTATATGGTAATTATGACAATACATATAGTTCTATGGTTCATTATTGTCTAGGTAAATTTTATGCAATAACCCTAGCACGTAATTATCGGGACCTTAACGTGCGCAATGGATCCACTATTTCACTGGTGTCTAAACCGTACAACAGGACCACCATGTCACTATTGAGTCCGTAACAGTGCAGCAGACCCACAATGTAAGTCAACATATCAGATTTGTCGATATGCGTATAAGGTGTGCACTGGATTAACTCAAGTGTATATGTATATATGTTCTGATATCTATATTTATCTACATGACAAGTATGTCAATACATATAGTCCTAGATTTCCGTTATTCTCAAACTGAGACCTACCAGACACATACTGGGATCTTAGTGTGTACAACTGAACCACCATCTAAGTATGAGGTCATTGTGAGGCCCATTACATGTGCATTAGACCCATCACGCCAGTGTGGGGTCCTTAAAATATACAACAGGATCACCACGTAGGTGCAGGATTCTGAACACGTGCATCAAACGTACCAGTTACAAAATACCACTATAAATAGATAATTTCAGAAAAGGGTAATTCTCGAAAAATATTAATCGGTAACATGATTATTTCTAATGAAAATAAAATTAGATATTATATTATATCATAATATGATTTATAGTAAAAAGTGCACACTGGTTTTAGTTTTCCTAAACATTTACCCGCTACATTTTTTGAAAGATTTTCGTTGTTATAATGAATTTGAAGCATGAAACTGGTAAATGATCCTTTTCCAAATCGCACTCCAGTGTTATTATGCGTTGTAATGTCTCCTTCCACTCCTATTGTGTATTGAACCAACCAGGATCTACATTGTGCATCAATATCACCGCATTCATGAGGTCCCTGTGCATTACATAGAAAACACAAAAACGACTACTATTATATATAGAAGGTATACAAACGTCCTACGTTCTTAATATTGTAAAACTCAAATTTAAATTATTATTTTGTTTTGTTTTATATATATATATATATATATATATATATATATATATATATATATATATATATATATATATATATATATATATATATATATATATATATATATATATATATATATATATATATATATATATATATATATATATATATATATATATATATATATATATATATATATGTATATATATATATATATATATATATATATATATATATATATATATATTATTTGAATGATCTGCTTTCAGCAAATTGTTGGCATATATATATATATATATATATATATATATATATATATATATATATATATATATATATATATATATTATATATATATATATATATATATATATATATATATATATATATATATATATATATATATATATATATATATATATATATATATATATATATATATATATATATTATATATATATATATATATATATATATATATATATATATATATATATATATATATATATATATATATATATATTATTTGAATGATCTGCTTTCAGCAAATTGTTGGCATTCAAGTCGGTATCAATTGTGCTCCTCTCCTGTCTGACATATTTTTTGTACTCATACGAAGCAGAATTCCTTCACTCATTGCTTTCGGCATAAAAAAACTGTAAGCATTTCAGTTCAATCTCATATACAGATACCTTCGACATTCACAATACACAATGTGTATTCTGCTGAATTAAGGATCAATGACACTACAGAGAGCAACACATTTGTTTCATACCTAGACTTACTCTAGTCATCGGTAGGGATGGTCAGTTACACCTCTCTGACGAACACGACAATCTCAAATTACATATCACTGTTTTTTTCCTAAGTATCAATTGCCTGTTCTCGTCTGCCTATGGTATTTCACAACTTATACGCTATGCTGAAATATGCCCCTCTTCTTACAACAAATGAACTAATCACACAAGTATACGAAATCAAACGCATCAAATCGTCATTGGGGACGTTCTGTGGTCGATACAAGGATATTTAGTACAGTGCCCTTTCCAAAATATCATATTTACTATTAGAGGTTGCGACGAGTGCACCATACTAGCAGAACACAGTCACTCCTTCCTGCCACCTGGTCTCATCATATTTGAGATTAGCAATTGTTCTTTCCGAACCCGCTCAACCAAATTTACAGTTTTTAATTAGACTTTGAAGTGTTTTTGCTACTCTTTCGAATTCATACATTCAGGAGTATGTTACAAAGACGCCAAAACAATACTTTGATATATGGTGAAACAATTTGAAGGCCATGCTTAAAGCCAAAAACGGTACGGTTGTAACAAAATAAATAGATTTATTAGTTTTCTCTATTTGTTCTCTACATGTAAATGGAGACTTATATTTCACTCTGATTATCTTTCTTTCTTTCTTTCTTTCTTTATTTATTTATTTATTTTAGTTTATTATAATTATTATCATTTTGTGAGTCTTTGCAATAACCACATTATTATAAAATATGCCTGTCATGTATTATACTAATTAAGAGACGTAAGTGAAAATGTGAAGCTCTAAATTCATACTCATATATATGTTCTAATGTGTATATTCATATTCTTTTTTTTTTTTTTTTTTTTTTTTTTTTTTTTCTAAGGAAGTTCATCGCGGGCAGGAAAATGATCATCCTGGTTTGTCAAATTGACTGATCGACAAATGTTCGACACTTGTTGGCATACATTTTCATTATGACGTCATAAATGGCTCGTCAAACATTCATTTAATTGTGACGTCAGGATAATACCATCGTTATATGCGTGATTAAAAATGGATCTGACAATCCCTTAATTGGTCATACTAAGTCGATACTGGTAACAGTTTTATGATCACATGTTTCTGAGTTGTTTTACTGCTTACTATTCATGTTAGTGACAAATTATGTTTAACAGCTCCGGCAACATAAACTGTGAAATAATGAAACACTGACTAAATAACTGGAATGTAGATTGTAAAGTGAGAAATTACGATGAAATAATTTATTCAAATGGGCCGTCTTAAAATCCATTTTTCCCTTTTGAATATGAATGAGGTTTCAGGGTGTTTATGTATATTTTACTTACCGTTTTTACAATAGTGTCATCACATCCGAATAACAGCATATGGTGAACCATTTTCTCGTTTGATATTAATGGTTTAAATCGAACGGCATGGTACTGTTTCGACAATGAGATCTTAAAAGATATGCGAGGGAATAATACTTGAAAACTGGTTGAATTCAACATTTGAAAATAATAGCAGCCAAAATCTGTTTATCGAACAAAATATAAAGCAATTAAATATCAATATATCATGAATATGTAAACGTGCTTTATATATATGACTTTAATATATCTGCAGCTGTTTAAAAATGTTAAAACCCAAGTTGAATGTGTTATATTCCTGATCGCCACGGCCTACTTCCACTAAACATTGTTAAAAATGCGTTGGGGTTCCAAAATGTAACATTTCCGTTACCGGCCTGCTTCACTAATATTTACATCACAGGCTTTGCTTCATTGATAATTAACAATCGACTTACTTTGAATAGTTGACAAAGGTAATATGTCGTTTGAGCAGGTATAAGAAAATTTTCGACTCTTAAATCAACAGAATTTATGTTATCATCGGATCCGTGTACATTGAATACGTGGAAGTCCGCAAACAAGAAATGAAGGCAAACAATAGCATATAATCTTCGCCATTGGTACAGAACATTAAACTCCATGCTATTGACGTGATAAGAAACACATTCTTCAGTACTTGTACTAGAACAGAGATAAGAGTAAAATAATAAAATATCACAAGAGTTGTCCTTCTTTAACTATGTAATTTAACCGTCAACAAATCGATATTACATCTGGTACGAAAAATTAAAATCGGTATACTTAATTGTTCACATAACATGACTTCTGCCACATAACTGAGCCAGTAACTCCTCTTTTTTCTTTCAAAATGGAATAAGAATGTGAATGTGATTGATCTGTATTGGCTGTCATATTACATGTCCTGATGAATCTGTATTGGTTGTCATATTACATGTTCTGATGAATCTGTATTGGCTGTCATATTACATGTCCTGATGAATCTGTATTGGCTATCATATTACATGTCCTGATGAATCTGTATTGGCTGTCATATTACATGTCCTGATGAATCTGTATTGGCTATCATATTACATGTCCTGATGGATCTGAATTGGCTGTCCTATTACATGTCCTGATGAATCTGTATTGGCTGTCATATTACATGTCCTGATGGATCTGTATTGGCTGTCATATTACATGTTCTGATGAATCTGTATTGGCTGTCATATTACATGTCCTGATGAATCTGTATTGGCTGTCATATTACATGTCCTGATGAATCTGTATTGGCTGTCCTATTACATGTCCTGATGAATCTGTATTGGCTGTCATATTACATGTCCTGATGAATCTGTATTGCCTGTCGTATTACATGTCCTGATGAATCTGTATTGGCTGTCATATTACATGTCCTGATGAATCTGTATTGGCTGTCCTATTACATGTCCTGATGGATCTGTATTGGCTGTCCTATTACATGTCCTGATGAATCTGTATTGGCTATCATATTACATGTCCTGGTGGATCTGTATTGGCTGTCATATTACATGTCCTGATGAATCTGTATTGGCTGTCATATTACATATCCTGCTGAATCTGTATTGGCTGTCCTATTACATGTCCTGATGAATCTGTATTGCCTGTCATATTTCATGTCCTGGTGAATCTGTATTCGTTGTCATATTACATGTCCAGATGAATCTGTATTGCCTCTCATATAACATCCTCTTTCAAGAATGTTAACTGATATTTTGGGACCTGACCATACAGAATAACCATCTTAAATTTTTGACTATACTTGATTTGACACAATATGTATGTATATACAGACATTTGTTCACGTGCGTTTCCGACAACAGAATTTCAGTCAGGCAACATTTCTTACCTTGAATGGGAAAATTTGACTTCGTTTTCTGGTCTCCTTCGTGTGTCCGAGCGTGTATATTGATGTCTTTACCTCATTGACTTGATAAGTTGTTGCAGGACTTTTACGACGGGTGTTGCATGCAACCAGGGGACGCTTACTCCTCCCGGGCACCTGGTCATACCTCGATTTTATTGGGGTTCGCATTTGTCTAAATATTACACTCTTCACGATATTGTCCTTTTATTCCATGGACTATGAGATATGGTTTACCCTTCGGTACTTTTTTTTTTACTATAATATAGATCTAATGAAAGTCACTGAAGCTGTATTTCATTTGGTGTACAACTTATCTTTGGTATATATGTCCATATGTATAAAATACACAACTAATTAGAATTGTCCTTATGGAACAAATACCATCCCAACAGTATATCCATTTTTCGAAATGTTCGTAGGCACACGGTTTATTGTAGACTTAAACCCCCATTTATTGTAGACTGAAACCCCCATTTCTTATAGAATTAAACCCTCATTCCTTGTAGACATAAACCCCTATTTCTTGTAGACTTAAACCCCTATTTCTTGTAGACTTAAACCCCCATTTCTTGTAGACTTAAACCCCCATTTCTTGTAGACTTAAACCCCCATTTCTTGTAGATTAATTCTTTTCAGATTAACTCTCATTATACAAATATCGGTCTTCATTTTGTGATAGTATACTGTAAGCCAAATTCGTGAGAAAATAAAAAAGAATACATGAACAGTAAGTGCTTAAGAATTCAGGTTTCTCATTCATATGTTAAATTTTTGGACAATTATGGCGGTGTGGCTAACCAAATTGTACGTGCTTACTCAGGAGTCTTTGAATGTTTTCTGAGGTGCATTGTTCCATGTGCCACATTCACATTACATCAATCATATGTTTTTAATTCTTTACAGGTTTTGTGCAAATTGAAGATTAAGTATAAGAGTGTTCTGACAATCGCTAGTATTAAGGTGTACTCGTATAAATAGTTCAAATGCAGTGCAAAGCTTTTATATCTACTTTTAATTGATGACCACACCATTCGGTCCTATGTTGTAACAGATTCTGTAAGAGCTATTTGGAACAAGTAAAGAATTTTTAATTCTAGTCGTGAATTTTAGATATAAATCAACATACTCTCCATATATAATACATGTAATTCGAGCATTATATACATCGAGAAATATCATTATTAAGGTACACTAGCATTGTTGAAGCAAAAGAATACAATTGCTCATGAGGAAATTACTGATAACAGATTAGAGAATAAAAGTTTTTTTTTCTATACGCGATATCAAAATAATATTTTGATAATAATAATAATAATAAAAGGGGAAAAAAAAGATAATTCGATTTGTTTCGTTGATACGTTGGGGGTTTTCTTTCGGTCATTCATTATAACAAATGAAAAACAAATATCAGTATGATTATCGTTAAGATATATTTTCCTCTTTATTCATATGATTGACGTCAGCGTGATAATAATTATCGATAAAACTTTTACGAGTTAGAGCGGTATCGAAGCCAATTAATGTCTGAAAAATTTTAAAATCTTTACGTCACTGTTAATATCAGATGCTGTCTTATGATGTATAAAGGGCTGTGACAGGGTATGAATATCAATCATTTTAATAAGACAAAACCATATAGCAGAGATATTTAGAGAAAGCATATACAACGCGGTAACTGAAATATGATTTTTCTAATGTACATAGATGTTGGTTTACAGCTCTTCAATCGCATTTATTAAACAATCTTCAGTACACTACTATTTCATGGGCAAAATACAAGGCATTGCGTATCTGTCTGTATTCAGATATTAAGGGAGGTCTGAACTAACTCCTTAATTGCTTAAACAATAATGCTTGAAACAGCCAATGTGTTACACCATTACTCAAAATAGATGCCTGTATCTAGAGCATTAGATAGATCTGTCATCAGCAATGCACATCAACGAATAAGTAAAGAAGTAAAAGACAGACAGAAGACATCTGACCAAGCTGTATGACAAATATCGCCAAGGACATGTGCACATAAAATGATAATAGTTTTACCAAACATTTAACATTTTTATTGTACTGCAGTAAGATCTACGATGCCGATTTTTTACGATCAATTAAGTAACAACCGTCACTCAAATCGGTGTGTTTTAAAACGGTTACAATCGCCCATCTTCCCACTTATATAAATAAAGGTCCCTAAAATATTGGTCAAAGAATGGTAACGAGTAATCTGATTGGATGATAGGGTAACGTTATCTGATTTCTCTGATAGGACGAGATGGACTACTATATCAGTGTACCAGGGGCTGTGATTGGATTAAATTATTTGATTAATCTAAAAATAAAGATTGATTCTACTGTAAAATCATGAATTTTAATCTTATTCGCTAATGTGAAGATTTTCTGACCTAAATAGTGTTGATTACATTTGAAAGATAGCAAGTTTTTGGGGTGACCCTTTCTAGCAAGATTTTCTCAAAATTAAGGTGAATTACTTATAGTAAACAATAATATATTGTTTAAGTTTTAAATTCTGATAGAGGAAGAGCTGACAAACACTTTTATATATTGGTTATATAAAACTAAGAGACAGAGAGTTATGGAAATCTTGGTGAAAGTTTGGTAATTTAGCATGGGACCCATGCATATTGCACATGTATATAGCTAGATCTTCCATGAAATTTAATTATAGTAGCAATTAATATGATAAAGAAATATTACTCATAGACATCTTATACCAAAATTACCCTCATGTGTTTAGGTATTGAATCCTCAAACGATCAAACCTACAATGGAGTTATTTCTTGGCTAAATATGAATAACATGAAGAAAAAATATCAGTTGGAATTCTATTTTTATTCATGTCTCTGTGATAAGGTCAAATAAACATTTGAAGTCCATTAGATTTGTTTTTATATTGTATCTAGCTATTTAAACCTGTATAACCAAAATCTTCATCGATTAAACTTCACCAAATGAGGTTCTCACTTCAACCTTTCTACGACTGGATCGCAACTGAACACGATCGAATATTTTGTGATGTTTTTATGTATTTATTCTTGTTTGCTATGCATATCAGTACCGAGTTTAATCATACAGCGGAGTCAAATGTCTTCTTCCCTTTTTACACAAAAACATTTGGTGATTTGTCACGACATATGCCAACCCCGCAAACCAAACCTGAAAGCAACCACATCAGTAAGTGTGTGAGCTTCTTGTAGTAATACCAAAATAATACCATCTACTCTTTCGAGGTCTTACGGGAATGTCGAAAATTGATGCTTTGCGAAATTAACGAGAAAAACAACAAAAAGAGAAAAGGTATGACACGACAAGCACTTGGAGGGAAAAGTATAAATGAAAGTGATTTAGGGAACAGTTTAAATCAGTATTTAGAACTCCAACACATACAAATCAAATTCAGGCATATGAAACGAAAAGTTATCAATTGTTCATTTTCATCCTCAAATTTTGTGACAAGGAAGAAGCAAAGAAATCAACTATGGTAACAGTGAAGATGAAATGGATACAAATGTTAATTAGAACTGTTCTGTTTGCAAATAGTTTACAGTCCCCAAAAATGCAAGAATTTTCTTACCTGAAAATATGGGACTCAAAGTGATCAGTTTCAACATTGGGTTCATTTGAGCTTCAATTGAGCAGTTAGAAGACATACAACATCATCTCTCCTGCACAGAATATAGCTCCGACTTTATTAAGCATAAGGTAATGGACCAAATATTTATAGTTATCTGATGGAAAGATTCAAGACAGTTACAAAAGCCCAAACTAATAGACTGTAATGAAGTATAGCTCAGAACACTGCAGGTGATTTGTACCACTTTTCAATTGTTTAATTGTCATTCTCAAAGTTCCATGTGGACAAATACTACAGTCGATTATAAGTTGTAGGCAGGTTTTATAATATTACTGATTGTCAGCCATCGCAAAATAAACATCGTAAACAGGACAAAGATTCCTCTATGCTTAGATATAAAAAATGGGAGACTGAAACCTTTCAGGTCCTCTTTTTTCTCCCCCAAAATCAGAAGCTTATAAGTAAAAAAAAATATGTTTTCAAGTGTGTATAAGTAAAACCCCTGTCACACTGTCACGAGTTTGGACCACAAGATTCAGAATCAAATCTCAGCATATTGCTTTTACTTGTACTCTTCTCGTAGTACATATTGCTTCCACTAGACCTCTCTTGTAGAAAAAAATATAAAACATGTAAATGCTTGTTGGAAAGTGTCATAGAGAAAATATTGAAATAAAGCTGAGTATCGTACTCGTGCTGCTTAAATTATTTATTTATTTATTTATTTTCACTTTCCATAAATGTGTAGTAATACTCCTTTATCAACTTTGTATGATACATCTATGACTACGGGTCTTTGTATGATACATCTGTGACTACGGGTCTTTGTATGATACATCTATGACTACGGGTCTTTTGATTTCCGTTGCAAACAATTGAGTACAAAGTTCATAACACGAGGATACAAAAAAACGTTTGAATTCTACATTCAAAATTTTCGACCGTTATAAAAGACCATCATTGCACTCATCAGAAATCATTTTCTGACATCTTATTCGAATGCGTTTGTCGTCCTTATTAAACCGTTTGCATTGTGTTTAAACAATATCACACCATTTATATTATCATGTCATTTTACCGATTTATGCTACATGTTTAACATAACCAATGAACTTTACCAGGAATTATACAAGCTCACGAAATATTTTGACACCATGGCTGGTGTGACTGGTAAGAAGGGAATGCTTACTCCTCTACAGCATTTTATCGTATTTCTGGTCCTTCCAGGGATCTGATTTTGTTTTGCATAATAAATGTTCTTAATTGACTATTGTTCGGTATACTAACATTTTACTTTAGCTAATGTAAAACATAAGTAATGTATATAGGAACACAAGCAAGGTGGAAAATAACTCAAGCTGAATTCGAATGAATGTCCTCATCAGAACCGCATACGACTTTAAAATTTTCGGCGGGTTATATATTACCGGCTCGTAGCTCAAACGTGCAACAGGGGCAGTAGTATCTCGTAGCTCCTACTCGTGACAATTTCAAAGCAGATTTAGAGTTAGCAAATTCCAAAACTGTTTTTCATAAATCCTTTCCAAAATTCTTGTTTTTAAATTTTGTATGAAAATTGTTAATAAACAAATGACAATAATAATTTCAGTGACATGGGATAACTTCAGTGCCATGGAATAACTTCAGTCTCATGAGATAACTTCAGTGCCATGGGATAACTTCAGTGCCATGGCAAGTTTCAATTTCTTCTCTTTCTTTTATCTTTTTAGTTTTACATTTGATAAAACATCTTTACCCTGAAAATTTATAGACTCCGTGAATGAGATAAATGACATTAGTATAACTACTTTACAAGGAAGCGTGTCCATGGTTACTAAAATAATGTTTCAATCGCTTTCAACATTTCATAATATAATAATCCTTTAAAGACCAATGCTTAAACACGGCTGTCAAGCAATCGATAACCGTAGAGAAAAAATACGCAGAATAAGGTCTGGAAAGTTATAGATGCTTACAAGCTAAAAGATGCTGATGATGACGATGAAGATAATGATGGTGATGACGATGATGATGATGATTATTATGATGACGATGATCTAAATAGACCGATTAACTGAGGGTGTAGCATTTGAAAATTCAGATGTAAATTAAAAAGTTTGAATAATTGTTATAACGCTATGATACTTGCAGCAACCTATCGTTTTGGAAATCGGTTGGTTGTTTGGTGTTTAATGTCGCTTTCAACAATTCTCAGTTATATCACCAAATGGAAGCAGGAGCTAACCAACCTCTTAGATAGTGTGGCGCATTGCGGGAATCAAATCAGGATCGTCGGCGTCGGCTAAGAGATTAACCATTATATCTAACCTGCCTGCATTTGGACGTTTATGGACTCCTAGAATCAAAGGTAAATGTGTTTCGGGAAAGGGTAGGCGTGAGACACCAACAGCAAATGACCGACATTTACTCACATTCAATGAATGACAATAAGATATGCCGAATTCAAAAACCTGTGTATCAGGGTCACTATAGGGTTGATCCAAATTTGGCCTTTATACACAGGTTACATTTCTTAAAAGGTTTATTTTGTAAGGAATGCAGAAATTTGAAATTCAAAAAGCGTACTTTTTAAGCAGGTAACCTCATTTTAGAAATATATGCTTTTATTCAACATTTTTAGTATGAATGGAAAGTTAGGTCTATAACCCAATTAACCACACAGCTATATTTATTTTAATCAAAGAACAGGAAAATGATGGAGAAAATCCAGTTCCAAGATTTTTAAGTTTATACCTGTATTAAAAGTTTTTAATCTTCTATACAAGTCTATTATGACGAAGGAGTAGTACGTGCAAAATTATACAGGAAAAGTGACTTCGTCCTTTCTCTATGCCCCTGGATCTACGACCATAAGCAAAATTGCACACACACAAATAAACCACATGCCTGACAAGATGAGGATGTAAGTGTTTTCCTGTATCATAGGTTTTAATGTATTGTGTGAAGACGGACAACAGGAAAGATTTACATTACTATTATACTCCCCTTGTTAAACGCCCGTTACCCTACCCGAATTATATTTCAATAATTCGTATTGGACCTGATTAGATCACAAAGCGCGCATTAATACCTTAATGGGCGGAACTTGCCTTGAATGGATAGATACGTTAAACAGGTCGTGTATTATTATTTACAAGAATACTAGATCATTTATTTCCAGATTAGGGGCATTTCAAACATAACTCAGAACATATATCCATGTACATACAAGCAATGACACCAGACCACGATGAATTTAAGTTGACAGCTTAAAATACAAATCACAGACAAATAGAAAACGCTCCAAATTCAAACGAAACCCAAATCATAGACAGCTGACAGAACCAATTTACGGGAAAGTGAATCAACAGAACTGCAGAATTATCTTTCGCAGTTTCTCGTTGGTTTCATGGCTAGGTCAAAGTTTTAAAATTGCACTTTCAATTTTCTAAATATGTGAGACGACAAACCATACATGTATGTGTACAACTGCATGCAAACAACACAATCACATGTGCATGATGTGGGTCACATCTTGGATGTGGATTACATCTTTATTATTTTTTGTTTTTGTAATTGACTAATTCATTACATTAAAATAAAAAGAAGAACAAATTCACAGAACAGAGAATCAACGGAATTACTTTCAGTCCAGCTTTGGTTTCAGAGCACGATAATTCTTCTTTTTTTTTTTTTTTTTTATTTTTTATTTTATTTTTTTTTTTTTTTTTTTTTTGGATAATAACACTTGTATTACAGTATGTGTGTATGTGCACTACTGCAGACAACACAGGCTTCTTACGTTACATACGTCACATCTTTCGTTTCCTTGTAATTAACTAATTCAACAAGATACGATAATCTAGTATTTTGTTGTCGCTTCTATTAGAGTTGTTATTAAGAGTAAGTATTTTACAGCCTTTCAATAAATTGAAATCTACTTAATGTTGATGCACTCTTTACTTTACTTGAGTAAAATTTTGAAACACAGGTTAGTCAATGATCAAATCCCTCCATATTTCAAACATCAGGAGTCGCCTTGTATTTCCTACAGCTATACATCTTCTGTGTCCTCTAAAATATTTAATTATAAACGTGTTTTACAGTGTCTTGATTCACACAACATTACAAAAGACCTTCCACCCTGTACATGTTCCACATGAAAGTATCTTTACCCTCCATGCGGCCATGTGGTAACTGGTGACCTCAATATAGTCCATAACAGGAAATTACGATACCTCCTGAAGAAAGGTCCTAAATATAGAGAGTCCCGTTCGTTCACATGGCGTGAAAATTTCAAAATTATTATGGATGCATGCGAGGAATATGCCAGGAGATGGTCAAAAAGGGAAGAAGTGGAGCCTTACACTCTCTCCGAGTGGATGAAATCCATCGGAGAACTACTCAAAAGAAGAATAGGGCTTCTCAGGCATTCGGTAAGAACCAAACACGAGTCTATATTTAATTACCCTGATGTAGCCAGAGAACTCTCTGAACTTCACGAACAATTTATTATTGTCCTAGCTGACAAAGAAGCAAACAATTATACCTTCGTTTGCAAAAGATTTTACATTAATTGTCTGTTAGAGGAACTTGGATTACACTCTGCACCTGGAAATCCAACATACACACAAACAAATTTATCTATTTCTGAAATACTTCAAAACCACAAATCTGTCCTCCAGTCTTTTGGAATTACCACAACAAACTCTGACCTTGAATTACCTTATATTTATTGGATTCCAAAAATGCACAAAACCCCTTACAAACACCGTTTCATTGCTGGTTCTTCCAAGTGTACCACCAAACCTCTATCCATATTGCTAACGACGATATTGACACACATCAAGCATGGTCTTCAAATTTACCGTGATACCGCATACTCCATAGGTGGAATAAATAAGATGTGGATCCTCAAGAATTCTAAAGAACTTTTAGAGAATCTAAAATCTCCGAAATTTAATAATATTTTCAGCATCAAATCTTTTGACTTCTCCACGCTCTACACTACAATTCCGCATCAAAAGCTCAAAAACAGACTTGCTACAATTATTCGAAATTCTTTTTTCCATAAAAATGGAAATCGTAGATATAAATATCTTGTCATTGGGCGGGAAGATACATATTTTGTAAAAGAACACTCTGATGCAAAACGCAAATATACCGAAGATCAAATCATCAAATGCTGGAATTTTTAATAGACAATATTTTCGTGGTGTTTGGAGGAAACATTTTTCAGCACATCATTGGCATTCCCATGGGAACTAACTGCGCCCCTCTTCTTGCTGACATTTTCTTATATTCGTATGAGGCAGAAGTTATTCAAAACATGCTCTCCACAGGCAGAAAAAGGCTTGCATCCCAGTTTAATTTTACGTATAGATATATCGACGACATATTGTCAATCAATAATCCTAACTTTAAGTATTACATACATGAAATCCATCCCCATGAACTTGAGATAAAAGAGACAACCGAGAGCAATAATTCCGCTTCGTATCGGGATATATTTTTAACTTTCGACAGTAAAGGACATTTGGACACCTCTCTGTATGACAAACGTGACGATTTTAACTTCCAAATAACTAACTTTCCGTTTCTTTGCAGCAATATCCCGTCCTTACCTGCCTATGGAGTATTTATATCTCAACTTATAAGGTACGCAAGAGCCTGTTCTCTATACAACGGTTTTATTCCAAGGGCCAAACGACTAAGTTGCTCATGCAGGGATATGTTAAAGAACGTATGAAATCGTCACTGAGGAAGTTCTACGGTCGCTATGGGGATCGTGTACGAAAATATGATATGCCTCTTTCTAGAATGATTGATAATATTCTGGAATGTGACTAAATAACCTGTTCAGTGAACACCAAATATGACTTTGTATAATAGTTTTGTACTTTCGTATGTACAATTAGGAAACCAAAATTCTTAATTTTGACATGTTTCTTAAGTGTTATTATACCTTTTTCCTGATATTATGTGGCTTTGACACTTTCTATACAGTGTTTGTTCACATTCATTTATATATACAGTGTTGAATTATTATTTTTTTTGTCTGTGTTTAAGGACATTCGCGGCTGGTGTGGCTAGCCAAACAGGGGACGCTCACTCCTCCCAGGCACCTGGTCTCACCTCTGAATTTCAGGGGTCCGTGAATGTCCACTGTGGTACATTGTTGTTAGTGCCATACTCATGTGACACCAGTTACTTTCGTATTTTGCATGAATGTCACACTTATTCCCTTTGCAGTGTGGAGCTCGTAAAAAAGTTCCCCGCGGAGGGTTTGACTTAAGTGTTATTATACCTTTTTCCTGATGTTATGTGGCTTTGACACTTTCTATACAGTGTTTGTTCACATTCATTTATATATATATATAGTGTTGAATTATTTTTTTGTCTGTGTTTAAGGACATTCGCGGCGGGTGTGGGTAGCCAAACAGGGGACGCTCACTCCTCCCGGGCACCTGGTCTCACCTCTGAATTTCAGGGGTCCGTGAATGTACACTGTGGTACATTGTTGTTAGTGCCATAGTCATGTGACACCAGTTACTTTCGTATTTTGCATTAAGAACTGCTGTGGCGGGTGATGCATGCAAACAGGAGACGCTAACTCTCCCCGGGCACCTGATCTCACCTCGGAAATTTTCAGGGTTTCGGGGTTCACAACAGTTTCTTTTTGAAACTTACACGATTTTGTATCTGTCCTTGGACTTTCAGAATGATTAACGATTTGGTACTTCTTTGATATTGATTATAACGGTTTGGAGAATTTAAAAACTAGAACATGGTTTTTCGTACGTGAATCTAACGGGTTGTTTGATTTATTAGAGTAAGTTCATTTCAAAAATATTTTAAAAGGATATTGTACGTAAATACAAGGAGTGAGTGTATTATTGCGTGCGTGCGTGCGTGCGTGCGTTCAAAGGAAAATATCGCACCGAATCGAAATCGTGATGAATTATTTTAGCCCTAGCAATTTGTCATCTTTTGCTCTCGAACCATCGGTATTTTACTAGCCAGTCGGGCTATTCAAGGACTTATAAACAACTTGTTTATAAGTCCTTGGGCTATTGCAAAAACAAATTTTAGTAGCCCAAGGAAATTTTTGGTAGCCTCGCGGGCCAGGCTAGTGAGTTCTCGGGATGACTGGTGAAGATGAAAATTCAGATCACCATGATGGTGAGAACGCTAAATCTCAATCTGGCCGGTTTCATGTTCATAATGTTGATCATGAAAGTTCAGGTTTCACTCAGTGATAAAAGAGTTGAACAGTGGCTGGAGTTTTTCATATCCCCCTTTCAAAGATAATAATAATAATAATAATAATAATAATAATAATAATAATAATAATAATAATAATAATAATAATGATAATAATAATAATAATAATAATAATAATAATAGAGAGAGAGGGGGGAGCAGAAAACACTTAAAATAGGCCTATCATACATTTCAGCAAATACTAAAACTAGATCTAGTCGTATATTGAATGTTCTTAGTATACCATATACACAACGTATAATTTTCCGGTGCTCAGATATCTCTCTTTCTCTCTCTGCCATATAAAATAAATCTTTAAATCTTAATAAAAAAAAAAATAAAAATAAATAAATAAATAAATAAATAAATAAATAAATAAATAAAAAGAAGAAAAAACGCCAGTCCCTCCCCCTCCCCCCCCCCCCTCCCCTCCATGGTAGTATACCATATCCACCCTCGCATCTCTAGTCAAAATATATTGTATTTCAATAAAAATAAAAGAAGAAACTAGCTGGCTAAAACCCCCATTTTATCAAATGTCTTTACAGTACTTTTTTTTTTAATATTACACATTGTTTGAAGTTACCCGCGCTTCACGATTGGTCTATCCCGATTCAATATGGCGGCGAGCTTATGCTATGAAGTTCAGAAAAGATTTTTGCCCTGGTTCATCTAAACTACTGCAGATATTAGAATAAAATTTTCAGAATATGAAGGTTAAGGTCTATTCTATCTCTGGATGCCATTTATTATGCAGCCCCACCACTAGATTTCTTCTGGTCTTCTTTGGTCTTCTCTGGTCTTCATTTAGTATCACCGCATTAAGTAATATGACATTTGCAGAGATATTGGTCGTTCAGGCCTGGCTTTTCCACTATGTCCCGGGTATGAACATGAAGTTGAAGCCCGCCACATGACACCCAATTTAGCCCGATGTAAAGGACATATTGTAAAATTCCCTAAACATGTAAAATCCCGACACGGTAAAAAAAAGTTGGCAATCATTTCTAATGTTATCTTTGACAAGTGTAGGTTACTCAGATGGGTTGTTAAAGGGCGTTAGCATTGACTTACAGGTATGATGGATTTGTCATATGGATAATTTTGGGAAAGTCCACATAAAAAATCAGTAAATTGAGAAAAACTACACTTTAAATCAAAATTATTAGAATTGTTTACATCGATGTCTGCCATTTTTATCATCTAATGTTGTTTCAAACATTAGAGAGTTCCACAAGGGAAGTAATCAAATTTCTACTTTTCCCATCAATTCAAGCATATTTTATTCAACCACTATTCAATAGTGTTTAAAAAACCCATAAAAAATTAAGCTAAAACTCAAAGCTAGTATCAAATTAGATATGTTGATTACTTTCTCTTATTATAGATGGTCTGTTATTAGTCAGAATATTTGATTAAAGTTTAAATGATTAACACTGTAGCTAATGGACAGAGCTTTTGCCTATCTTGATATTTAGATAGCCAGTGCATCGTAAATATGACTTCAATGCAGACTTAACTTTCAGAACTCAACTTTTTATGGATATACTAAATATTTATGATAAAAAATCTGTTTTTCATGACATAGCCTATATCACTTTTTTTCAATATTGTCTGACTCTTATATGGACAAGTACTTAAATAATTTGTGAATATCAAAGTATCAAATATTTATTGATTTGTCTAAATTCTAATAATTTAACGCTGAATTCTTCATGTAAAACAAAGTCTCGACGGAAATATAAGTGGTTTTTTTATTTCTACAATTTCCATATTCAGCATCACCGAAGAGATAAAAGTAGACGAAACGCGCATCTGGTGTAAGGAAAATCACATTATTTTATGTTCTTATATTTTTTTTATAACACCGCTCTCGATTATTTCTGTGGGAAAGTGCTTGTTCACAAGGGAATCACAAGCCTAGTTTTCAGTGCTTTAGCACAGTCACAAAATATGTATATCTAGTTTTATGATCTGGTCTTCTTGAAAAGGTATTTCTTTTGTTTTAGACATTGTAGAAACTTCTAATCTGTAAGTAATGATTTAGGGGAAATGGCATCAAAACAGAGGCTGTCATTTAACTGATTGGCATCTAATGTCCAGTTGTTTAGTCGAAATAATCTCGCATTCATTTCATCTGATGACTCACTGATGCCAAATTCTAGACAGGTGATTGTACATCTTGAGTTATTCTGCAGGCTCTCTTCCTACTTTTAAATGCAACCCGGTGTTATATAGTAATTTCCCCCATATTAGTTTTCCCCCCGGAAAAATGGCTATATAGTAGTTTTCCCCCATGGCGGAAAAACTACTATATAGTAGTCTTTCCTCATAGTAGTTTTTGCCCTTGGTTTGGAAATTATACACGTTCGTTCTGTATCAGTCAGATAACATTTGAAATACAAATGTACTATAGTAATAGCCTGTGGTTCAAACCGATGGTGTTGTGGTTAATGGGTTTCTACATACTGTTAAGTGTTGTGTGTGTGTGTGTTTATTTTTTGTTTTATTTATTTATTTACAAGTCAAGTCCTTCTTTTTATATATTTACCATAGTATGCTATTTCCTTCTATTATTTCATTGTAAAAATTGTCGTTTACTTGAGTATATATGTCAATCATGACGCCAGGCTGTGATTCAAGATTCGATCCCAGGCAACTTTTCGTAGTACATCATATGTAAAATAAGAATTTATCAATCAAAATGTTCCAATGATAAATATAAGTATTAAACGCGCAAGAATTCCTTGAACATTCAATTCCTAAATAAATTAAGACTGATGCATTATATATATATATATATATATATATATATATATATATATATATATATATATATATATATATATATATATATATATATATATATATATATATATATATATATATATATATATATATATATATATATATATCACAATTTCGCTCATCATGTAGTACATGATGGACGTGAAAATAACAGAAGGGAATTCCACCTAGGTGTCCACGATTTGCAATCTACGACAAGGCTTGTCTAGTCGCAGATGTTGTAAATCATGAACACAAGAATGTGATTTTCTTGTCCAAAAGTACGCAAAGTATGAAAGGTTTCATCTGAAAATATCACTATGCTAAGTTTCAAAGCTCTATTCCCTATTGTGTAGAAGATATAGTCAAGGTTAAAGTTCTTGAAAAGTAGGTCACACTTAAACGTCAAGGTCATTAGGTCAAAAGTCATGGTCCCAAATAAAAGATCTTATTACAAGTATTCTATATATAAAGTTCAAAATCCCTTCTCCTTTTGGTACAAAAGATACAGCCAAAGTTTAAGTTTTTGAAAACGTATAGCACCAAAGTCAAAGTCACTAGTTAAAAAATCATGGTCCCAAAGAAAAGGTCTCATCACAAGAAAACTATATGTGGAGTTTCAAAGCCTTGTACCTCTTGGTACAAACGATACAGTCAAGGTTTTGCCACAGGGTAAGAGTCACAGACAGGTCAAAAACTAGATGCCCCCGAATTACATTCCGGGGCATAAAAACGAACTTGTTTTTCTTTTTTCCATTTGTATATATAGAGATTTCTCGGATTAAATAAAGATATCTCGAATGAAATTCTAGTAGATAAATCTCTGTTCTAAATATATGCATTTGTATTTGGAAAAGAGATTAAAATTGAAGACATTTCTACTTAAGAAAATGAGATATCCCTAAATTAATTGAATATATATCAGTATCAAAAGTTGACATATCTCTATTTTAAATAGAAATCTATTTATTGTTAACAAGGTAACAAGCTGGATTTACTTACATGTATGTGTGAAAAGAAAATCCGAAAATGGCTAGGGGGAAAAACTACTATATAACACCGGCATTCTGTTCCCTAAATATTGATCAGGTGTTTAATATGACGTGGAAGTTTCTGTCTTTTAGACTCGTTATATCATTAAACTAATACATCAAAGCACTAGTTAGAACCTACGTGCATGATATACAGGTGACAGCCATGGTCGTCGACTGTTCTCCGGAAGACACATTTAAAGACATAGACTTATAATCAGTGTAAATGGCAACGACATTAAAGCTCTGTCTCGGAGAAACTGCAAAATACCGACGACTTGAATTTTGTATAACACCTCTCTGAGATTGCGTTATCTATGACTGTTTTTTAAATTTCCCAATTCATATCTGTCATCGCTTGCAAAGATTTCTTCAGCACAATGTTGCATCTGATGTCGTCATAGATAAATGTATATTGCGTTTAAGATATAAGACCCTTAAGAATATCCAAGGTCATGAAAAATCGAGCTTGTTGCAACAACTTGCCACTTGCATGACATCATCAAATAACAAATGTTCATTCCAATACTAAATACAACTTTTTAACCTTGCAACTTTTGTAATGAGGTTCTTGAATTTTACATATAACTCAAAAGAGCAAAAGAAAGAAAATAATCAATAAGAGTTATTGATTGTTACCTTTATTAAACGACACGAGAAATCATTGATGACGTTTAAGAATATAAGATTGCAATACGTCTTTTCCAAATAACAATGAGTGTATTAGATATACTGGGAATTTGAGAAGTATATATATATATATATATATATATATGTGTGTGTATATATATATATATATATATATATATCTGTGTGTATGTGTGTTTGTGTGTGTGTATGTGTGCTTGTGTGTATGTGTGTGTGTGTTTGTGTGTATGTATGTGTGTGTTTGTGTGTGTATGTATGTATGTATGTATATATGTGTGTGTAATATACATATTCTTAAGATTTCCTTGAGGGTGCTGATCACATTATCCATACAGCTTTCCGTCAATAATTTACTGCGTTCACAAAGAAAGATAAAGCCATAGTCCTAGGTTTTTCATTTGTTTAGTGACAAGTTTGAGCTATCAAAATATTCTATCTAAAAGTCGATGGTCTATTCAAAAAGATTTCAAATGACCAATTCCGACTTTATAGTCCATAATTTCTCTTTCCATGACCATAGTTTCGATGACGCATTTTCATGCCTCCATATTTATAATTCATATTTCTCCATCTTCCTAGAAATCGCTTGTCCAACTCTGGAGTGCTTCTGATAAGTTTACCGAATTTGAAATTAGAATTTCGCCATCTTCCTATGTTCCGTTTTTCATCAGGAGGTGAATCATTAAGTATATACCCGTATTCTTCCTCGGTTCTCTTATTTTGGATGGCACCATTTGCTGACTTCTGTTTGTTCATCCAGTTAAAATTTCGCCATCTGCCAAGAAACCTTTTGTCATCTTCAATATCTCCGATATCGTTTCGCTTTCCTTTTAATCTGTTGCGAATTTTTTTCATAAAAATAATGAGAGTTCATCAATGAGTATAATGAGAGTTCATCAGTGAGTATAATGAGAGTTCATCAATGAGTATAATGAGAGTTCATCAGTGAGTATAATGAGAGTTCATCAATGAGTATAATGAGAGTTCATCAGTGAGTATAATGAGAGTTCATCAATGAGTATAATGAGAGTTCATCAGTGAGTACACATTTGTCATAATAACTCAATTCATTTAATAAATAATGCTTTTTTCAATAAGTGCATATTCATTTTTTCTTTATATTGTTATAATTGATAATAAGCAGTACTATATACAGGTAATTATTTTAAAATTATTGTTATACATAAATCATTACTTATTTTATTTGAATAAATCAATTCTGTAAAAGATATACTTTTTATACCAGTTATTAAATTTTTTTTTATAAAAATTGTCATTTATAATTGATTTCTTGAGAACAGGATTGCAAAGATAAAAAATATTAAGACCAACTACGCTTACACCAAGAAGTGTATGAGAGATACTTTGCAAATACCTGTAGTTCATATTCCTCCACCTGCCAAGATGTCGTTTATCGCTTTCATGGACATCTGATGGTATACCATCGACTTGCTGTCGTAACATCTTGCCATCATCAGTCATATCCGTTAACGCCAGTACAAGGCTCTAAAAATGAATAAAATGTAGGATAAGCTATTCGTTATTAACGTCCAGTTGAAATCTTCAGATTCCTTGTTCAAAATGGTCGGAATAGATTTCAATCCAGAATATCATTCAAACGTCTGGATAAAGCGATGAAATTATTGTTAGAACTTAATCGAATATAGAATGTCCTCGGTGACTTTCATATCGCTGAACCAGCAGCTTATATGAGCGTCAATTTGCCCTCAAAACAAAGTAATTGTAATTTGAATATGCCCTGGTTTAACGTGACTGATAAGTAAATACACCATAGGTAGGTGAGGAAGGGATATTGCTTACAGAGAGAAACTTCTTTATACTGACACTGCAATTCTTACTTTTCGCTTAACCTGTTAATCTCTATTTAGAGGATTATTTATAAAATGTAAATATGTATTCTTTGATTTCATTGCGGTGGGTGGTGAATGGGGCCTGTTAACCACACCGACTGTGTGACAAATGACTCTTCAACTGACTCGTCCTCAACAGCATTACCTTTAAAATGTGTTACTGATAACGTATTTATACTTATTCCACTATTATCTTTATATCTGTGAAATCTTATTTTTCATTAAGATGATTCAGATGTTTTCCTCCGTCGTTTCATAAGGTGAAGTGTAACCATAACTGTATTAAATAACATGATTCCTAAATATGAGGTAGAATTAATGCTGTTTCCTTAATTTCAATTTCACCTGGATAGACTAAGTTATTCCGTGAATATAAGACTATTAATATGAAAATTTGTCTAAATATTAATCTATTGATATCAAACGCAATTTTTTTCAGTTATGCGCTATATTAAGTATTAAAGGATATTTTAAAAGGCACAAAAGTTTTAATCAATATCACAGAACATTTACCTGTTTTATCGATACATATCGCCACGGTAAGATTTAATACCTCGTGATGAAAAAATAAAAGAAAACTCATTATCTTCTCCCTCAGTGCATTTTGTTTTATTTTTTATCATTCACAGCCTTCGTTTCATTAATTTTCTAAAAAGAAAAACATTGCTAGGGGTTAATAATGTCTATTCTTAATTGTTGAAAACGTATTTTTATTTCTCTCAGTTTTCATCTTTCTATTCCTGCCGGACACCTGGTTCGCATTTTTATGAATATGATATTATTCGCAATACTGTCCTTTTATCAATTGACTTCGAGACGTGGTTAATCATTCGGTACTTTTTAGTTGTAAAGTGGGCGCCGGTAAACTGGCTAACCACACTAACTGAATGACATTTGTTACTTTAATTGACCGTCCTAAGTCGGTATCGTAACCGCAGCACAATCGAATATTTTTATAATGTCGTTTTTCCTTATATATTCTACTATTATCATGTTTTGTATGCATGTCCTTGGTGATTTTTGTCATACAGCTTTGTCAGATGACTTCAGTTTTCTCTTTTATATCATTCCCCATCTCATCTATACATTTTGTATCGACATCACTACATTATTATAATCTTTGGCAAACGGAACAAGAGTTGTCTAACTACCGGCCGAGTGTTCTGGGGTCTGAGATGTCTGCGTACCATGCCATATCTTATATGCAAATTCCGATTGGCTAATACTTTCAATTGTAACCGAAAGAAAGTCGTATGGACAACAGGCTAGAGCTATACATTGGTCTCCAAGGAAGTTTAATGTGTTGGAAACTAACAAGTTAAATAATTTGGAATACGATAATTCAAATTCACTTCATTTTACCGATCTGATAAATAACCTAAATGACTTTACCACTGACGAATTTTGTTCATAGAATAGTACAATGTGATTAACGTGCTTGCATGAGACGCTCATTCCTTCTCATTTAGGATTCACAAAATATCACAGTCGAATTTGCCGTTAAGTGAACTTTGAATACCTGACATTTAGCGGTACTCTTTCGAATTTGTACTCTGAAGAAATAGCGACAGAGTGAAAATATCTATCAAATATATCATTATTATACAAAGCTTTTCAACTCAAGTAATATAGCTGAAGTTACACTAACTACGAATTTAACAGACGCAATGTCTCCTTGGCAATCATAGTTTACCACAGTAGACATTGAAGGACTTTTGTAAACAATAATTGAATCTATGCTAGGAATGAGTCAGCGTATCCTGTTCGACTTGCCACACCTTCCATAAATAAATTGTAAAGAAGTTACACTAGATTATTCTGTTTGGAGAGGGCAATGCAAAAATGTTTGCCTTAAGGGTTATTATACCCTTTTTCCTGGTGTTGTGTGGCTGTGACACTTTCTACGCAGTGTTTGTTCACATTCATGTATATAAACAGTGCTGAATTACATTTCATGTGCCTGTATTTAAGGGCATTCACGACGGTTGTGGTTAGTCAAACAGGAGCACCGGGCACCTGGTGTCATCTCCGAATTTCAGGGGTCTGTGAATGTCCACAGTGGTACATTGTTGTTAGTGCCATAGTCATGTGACACCAATTACTTTCGTATTTTACATTAGACAGCATGTTCGGAATGATATCAATTGGTATATCTACAACTTGCTTCAAAAGTTATGGTCAATTTTCGGATGATACTTTTTCACTTAAGTAAAGATACATGTATGTACTAACTCATAATAGGTGAATAAGATTTACCTAACGTAACATTTCTTTTTTGATGCATGTAGGTCGAGTTTAATCTTATGGTAGTCTTAAAAGAAAATTAATTTCAAACAGGTTCTTAATAAAGATAATAGCATACACATTCATAAGCTATTTCCGTTGTTGGGAATACTATCTTACGCATACGGCGTATTCATATCTCAGTTAATACGTTATTCCAGAGCATGTTCAAATTACAATGACTTTGTTCTGAGGGCTAGACGACTTTCAGTTAAGCTACTCAACCAGGGATATATATGTGCTAGACTAGCAAAGTCACCGAGGAAATTCTACGGTCGTTACGAAACTCTCATTCGTCCATATACCTCGTTATCCAGACTTTTAAATGATATTCTGGACTGAGACCGATTCCGATCATTTTACACAGATTTGACACCTTCTGTACTAGAAGGTTACCTACTTTGACTTCTCCATATATAAATACATATGGAATTTACACGATTTGACTCTTTCTACTGGGTATATGTGACGGGTGTTGCTAGCAAGCAGGAGATGCTCACTCTCCCCGGGCACCTGCTCTCATTCCATCATAGGGGTTCACATATGCTCTTCAAGTAGATATATTTTGTTATTTTCCACTTGGTTTTCATTTTCACTGATTTTGTATGTCCTCTGGTTTCAGACTTATGGTTTGGATTTATCCATCATCTTTACATTGCATGCCTTATATTCACATAATCAAAATGTTATTCAAATGGTCTATATAATGTCGATATGTTATTTGAATTAGTTTAACTACATGGCCATTAATTTTCCATAATGGTGAAATTTAATACCGAAATCATCTGTTATGATCACATTTCTAAAACAAAAATGTGAAATTGAGCTAGCATTTTAAAGGAACCATGTGCTTGTAACAGTGGGCACCTAAACGCACACTTCCTGGAATCCGGAACGTATATTCAGCATGTTATAGAAATCAATGTAGTAAATATTGTGACACAATGAAGGGCGTCATTGTCAATTATTTGCTCCGCGCTTCTTTCATTTAATCATTATATGTAGGAAATAGGGATTAAAGATCCATAGTTCTTCTTTTGTGTCTGATAATGGGATAAAAGCCACTTTGTCTTCCCTTGCAAAACCGGTGGGAAATAAAATTTCTATTAAGGAAACAATCTTTCTAAATAGTAATAGAATATAAATATATAAAATGAAACTTGTAGCCACCAACAGTTAATTGTCTTTGTACATATACAGATTTTCATCATCAAACGTTGACCGATTTATTTGACAGCAAATCAATTAGGATAAAATGACTTGTCCTATGTAAAGAGCATGATACAATCAATGAACTATTTATGGAGGCAGTCTATGACATTTTTCAAGCCCTTATTGTTCGAATAAAATAAAAAACAAAACAAAAAATTCACCAGATATCGAGCATAAAAGTCAAATTTAAAACATAATTTGAAATATATAGTTTTATAGTATTTATGAGAGGAATTTTATCTATTTATACAAATTTATATACATTCTCTCTTTAACTAAGCATTGACAACTGACAATTGACAATTAAGTTATAACAAATATATTTGAAGTTTAAAGTTTATTTAAAGTGATATCTTACATATTTTGATTCAGTCATCAGTTTGTTATGCTGTTTGAGATGAACTTAAATGAGTTTATATAGAATGAAGGTCGGAAAAGTAATTATTCTGGGAAGCAATAGACAAAGATAAAGGAGCTATGGGCATATAATACAAACCATGCTTACACATCAGGCTTTCTAAATTAAAGTCTAAGCACTAATGATGTTTACCAAGCTTTCTCAGGAGGGGGATTTGAGCACAAACCCTCTTCAAACTGCAATCTAATAGCATTATTGTTTAGTAAACGCCATGAGTAATCAAACACTTTCAGAAAAACATTAAACAGTATTAGAGCAAACGAACGCTTCATGATACATGCATCTATTGGCAATAAACATTCTGATAAATGTGATATAAATCTTTGTTCCTAAATTAATCCTAATAGCATTGATGAAATATGGACAATTTCATAAAGTACGTTTTTCTCGATAAAGTTTTGATGTAATGTGACTGTGGCGTTTAGATTGGTATTAGCTTACATTCACATAGTTGGTAATTCAAAGAAAAATAGGAAACCAAAAGGTGTCCAAATCAAAGGAACTGTACAGAATATCTCTAGTTTGAAGTCCTAGTTATATGCCATACTTACACGGCGTCAACATACGATGCAAATAAACACATTCACTATTCAAGATATCAAATTTGACGCATAACCTACAGGGATCTAAATGAACAAGTAGACCATATATTATATGTAATACAATATTCTTTGTGCTCAATATCCATGTATTGTCAAAACATAACTTATGATATCTGGAAATATGATACGATTCCATAAAACTTACAATCAGCATTCGAGACTCAGGTGTTTATATTATTAAAAAAACAAATTTCATTAGTAGTGATGTCGTTATGAATATGTCTTTCATTCTATCAAATTTCAGATATCATAAAAGTATTAATCAGTGGTTTCCAAATTGGTCTAAGTTTTGCACCCAGTACTGTCTTACTGACAAACAGACAGACCGAGACAATACCTAAATTATTATAATAATAATAATAATAATTATTATTATTATTATTATTATTATTATTATTATTATTATTATCATCATCATCATCATCATCATCATCATCATCATCATCATCATCATCATCATCATCATTATTATTATTATTATTATTATTATTATTAATTTTATTTATGTCAGTTCATGTAGTTTCATGACTTTGTTTGCCGCAGAACTAGAACAGAATTCTAGAACTCGGGCCAATACCAGATCGACGCAATGATAATAATTATTATAGGAACAGATCGACGCCATGGTAATAATAATTATAAGAACAGATCTTGTTTTTGTTGCTTTCATTTCGGTCCTATCACGTGATTACATTTTTGGCTGTGTTTTTCAATATTGACTGGCCGAGTCTTTTTTTATTATTATTAAGTTGTCCCTTATATGTATAGATAGTTAATCTATAGTACCGATTATGGTATCATTCTCTTTCGAATATGTTATGTTGTTCAACTTTTGTCAATGACAAATAAATTTCATAAACGATTTTACAGGGAGAGTCAAATCTTAATAGAGGAAAAAGGTATTTATATTTTTCATGTTAGTACCAGACCGGTGGAAACGTCTTTGGTGATACCCCTTTGAACTGACAGTCAACAAACTAGGGTGTCAACCTGGAGGTAATAACTATAAAATTATATATAAATAACTGTCAGCTTTAGGGAGAATCAACACTTTTAAGTGATATCATGTGAAACTAGACAATGGAAACTTGAACATATGAGTCAATCACATGAAAATCCGCCGCAGAAAAACAAAGCATGAAAAAAAAAAAAAATAAAGAAAGAAGGAAAAGTTACTGACACAGCCGTATGACAGAGCTCACCATGGAAATATACAGTATATAGTATAACGATATGAAATGTATATAAGAACATCACAAATATATTCGATTATAATGCAGTTACGATACCGATGGTGTATTGGTATGTAAATAGTCATAAATAGTCAAAATATAAATATTTTTCCATAAATAGATCAAAGGTCAACAAGTGTCTCAAGTTGAGAGGTCATAGGGATATATAAATACGTACGGTAATGCAGAAAAACATCATAGTATCAAAAAACGAATTAAACAAGTAAATAAAACATTCGATTTCATTACACTATATATGATACAGACTCAGGTCAATAAACTGACGCATTGGCGTCCTTCAAAATGGTCTGTTCAACCGTTGTACTGGTCCTCAGTTCTCTCTTTTCGTGAAAAGGGTATGCCTTTCAATATTCGTAAATAAACACCCAAGACAAGTCATAGAATGAAACATAGTAAGATATAAGAATTCAAACAATAAATATGAATTTTAAAAAAAGATATAAGAATACGACAGATATATAAAATATAGATGTGACATTAACAAAACCTGCATAATCTGTTTCTCTGAAGAGCAAAGTTAGTACCATAATAAGTTATTGTGAAAAAGAGTCATCGTAGAACAAAGCTATATATGTGGCTGCATGATGAAGATACTATGTACTTTTAGAAATATTACTACCTTCCTCCTCACAAATAAGATTTCCTTGGGTATCAGTATCGCAGAATAAACTTTTAGATTCTAGAACTCGGTTCAATACCAGATCGACGCAATAATGGTAATAATTATTATAGGAAGAGATAAATTGAACGTGAACTTATATTAGCGAGGTTTATATTTTAGCGGTATTGGCGTTGCTCCTAGAATGCTAATTCATGACTTCGCATACATTATATGTAATAAATACATAAAAAATCAAGCACAACAGAACCTCGACACGAGTAAGAGATGAGCTAAATCGTGATTTTTGTTCTTTTCAAAAAGGTGGTAGGGACCATTGACATTTTAAAGCTTTAAAGCTTAGTTTACCATGTATACTGTACTTATTATATATTGATTTATTGTTAAGATTTCAAAACCTTTTTAAATAGTTATGTCATTTTAAATCCATTGAAATATCGATTCCCAAAACTTTTTAAGTGATATATACATTCAGGTTCGCATAATCATAGGACAATATAACGAACCTTAATTGCTTTGATCTACCATAAGTAATAGTGAAAGATGTAATTGAGTTCTTTTGAATTCTGTTCTGAAAAATGTATTAAAAAGATTTCTAAATATCTACTGTATTGTAGAAATTTTAATTTTTTAAAGGCTTTTTGTTTATATATCCACCAGGTTTGTAAGTTTGCCATGCCCCAAAGTCCATACGCAAAAGACAGTAAAAGGTTTACACATGACGAGGCATTAATTCGGGATTTTTTTTTTTTTTCGACTACTGGATTTCATTCAAACTATAAGTGCGTTTGAAAATAAAGTATTACTATTCATAAAATCAAATAGGAAATTTGCATTTATATTACTTTATCATATACGTGGATGGTTTTCTAAATAAGCTATTAATCAAGTTACTAGTATTTGCATACTCATTAGTTTTCAAATTATTAAATCGTTGTCAATTTTTCAAGGGCACACTTTATAATGTAGACACATTAGAAATAAAGTATTCAAAGAACAGTATGAATTCTTAATGGACCGACGTAGCTCGGTTGTTATCATGCTTGCATTTGGTTTATGATTAAGAAGAGTGTCTTGGTCCGTAACCGAGTTTTTCCAACTAGAGAGTGACCGAGAGTTTCCTATTCGCTAGAGTTTTGGTCCGTGACCGATTGTTTCCGACTAGTTAGTGTCTTGGTTCGTTACCAAGAATTTCCTACTTTTTAGTATCTTCGTTAGTTACCGAAAGTTGTCGACTCCTTAGTGTCCTGGCTTGTTTTGAGAGAGATTCTTACTTGCTAGTGTCTTGGTTCGTGGTTGAGAATTTGCAACCTGTTAGGGTCTCAATTCTTGGCCGAGTGTTTCCAACTCGATAGTGCCATGGTTCGTGACCGACAGTTTCCGACTCGTTAGTGTCCTGGTTCGTGACCGACAGTTTCCGACTCGTTTGTGTCTTGGTTCGTGGCTGACAGCTTCTGACTCATTAGTGTCTTGGTTCGATGTCGAGAGGATCCCAAACATTGGTGTCTTGGTTGGTGACTCGTTAGCGTCTTCGTTAGTTGAACGAAAAGTTGACTCATTAGTGTGTTTTAGCTCGTTTTAAGAAATTTTCTGACTTGTAAGTGTCTTGGTAGGTGGTCGAGAAATTCCAACTTGTTAGGGTCTCAATTCTTGGCCGAACGTTTCCGACCTACTGGTGTTTTGGTTCATGACCGAGAGTTTCCGACTCTTTAGTGTTTTTGTTCTTGGCCAACAGTTTCCGACTCGTTAGTATCTTTTTCGCAGCTTACAGACTCCGACTCGTTAGTATCTTGGTCCGTGACCGAGAGTTTCGTAATCGTTAGTGTTTTGGTCCGTGGCCGAGTGTTCTGACTAGTTAGCGTCTTGGTTCGAGATCGAGAATTTCCGACTCGTTTGTGACTCGTTTTGTGGCCGACAGTTTCTTACTCGTTAGTGTTTTGTGCAGCCGAGGGTTCCCTACTCGTTAGTGACTTGGTTTGCGGCCGAGGGTTTCCTACTCGTTAGCGTCTTTGTTCGTGGCTGAAGGTCTCCGATTCGTTATTTTCCTAGGCCGTGGAAAAATGTCTTTGTTCGATGCCAAAATCCCCGATTAGTAAGTGTCCTCCGACTCGTTAGTGTCTTGTTCTTGGCCGAGAGTTTCCGACTCGTTGTTTTCTTGGTTCGATACCGAGAGTTTCCTACTAGTTAGTGTCTTGTTTAGTGACTGAGTATTTCTCTGAGTAGTGAGTGTCTTTGCTCTGGTCGACAGTTTCCGATTGGTTAGTGTCTTTGTTCTTGGTCAAAGGTTTCCGAATCGGAAACATATTGGTTCGTTTGCGTCAAAGATAAGGTTGAAAAATAAACAAAACCATATCTTCATTTTATTATAACAGTGACCTGATCGCACGAAATATACGTTCATAACATCAACAAATCAATATTTTATTCCACATTTATCCCTACTACTAAATAATTTAAAATGCACATAAGAGATTTATCTCCGTTGGATTGTAAATGTGTCTATGCATATAAATAGCATAATAATACTAAATTCACTGAATTCCATTTTTAATACTGTACACATAATATTCATAATAACGGTTTCCTACCTTACAAACTCATATGTGTAATACATGAAAATATGTTACGTGTAACTGTAAACGAAAATAAAAATGATACTCATCACTTGCTCTGATCATTGTGTGATGACTCTTGTCTTCATTTACAACATTTGACTTTTAAAATGTTAAAACATACTACGAAAAGATGTGCTGCAGATCTCTTTATTTGTCTGTAGCATATTTACAGATATTCACATTGCACTGGTTTATTTTAAATATTACGAACTTTATACTTTTAAAATATTTCGAACTTCCTATTTAGAATTTTGTAGCAGTTTTGGTAATTATTAATCCCTAGAAATTTGTTATCATAAAAAACGACATATCATTTGTTTGAAATCCGAAGGAAATATTGATTTAATACGATTTCACTCTCTAAGACCGCTCTTCAAAGTTTGCTTGTAAACGTAATGAATTACAAAAGCTATGTATTTCGAGGTGTCCATTTTACAGATTTATTTAGTAAAATTAGAAAGATCATCAAAATTTAATTTAACGTATTTAATATTCTATATAAATCAAACCAAAAAATAACCACTATGGTGATCGTGATGTTCATCATGAATGATAAAATGGAGTTTATCGTCTACAAAAAGTCTTTCAATTCATTCCCGTTCAGAGTGTGTAATTTACGTCAAATTAATGAATCAAACAGTAATGAAAGACAAACAATTTTGCTAGAAACTTCGTAAATGGCTTTTTTTTTAATTTCTCCAAATTCGAAGAGACTTGCAATATCGTTTACTAATGCAGAAAATAACTCAGAATTTTTGTGGAATGCGAAAGAAATAATCACTTTATAAAACAAAATCGTACATAGAATGTACGAGACATGTTGAAGTAATGTTGTAATTTGAAAATGGTCTGCTATTTCATAAGGGGTATTTCAGCGCATAGAGCTAGTACGCAGTATTGATATTACTGTCATGTTCTAATTTTTTAATTTACTTGGGGGTGGTAAATACAAAAATTAGAACATGACAACTAAGTAAATCAAAAAATTAGAACATGATATTACGAACTGATATGATGAATTTTCACTAGAAATATGGTGAACAATAAAGAAATCGCACTTTATTTTCGTGAATTCCCACATTTATTATGCACAAAGTTTTTATTATTGTGATGTTTGTTTTCAGAACAAAGCAAAACTGAATAAATTGAAAAATAGCGTGTATGTATAAAACTTTGGAGTAAAGTAATCATTCTTACCTTAGAATCCATTAATGATACACTAGCCAAAACCACGAAAACCAGGCAGATACCCATTCTTTTAAAATGATACGTTTTCTTAAAGGATATCTTTCAACGATGTATATATATATTCTAATTGTCTATTAGCCCGTCCCTCTCTAATTCAAGAATAATATATTCAAAAGGACTGCCTCTTTCCATGAGAAACAATAACATCTGAAGTGTTGTTTGATGATATCCAATGCTTCAACGATATTGGAGGAAAGCAATGCGTGTCAACCCCCTCAATTCTGTGTTCTAAATTAATGAAAATCGATGAAATCGATGAAAGAAGAATTATCTTTCAGACTATTTAATGAGATTTCATATACTTTGTTCCATTGTATTTTGATCAAACGTTGAACTTTTGTAAATAATTTATATTTCAAACTTTCCGAATCTGATCTGGGTTGTGTATAATATTAGAAATATATACAACAGTTTATATTTTCTTCCTATTACAACGACATTGTCTTTGCAAGGAGAGGATTTTAATAATAAAAAAAAACTTAAGTTGAAGGCTATATCACACAGTTACGAGATGGAGCTACGAATTACAATGGCAGCTGGCGAATTAGATCTCCCAGTTGTCTGCGATGTCTGATGATGATGGGGATATTCATTCCACTCCTGCTTCAGTTCTCTTCCACATTACTCGAGTTTTCTTCCATATTGATATTTCAGCAGTTTCGAGCATTATTAGGGTAACAATAGCTCCATAATCCTCTCGGTTCGGTCTGATTTCCAGATATGTGGAGTGAACAACCTAGTCAAATTTGATATTTGTCAAATGTAAATGGCCTGCTGTTGTTTTGTTCATAATGAAATTTCTCTATGTGGTAAATGGTGAAATTTATTATTCATAATGAAAACATCATTTCAGATGTAAAAAAATTTTAATGGTATTCTTTCACAATAAACATTAATTTCATAATCTTGTAAATCAAATCAAGCGTATTATGGTTTTGTTTTGAAATTGTTGTCTTTGTATAATTAGTTACATATTTACTTAGTGTCCTGATATGGAAAATACATGGTATGAAAACAAACCCCGTATCGGGCGAGGCGAGCTTCTTTTCTTTTTTTTTCGCACCAAGTTATTTTCCGTAACAGGTCACCAACTAACTATAAAACGAATCTATTACGTCGAAGACATTTAACTGTAAGTGGGGATCTTTATCATACAACTTATCTTATAGCTTATGCCGTCTGCCGAACTATATATATATATATATATATATATATATATATATATATATATATATATATATATATATATATATATATATATATATATATATATATATATATATATATATATATATACATATATATATATATATATACCTGTGTGTGTGTGTGTGTGTGTGTGTGTGTCTGAACAGCCGGATTGTTAGATCGTGTGACAGGAGTACAGCCGGATTGTTAAATCGTTTGATAGGTGTACAGCAGGATTCTTAGATCGTGTGACAGGTGCATTGGCGGATTGTTAGATCGTGTGACAGGTGTACAACCGGATTGTTAGTACGTGTGACAGACGTACAACCGGATTGTTAGTACGTGTGACAGACGTACAGTCGGATGGTTAGATCGTGTGAGAGGTGTACAACCGGATTGTTAGATACTGTGACAGATGTACAGCCGGATTGTTGGATCGTGTGACAGATGTACAGCCGGTTAATTAGATCGTGTGGCAGGTGTACAGCCGAATTGTCAGATCGTATGACAAGCGTAAAGCGCATTGTTAGATCGTGTAACAGGTGTTCAAACCGATTGTTGGATCGTGTGACAGGTGTACAGCCGGTTAATTAGATCGTATGACAGGTGTACGACCGAATTGTTAAATCGTGTGGCAGGTGTATAGTTCGTTTATTCGATCGTGTGACAGGTATACACCGGAATTGTTAGATCGTGTGACAGGTGTACAGCCGGAATGTTAGTACGTGTGACAGGCGTATAGCCGGATTGTTAGATCTTGTGAAAGGTGTACAGGCGGACTGTTAGATCGTGTGACAGGTGTACAGCCGTGTACAGCCGGATTGTTAGATCGTGTGACAGGTTGTACAGCCGGATTGTTATGTCGTTTGATAGGTGTACAGTCGGATATTTAGATCGTATGACAGGTGTACAGCCGGATTGATAGTACGTGTGACAGGCGTACAGCCGAATTGTTAGATCGTGTGAGAGGTGTACAGCCTGATTGTTATATCGTGTGATAGGTGTACAGCCGGATTGTTAGATCGTGTGAGAGGTGTACAACCGGATTGTTAGATCATGTGACAGGCGTACAGTCGGATCTTTAGATCGTGTGGGAGGTGTACAACCGGATTGTTAGATCATGTGACAGGCATGCAGACGGATTGATAGATCGTGTGATAGGTGTACATCCGGATTGCCAGATCGTATTTCAGGCGTACAGCCGGATTGTTCGATCGTGTGATAGGCGTACAGCCGAATTGTAAGATCGTGTGACAGGTGTACAACCAGATTGTTAGATCGCGTGAGAGGTGCATTGGCGGATTGTTAGATCGTGTGACAGGTGTACAACCGGATTGTTAGTACGTGTGACAGACGTACAGTCGGATGGTTAGATCGTGTGAGAGGTGTACAACCGGATTGTTAGATACTGTGACAGATGTACAGCCGGATTGTTGGATCGTGTGACAGATGTACAGCCGGTTAATTAGATCGTGTGACAGGTGTACAGCCGAATTGTCAGATCGTATGACAAGCGTAAAGCCGCATTGTTAGATCGTGTAACAGGTGTTCAAACCGATTGTTGGATCGTGTGACAGGTGTACAGCCGGTTAATTAGATCGTATGACAGGTGTACGACCGAATTGTTAAATCGTGTGGCAGGTGTATAGTTCGTTTATTCGATCGTGTGACAGGTGTACACCGGAATTGTTAGATCGTGTGACAGGTGTACAGCCGGAATGTTAGTACGTGTGACAGGCGTATAGCCGGATTGTTAGATCTTGTGAAAGGTGTACAGGCGGACTGTTAGATCGTGTGACAGGTGTACAGCCGTGTACAGCCGGATTGTTAGATCGTGTGACAGGTTGTACAGCCGGATTGTTATGTCGTTTGATAGGTGTACAGTCGGATATTTAGATCGTATGACAGGTGTACAGCCGGATTGATAGTACGTGTGACAGGCGTACAGCCGAATTGTTAGATCGTGTGAGAGGTGTACAGCCTGATTGTTATATCGTGTGATAGGTGTACAGCCGAATTGTTAGATCGTGTGAGAGGTGTACAACCGGATTGTTAGATCATGTGACAGGCGTACAGTCGGATATTTAGATCGTGTGGGAGGTGTACAACCGGATTGTTAGATCATGTGACAGGCATGCAGACGGATTGATAGATCGTGTGATAGGTGTACATCCGGATTGCCAGATCGTATTTCAGGCGTACAGCCGGATTGTTCGATCGTGTGATAGGCGTACAGCCGAATTGTAAGATCGTGTGACAGGTGTACAACCAGATTGTTAGATCGCGTGTCAGGTATACAGCCGGATTCTTGTATCGAGTGACAGGCGAACAACCGAATTGTTAGATCGTAACAGGTCTACAGTCGGATTGTTAAATCGTGTGACAAATATACAGCGGGATTGTTAGATCGTGTGACAGGTGTACAGCCAAATTCTTAGTTCGTTTGAGAGGTGTACAGTCGGATTGTCCGATCGTATGACAGGTGTACAGCCGGATTGTAAGTTCGTGTGAGAGGTGTACAGCCGGATTGTTATATCATGCGTGACAACCGTACCACCGGATTGTTAGACTGTGTGACAGTTGCACAGCCCGATTGTTCATACGTGTGACAGCCGTACACTCGGATTGTTAGACCATGTGAAAGGTGTACAGACGGATTGTTAGATCGTGAGACAGGTGTACAGCCGGACTTTTAAATCGTGTGACAGGTGTACAGCCGGATTGTTAGATGGTGAGACAGGTGTACAGACGGACTTTTAAATCGTATGACAGGTGTACAGCCGGAATGTTAGATCGTGTGACAAGTGTACAGCCAGATTGTTAAATCGTGTGACAAGTGTACAGTTGGTTAATGAGATCGTGTAACAGATGTACGGCCGAATTGTTACTTCGCGTGAAAGGTGTACATCTGGATTGTTAGATCGCGTGACAGGTGTACAGCCGGATTGTTAGTACGTGTGTCAGGCGTACAATCGGATTGTTAGATCGTGTGGAAGGTGTACAACCGGATTGTCAGATCGTGTGACAGGTTTACTGCCGGATTGTTCAATCGAGTCCCATGTGTACGGCCGGATTGTTACATCATGTGACAGGCATGCAGACGGATTGATAGATCGTATGATAGGTGTACAGCTGCATTTTCAGATCGTATGACAGGCGTACAGCCGGATTGTTAGATCGTGTGGCAGGTGTTCAACCGGATTGTTAGATCGTGTGACAGGTATACAGCCGGATAATTGGATCGCTTGACAGGTGTACAGTCGAATTGTTAGATCGTGTGACAGGTGTACAGTTGGTTTATTCGATCGTGTGACAGGTGTACAGCTGAATTGTTAGTTCGTATGACAGGTGCACAGCAGGGATGTTAGATCGTGTGACAAGTGCACAGCCGGATTGTTAGTACGTGTGACAGGTGTACAGCCAGATTGTTAGATCGTGTGAAAGGTGTACAGGCGGATTGTTAGATTATGTGACAGGTGTACAGCCGGTTAATTAGATCGTGTAAAAGGTGTACAGGCGGATTGTTAGATTATGTGACAGGTGTACAGCCGGATTGTCAGATCGTGTGACAGGTGTACAGTCGGATTTTTAAAATCGTTTGATAGTTGTTTAGCCAGATAATTAGATCGTGAGACAAGTGTACCGCCGGATTGTTAGATCGTGTGACAAAGTGTACAGTTGGTTAATTAGATCGTTTAACAGATGTACAGCCGAATTGAAAGTAGGCGTGAAAGGTGTACATTCGGATTGTTAGTACGTGTGACAGGCGTACAGTCGGATTGTTAGATCGTGTGACAGGTGTACAGCCGGATTGTTAGATCGTGTGACAGGTGTACAGCCGGATTGTTATGTCGTTTGATAGGTGTACAGTCGGATATTTAGATCGTATGACAGGTGTACAGCCGGATTGATAGTACGTGTGACAGGCGTACAGCCGAATTGTTAGATCGTGTGAGAGGTGTACAGCCTGATTGTTATATCGTGTGATAGGTGTACAGCCGGATTGTTAGATCGTGTGAGAGGTGTACAACCGGATTGTTAGATCATGTGACAGGCATGCAGACGGATTGATAGATCGTGTGATAGGTGTACATCCGGATTGCTAGATCGTATTTCAGGCGTACAGCCGGATTGTTCGATCGTGTGATAGGCGTACAGCCGAATTGTTAGATCATGTGAAAGGTGTACAGGCGGATTGTTAGATTATGTGACAGGTGTACAACCGGTTAATTAGATCGTGTAAAAGGTGTACAGGCGGATTGTTAGATTATGTGACAGGTGTACAGCCGGATTGTCAGATCGTGTGACAGGTGTACTGTCGGATTTTTAAAATCGTTTGATAGTTGTTTAGCCAGATAATTAGATCGTGAGACAAGTGTACCGCCGGATTGTTAGATCGTGTGACAAAGTGTACAGTTGGTTAATTAGATCGTTTAACAGATGTACAGCCGAATTGAAAGTAGGCGTGAAAGGTGTACATTCGGATTGTTAGTACGTGTGACAGGCGTACAGTCGGATTGTTAGATCGTGTGACAGGTGTACAGCCGGATTGTTAGATCGTGTGACAGGTGTACAGCCGGATTGTTATGTCGTTTGATAGGTGTACAGTCGGATATTTAGATCGTATGACAGGTGTACAGCCGGATTGATAGTACGTGTGACAGGCGTACAGCCGAATTGTTAGATCGTGTGAGAGGTGTACAGCCTGATTGTTATATCGTGTGATAGGTGTACAGCCGGATTGTTAGATCGTGTGAGAGGTGTACAACCGGATTGTTAGATCATGTGACAGGCATGCAGACGGATTGATAGATCGTGTGATAGGTGTACATCCGGATTGCTAGATCGTATTTCAGGCGTACAGCCGGATTGTTCGATCGTGTGATAGGCGTACAGCCGAATTGTTAGATCGTGTGAAAGGTGTACAGGCGGATTGTTAGATTATGAGACAGGTGTACAGCCGCTTAATTAGATCGTGTAAAAGGTGTACAGGCGGATTGTTAGATTATGTGACAGGTGTACAGCCGGATTGTCAGATCGTGTGACAGGTGTACAGTCGGATTTTTAAAATCGTTTGATAGTTGTTTAGCCAGATAATTAGATCGTGAGACAAGTGTACCGCCGGATTGTTAGATCGTGTGACAAAGTGTACAGTTGGTTAATTAGATCGTTTAACAGATGTACAGCCGAATTGAAAGTAGGCGTGAAAGGTGTACATTCGGATTGTTAGTACGTGTGACAGGCGTACAGTCGGATTGTTAGATCGTGTGACAAAGTGTACAGTTGGTTAATTAGATCGTTTAACAGATGTACAGCCGAATTGAAAGTAGGCGTGAAAGGTGTACATTCGGATTGTTAGTACGTGTGACAGGCGTACAGTCGGATTGTTAGATCGTGTGACAGGTGTACAGCCGGATTGTTAGATCGTGTGACAGGTGTACAGCCGGATTGTTATGTCGTTTGATAGGTGTACAGTCGGATATTTAGATCGTATGACAGGTGTACAGCCGGATTGATAGTACGTGTGACAGGCGTACAGCCGAATTGTTAGATCGTGTGAGAGGTGTACAGCCTGATTGTTATATCGTGTGATAGGTGTACAGCCGGATTGTTAGATCGTGTGAGAGGTGTACAACCGGATTGTTAGATCATGTGACAGGCATGCAGACGGATTGATAGATCGTGTGATAGGTGTACATCCGGATTGCTAGATCGTATTTCAGGCGTACAGCCGGATTGTTCGATCGTGTGATAGGCGTACAGCCGAATTGTTAGATCGTGTGAAAGGTGTACAGGCGGATTGTTAGATTATGAGACAGGTGTACAGCCGCTTAATTAGATCGTGTAAAAGGTGTACAGGCGGATTGTTAGATTATGTGACAGGTGTACAGCCGGATTGTCAGATCGTGTGACAGGTGTACAGTCGGATTTTTAAAATCGTTTGATAGTTGTTTAGCCAGATAATTAGATCGTGAGACAAGTGTACCGCCGGATTGTTAGATCGTGTGACAAAGTGTACAGTTGGTTAATTAGATCGTTTAACAGATGTACAGCCGAATTGAAAGTAGGCGTGAAAGGTGTACATTCGGATTGTTAGTACGTGTGACAGGCGTACAGTCGGATTGTTAGATCGTGTGACAGGTGTACAGCCGGATTGTTAGATCGTGTGACAGGTGTACAGCCGGATTGTTATGTCGTTTGATAGGTGTACAGTCGGATATTTAGATCGTATGACAGGTGTACAGCCGGATTGATAGTACGTGTGACAGGCGTACAGCCGAATTGTTAGATCGTGTGAGAGGTGTACAGCCTGATTGTTATATCGTGTGATAGGTGTACAGCCGGATTGTTAGATCGTGTGAGAGGTGTACAACCGGATTGTTAGATCATGTGACAGGCATGCAGACGGATTGATAGATCGTGTGATAGGTGTACATCCGGATTGCTAGATCGTATTTCAGGCGTACAGCCGGATTGTTCGATCGTGTGATAGGCGTACAGCCGAATTGTTAGATCGTGTGAAAGGTGTACAGGCGGATTGTTAGATTATGTGACAGGTGTACAGCCGGTTAATTAGATCGTGTAAAAGATGTACAGGCGGATTGTTAGATTATGTGACAGGTGTACAGCCGGATTGTCAGATCGTGTGACAGGTGTACAGTCGGATTTTTAAAATCGTTTGATAGTTGTTTAGCCAGATAATTAGATCGTGAGACAAGTGTACCGCCGGATTGTTAGATCGTGTGACAAAGTGTACAGTTGGTTAATTAGATCGTTTAACAGATGTACAGCCGAATTGAAAGTAGGCGTGAAAGGTGTACATTCGGATTGTTAGTACGTGTGACAGGCGTACAGTCGGATTGTTAGATCGTGTGACAGGTGTACAGCCGGATTGTTAGATCGTGTGACAGGTGTACAGCCGGATTGTTATGTCGTTTGATAGGTGTACAGTCGGATATTTAGATCGTATGACAGGTGTACAGCCGGATTGATGGTACGTGTGACAGGCGTACAGCCGAATTGTTAGATCGTGTGAGAGGTGTACAGCCTGATTGTTATATCGTGTGATAGGTGTACAGCCGGATTGTTAGATCGTGTGAGAGGTGTACAACCGGATTGTTAGATCATGTGACAGGCATGCAGACGGATTGATAGATCGTGTGATAGGTGTACATCCGGATTGCTAGATCGTATTTCAGGCGTACAGCCGGATTGTTCGATCGTGTGATAGGCGTACAGCCGAATTGTAAGATCGCGTGTCAGGTGTACAGCCGGATTCTTGTATCGTGTGACAGGCGAACAACCGAATTGTTAGATCGTAACAGGTCTACAGTCGGATTGTTAAATCGTGTGACAAATATACAGCGGGATTGTTAGATCGTGTGACAGGTGTAGAGCCAAATTCTTAGTTCGTTTGAGAGGTGCACAGTCGGATTGTCCGATCGCATGACAGGTGTACAGCCGGATTGTAAGTTCGTGTGAGAGGTGTACAGCCGGATTGTTATATCATGTGACAACCGTACCACCGGATTGTTAGATTGTGTGACAGTTGTACAGACCAATTGTTCATACGTGTGACAGCCGTACACTCGGATTGTTAGACCACGTGAAAGGTGTACAGACAGATTGTTAGATCGTGAGACAGGTGTACAGTTGGTTAATGAGATCGTGTAACAGATGTACTGCCGAATTGTTAGTTCGCGTGAAAGGTGTACATCCGGATTGTTAGATCGTGTGGAAGGTGTACAACCGGATTGTTAGATCGTGTGACAAGTGTACAGCCAGATTATTAAATCGTGTGACAAGTGTACAGTTGGTTAATGAGATCGGGTAACAGATGTACGGCCGAATTGTTAGTTCGCGTGAAAGGTTTGCCAGGCGTACAGTCGGATTGTTAGATCGTGTGGAAGGTGTACAACCGGATTGTCAGATCGTGTGACAGGTTTACTGCCGGATTGTTCAATCGAGTCACAGGTGTACAGCCGGATTTTTACATCATGTGACAGGCATGCAGACGGATTGATAGATCGTATGATAGGTGTACAACTGCATTTTCAGATCGTATGACAGGCGTACAGCCGGATTGTTATATCGTGTGGCAGGTGTTCAACCGGATTGTTAGATCGTGTGACAGGTATACAGCCGGATAATTGGATCGCTTGACAGGTGTACAGTCGAATTGTTAGATCGTGTGACAGGTGTACAGTTGGTTTATTCGATCGTGTGACAGGTGCACAGCTGAATTGTTAGTTCGTATGAGAGGTGCACAGCAGGAATGTTGGATCGTGTGACAAGTGCACAACCGGATTGTTAGTACGTGTGACAGGTGTACAGCCGGATTTTTAGATCGTGTGAAAGGTGTACAGGCGGATTGTTAGATTGTGTGACAGGTGTACAGCCGGATTGTCAGATCGTGTGACAGGTGTACAGTCGGATTTTTAAAATCGTTTGATAGTTGTTCAGCCAGATAATTAGATCGTGAGACAAGTGTACCGCCGGATTGTTAGATCGTGTGACAAAGTGTACAGTTGGTTAATTAGATCGTGTAAAAGATGTACAGCCGAATTGAAAGTAGGCGTGAAAGGTGTACATTCGGATTGTTACATGCTGTGACAGGTGTACAACCGGATTGTTAGTACGTGTGACAGGCGTACAGTCGGATTGTTAGATCGTGTGACAGGTGTACAGGCGGATTGTCAGATCGTGTAACAGGTGTACAGCCAGATTGTTCCATCGAGTAACAGGTGTACAGCCGGATTATTACATCATGTGACAGGCATGCAGACGGATTGATAGATCGTGTGACAGGTGTACAGCCAGATAATTAGGTCGCGAGACAGGTGTACAGCCGAATTGTTAGATCGTGTGACAGGCGTACAGCCGGATTGTTAGATCGTGTTATTGGTGTACAGCCGGATTGTTAAATCGTTTGATAGGTTTGCAGCCGGATAATTAGATCGTGTGACAGGTGTATAGCCGGATTGTTTAATCGTGTGACAGGTGTACAGTTGGTTAATTAGATCATGTGACAAGTGTACAGCCGAATAGTTAGTTCGTGTGAGAGGTATTCAGCCGGATTGTTGGATCGTGTGACAGGTGTACAGCTGGATTGTTAAATGGGTTTGATAGGTGAACAGCCGGATAACTGAATCGTGTGACAAATGTACAGCCGGATTGTTAAATCGTGTGACAGGTGTACAACCGGATTGTTAGTACGTGTGCCAGGCGTACAGTCGGATTCTTAGATCGTGTGGGAGGTGTACAACCGGATTGTCAGATCGTGTGACAGGTTTACTGCCGGATTGTTCCATCAAGTCACAGGTGTACAGCCGGATTGTTACATCATGTGACAGGCATGCAGACGGATTGATAGATCGTATGATAGGTGTACAGCTGCATTTTCAGATCGTCTGACAGGCGTACATCCGGATTGTTAGATAGTGTGGCAGTTGTTCAAACGGATTGTTAGATCGTGTGACAGGTATACAGCCGGATAATTGGATCCCTTGGCAGTTGTACAGTCGAATTGTTAGATCGTGTGACAGGTGTACAGTTGGTTTATTCGACCGTGTGACAGGTGTACAGCCGAATTGTTAGTTCGTATGAGATGTGCACAGCAGGGATGGTAGATCCTGTGACAAGTGTACAGCCGGATTGTTAGTACGTGTGACAGGTGTACAGCCAGATTGTTAGATCGTGTGAAAGGTGTACAGGCGGATTGTTAGTTTGTGTCAGGTGTACAGCCGGATTGTCAGATTGTGTGACAGGTGTACAGTCGGATTTTTAAAATCCTTTGATAGTTGTTCAGCCAGATAATTAGATCGTGAGACAAGTGTACCGCCGGATTGTTAGATCGTGTGACAAAGTGTACAGTTGGTTAATTAGATCGTGTAACAGATGTACAGCCGAATTGAAAGTACGCGAGAAAGGTGTACATCCGGATTGTTAGATGGTATGACAGGTGTACAACCGGATTGTTAGTACGTGTGAAAGGCGTACAGTCGGATTGTCAGATCGTGTGGGAGGTGTACAGGCGGATTGTCAGATCGTGTGCCAGGTGTATAGCCGGATTGTTCCATCGAGTAACAGGTGTACAGCCGGATTGTTGCATAATGTGACAGGCATGCAGACGGATTGATAGATCGTACGATAGGTGTACAGCTGCATTTTCTGATCGTATAACAGGCGTACAGCCGGATTGTTAGATCGTATGGCAGGTGTTTAAACGGATTAGTAGATCGTGTGACAGGTTTACTGCCGGATTGTTCCATCAAGTCACAGGTGTACAGCCGGATTGTTACATCATGTGACAGGCATGCAGACGGATTGATAGATCGTATGATAGGTGTACAGCTGCATTTTCAGATCGTCTGACAGGCGTACATCCGGATTGTTAGATACTGTGGCAGTTGTTCAAACGGATTGTTAGATCGTGTGACAGGTATACAGCCGGATAATTGGATCCCTTGGCAGTTGTACAGTCGAATTGTTAGATCGTGTGACAGGTGTACAGTTGGTTTATTCGACCGTGTGACAGGTGTACAGCCGAATTGTTAGTTCGTATGAGATGTGCACAGCAGGGATGGTAGATCCTGTGACAAGTGTACAGCCGGATTGTTAGTACGTGTGACAGGTGTACAGCTGGATTGTTAGATCGTGTGAAAGGTGTACAGGCGGATTGTTAGTTTTTGTCAGGTGTACAGCCGGATTGTCAGATTGTGTGACAGGTGTACAGTCGGATTTTTAAAATCGTTTGATAGTTGTTCAGCCAGATAATTAGATCGTGAGACAAGTGTACCGCCGGATTGTTAGATCGTGTGACAAAGTGTACAGTTGGTTAATTAGATCGTGTAACAGATGTACAGCCGAATTGAAAGTACGCGAGAAAGGTGTACATCCGGATTGTTAGATGGTATGACAGGTGTACAACCGGATTGTTAGTATGTGTGAAAGGCGTACAGTCGGATTGTCAGATCGTGTGACAGGTGTACAGGCGGATTGTCAGATCGTGTGCCAGGTGTATAGCCGGATTGTTCCATCGAGTAACAGGTGTACAGCCGGATTGTTGCATAATGTGACAGGCATGCAGACGGATTGATAGATCGTACGATAGGTGTACAGCTGCATTTTCTGATCGTATAACAGGCGTACAACCGGATTGTTAGATCGTATGGCAGGTGTTCAAACGGATTAGTAGATCGTGTGACAGGTGTACAGCCGGATAATTAGATCGCGAGACAGGTGTACAGCCGAATTGTTAGATCATGTGACAGGTGTATAGTTGCTTTATTCGATCGTGTAACAGGTGTACAGCCGGATTGTTAGATAGTGTGACAGGTGTACAGCCGGATTGTTAAATCGTTTGATAGGTTTGCAGCCGGATAATTAGATCGTGTGACAGGTGTATATCCGGATTGTTTAATCATGTGACAGGTGTACAGTTCGTTAATTAGATCGTATGACAAGTGTACAGCCGAATTGTTAGTTCGTGTGAGAGGTGTTCAGACGGATTGTTAAATCGTGTGACAAGCGTACAGCCGGATTGTTAGTACGTGTAACAGGTGTACAGGCGGATTGTTAGATCGTGTGACAGGTGTACAGCCGGATTGTTAGATCGTGTGACAGGTGTACAGTCGGATTGTTAGATCGTGTGGGAGGTGTACAGGCGGATTGTAAGATCGTGTGACAGGTGTATAGCCGGATTGTTAGATAGTGTGACAGGTGTACAGCCGGATTGTTAAATCGTTTGATAGGTTTGCAGCCGGATAATTAGATCGTGTGACAGGTGTATATCCGGATTGTTTAATCATGTGACAGGTGTACAGTTCGTTAATTACATCGTATGACAAGTGTACAGCCGAATTGATAGTTCGTGTGAGAGGTGTTCAGACGGATTGTTAAATCGTGTGACACGTGTACAGCCGAATTGTTAAATCGCTTTGATAGGTGTTCAGCCGGATTGTTAAATTGTGTGACAGGTGTACAGCCGGATTGTTAAATCGTGTGACAGGTGTACAGGCGGATTGTTAGATCGTGTGACAGGTGTACAGCCGGATTGTTAGATCGTGTGACAGGTGTACAGCCGGATTTTAAAATCGTTTGATAGGTGTACAGCCGGACAATTAGATCGTGTGTCAATTGTACCGCCGGATTGTTAAATCATGTGACAGATGTACAGTTGGTTTATTAGATTGTGTGACAGATGTACAGCCGAATTGTTAGTTCATGTGACAGGCGTACATGTAGAGCCGGATTTTTAGATCATGTGATTAGTGTACACCCGGATTGTTAGAACGTGTGACAGGTGCACAACCGTATTGTTAGATCGTGTGACAGGTGTACACTCGGATTTTTAAAATCGTTTGATAGTTCTTCAGCCAGATGATTAGATCGTGTGACAAGTGTACCGCCGGATTGTTAGATCGTGTGACAAAGTGTACAGTTGGTTAATTAGATCGTGTAACAGATGTACAGCCGAATTGAAAGTACGCGTGAAAGCTGTGCATCCGGATTGTTAGATGTTATGACAGGTGTACAACCGGATTGTTAGTACGTGTGCCAGGCGTACAGTCGGATTGTTAGATCGTGTGGGAGGTGTACAGGCGGATTGTAAGATCGTGTGAAAGGTGTTTAGCCGGATTGTTAGATCGTGTTATTGGTGTACAGCCGGATTGTTAGATCGTGTGACAGGTGTACAGTCGGATTTTTAAAATCGTTTGATAGTTGTTCAGCCAGATAATCAGATCGTGAGACAAGTGTACCGCCGAATTGTTAGATCGTGTGACAAAGTGTACAGTTGGTTAATTAGATCGTGTAACAGATGTACAGCCGAATTGAAAGTACGCGTGACAGGCGTACAGTCGGATTGTTAGATCGTGTGACAGGTGTACAGGCGGATTGTCAGATCGTGTGACAGGTGTATAGCCGGATTGTTCCATCGAGGAACAGGTGTACAGCCGGATTGTTACATCATGTGACAGACATGCAGACGGATTGATAGATCGTACGATAGGTGTACAGCTGCATTTTCTGATCGTATAACAGGCGTACAGCCGGATTGTTAGATCGTGTGGCAGGTGTTTAACCGGATTTGTAGATCGTGTGACAGGTGTACAGCCGGATTGTTAGATCGTGTTATTGGTGTACAGCCGGATTGTTAAATCGTTTGATAGGTTTGCAGCCGGATAATTAGATCGTGTGACAGGTGTATATCCGGATTGTTTAATCATGTGACAGGTGTACAGTTCGTTAATTAGATCGTATGACAAGTGTACAGCCGAATTGTTAGTTCGTGTGAGAGGTGTTCAGACGGATTGTTAAATCGTGTGACAAGCGTACAGCCGGATTGTTAGTACGTGTAACAGGTGTACAGGCGGATTGTTAGATCGTGTGACAGGTGTACAGCCGGATTGTTAGATCGTGTGACAGGTGTACAGTCGGATTGTTAGATCGTGTGGGAGGTGTACAGGCGGATTGTAAGATCGTGTGACAGGTGTATAGCCGGATTGTTAGATAGTGTGACAGGTGTACAGCCGGATTGTTAAATCGTTTGATAGGTTTGCAGCCGGATAATTAGATCGTGTGACAGGTGTATATCCGGATTGTTTAATCATGTGACAGGTGTACAGTTCGTTAATTAGATCGTATGACAAGTGTACAGCCGAATTGTTAGTTCGTGTGAGAGGTGTTCAGACGGATTGTTAAATCGTGTGACACGTGTACAGCCGAATTGTTAAATCGCTTTGATAGGTGTTCAGCCGGATTGTTAAATTGTGTGACAGGTGTACAGCCGGATTGTTAAATCGTGTGACAGGTGTACAACCGAATTCTTAAATCGTTTTGATAGGTGAACAGCCGGATAGTTAAATCGTGTGACAAATGTACATCCGTATTGTTAAATCGTGTGACAGGTATACAGTTGGTTTATTGGATCGTGTGACAGGTGTACAACCGAATTGTTAGTTCGTATGAGAGGTGCACAGCCGGATTGTTAGACCGTGTGACAAGCGTACAGCCGGATTGTTAGTACGTGTAACAGGCATACAGCCGGATTGTTTAATCGTGTGAATGGCGTACAGGCGGATTGTTAGATCGTGTGACAGGTGTACAGCCGGATTGTTAGATCGTGTGACAGGTGTACAGTCGGATTTTAAAATCGTTTGATAGGTATACAGCCGGACAATTAGATCGTGTGTCAAGTGTACCGCCGGATTGTTAAATCATGTGACAGATGTACAATTGGTTTATTAGATCGTGTGACAGATGTACAGCCGAATTGTTAGTTCATGTGACAGGCGTACATGTAGAGCCGGATTTTTAGATCATGTGATTAGTGTACAGCCGGATTGTTAGAACGTGTGACAGGTACAGAGCCGGATTGTTATATCGTGTGACAGGTGTACACTCGGATTTTTGAAATCGTTTGATAGTTGTTCAGCCAGATGATTAGATCGTGTGACAAGTGTACCGCCGGATTGTTAGATCGTGTGACAAAGTGTACAGTTGGTTAATTAGATCGTGTAACAGATGTACAGCCGAATTGAAAGTACGCGTGAAAGGTGTACATCCGGATTGTTAGATGTTATGACAGGTGTACAACCGGATTGTTAGTACGTGTGCCAGGTGTACAGTCGGATTGTTAGATCGTGTGGGAGGTGTACAGGCGGATTCTAAGATCGTGTGACAGGTGTATAGCCGGATTGTTAGATAGTGTGACAGGTGTACAGCCGGATTGTTAAATCGTTTGATAGGTTTGCAGCCGGATAATTAGATCGTGTGACAGGTGTATATCCGGATTGTTTAATCATGTGACAGGTGTACAGTTCGTTAATTACATCGTATGACAAGTGTACAGCCGAATTGTTAGTTCGTGTGAGAGGTGTTCAGACGGATTGTTAAATCGTGTGACACGTGTACAGCCGAATTTTTAAATCGCTTTGATAGGTGTTCAGCCGGATTGTTAAATTGTGTGACAGGTGTACAGCCGGATTGTTAAATCGTGTGACAGGTGTACAGGCGGATTGTCAGATCGTGTGACAGGTGTATAGCCGGATTGTTCCATCGAGTAACAGGTGTACAGCCGGATTGTTACATCATGTGACAGGCATGCAGACGGATTGATAGATCGTACGATAGGTGTACAGCTGCATTTTCTGATCGTATAACAGGCGTACAGCCGGATTGTTAGATCGTGTGGCAGGTGTTTAACCGGATTTGTAGATCGTGTGACAGGTGTACAGCCGGATTGTTAGATCGTGTTATTGGTGTACAGCCGGATTGTTAAATCGTTTGATAGGTTTGCAGCCGGATAATTAGATCGTGTGACAGGTGTATATCCGGATTGTTTAATCATGTGACAGGTGTACAGTTCGTTAATTAGATCGTATGACAAGTGTACAGCCGAATTGTTAGTTCGTGTGAGAGGTGTTCAGACGGATTGTTAAATCGTGTGACACGTGTACAGCCGAATTGTTAAATCGCTTTGATAGGTGTTCAGCCGGATTGTTAAATTGTGTGACAGGTGTACAGCCGGATTGTTAAATCGTGTGACAGGTGTACAACCGAATTCTTAAATCGTTTAGATAGGTAAACAGCCGGATAGTTAAATCGTGTGACAAATGTACATCCGTATTGTTAAATCGTGTGACAGATATACAGTTGGTTTATTGGATCGTGTGACAGGTGTACAACCGAATTGTTAGTTCGTGTGAGAGGTGCACAGCCGGATTGTTAGACCGTGTGACAAGCGTACAGCCGGATTGTTAGTACGTGTAACAGGCGTACAGCCGGATTGTTAAATCGTGTGAATGGCGTACAGGCGGATTGTTAGATCGTGTGACAGGTGTACAGCCGGATTGTTAGATCGTGTGACAGGTGTACAGCCGGATTTTAAAATCGTTTGATAGGTATACAGCCGGACAATTAGATCGTGTGTCAAGTGTACCGCCGGATTGTTAAATCATGTGACAGATGTACAGTTGGTTTATTAGATCGTGTGACAGATGTACAGCCGAATTGTTAGTTCATGTGACAGGCGTACATGTAGAGCCGGATTTTTAGATCATGTGATTAGTGTACAGCCGGATTGTTAGAACGTGTGACAGGTGCACAGCCGGATTGTTATATCTTGTGACAGGTGTACACTCGGATTTTTGAAATCGTTTGATAGTTGTTCAGCCAGATGATTAGATCGTGTGACAAGTGTACCGCCGGATTGTTAGATCGTGTGACAAAGTGTACAGTTGGTTAATTAGATCGTGTAACAGATGTACAGCCGAATTGAAAGTACGCGTGAAAGGTGTACATCCGGATTGTTAGATGTTATGACAGGTGTACAACCGGATTGTTAGTACGTGTGCCAGGTGTACAGTCGGATTGTTAGATCGTGTGGGAGGTGTACAGGCGGATTGTAAGATCGTGTGACAGGTGTATAGCCGGATTGTTAGATAGTGTGACAGGTGTACAGCCGGATTGTTAAATCGTTTGATAGGTTTGCAGCCGGATAATTAGATCGTGTGACAGGTGTATATCCGGATTGTTTAATCATGTGACAGGTGTACAGTTCGTTAATTACATCGTATGACAAGTGTACAGCCGAATTGTTAGTTCGTGTGAGAGGTGTTCAGACGGATTGTTAAATCGTGTGACACGTGTACAGCCGAATTGTTAAATCGCTTTGATAGGTGTTCAGCCGGATTGTTAAATTGTGTGACAGGTGTACAGCCGGATTGTTAAATCGTGTGACAGGTGTACAGGCGAATTGTTAGATTATGTGACAGGTGTACAGCCGGATTGTCAGATCGTGTGACAGGTGTACAGTCGGATTTTTAAAATCGTTTGATAGTTGTTCAGCCAGATAATTAGATCGTGAGACAAGTGTACCGCCGGATTGTTAGATCGTGTGACAAAGTGTACAGTTGGTTAATTAGACCGTGTAACAGATGTACAGCCGAATTGAAAGTACGCGTGAAAGGTGTACATCCGGATTGTTAGATGGTATGACAGGTGTACAACCGGATTGTTAGTACGTGTGACAGGCGTACAGTCGGATTGTTAGATCGTGTGACAGGTGTACAACCGGATTGTCAGATCGTTTGACAGGTTTACTGCCGGATTGTTCCATCTAGTCACAGGTGTACACCCGGATTGTTACATCATGTGATATCGTAACATGTGTACAGCCGGATTGTTAGATTGTAACATGTGTACAGATGGATTGTTAGATTGTAACATGTGTACAGCTGGATTGTTATATCGTAACATGTGTACAGCCGAATTGTTAGATCGTAACATGTGTACAGCTGGATTGTTTTATCGTAACATGTGTACAGCCGGATTGTTAGATCGTAACATGTGTACAGCTGGATTGTTAGATCGTAACATGTGTACAGCTGGATTGTTATATCGTAACACGTGTACAGCCGGATTGTTATATCGTAACATGAGTACAGCCGGATTGTTAGATAGTAACATGTGTACAGCTGGATTGTTATATCGTAACATGTGTACAGCCGGATTGTTAGATTGTAACATGTGTACAGCTGGATTGTTAGATTGTAACATGTGTACAGCTGGATTGTTAGATCATGTAACATGTGTACAGCCGGATTGTTAGATCGTAACATGTGTACAGCCGGATTGTTATATCGTAACATGTGTACAGCCGGATTGTTAGATCGTAACATGTGTACAGCTGGATTGTTATATCGTAAGATGTGTACAGCCGGATTGTTAGATTGTAACATGTGTACAGCTGGATTGTTAGATTGTAACATGTGTACAGCTGGATTGTTAGATCATTTAACATGTGTACAGCTGGATTGTTAGATTGTAACATGTGTACAGCTGGATTGTTAGATTGTAACATGTGTACAGCTGGATTGTTAGATCATGTAACATGTGTACAGCTGGATTGTTAGATCGTAATATGTGTACAGCTGGATTGTTAGATCATGTAACATGTGTACAGCCGGATGTGGTTCTGAAATATCTTATCGCCAATAACACTAAGTTGCCGAGATATCAGTGAAGTGTTGGAGCTGAGCATAGTTTGCTCATTCATAACAACGAACTGCTTGAAGTTTTTGTAGACATTTATTCTCTTTCTTATGATTTTGACAACTGACAAAAAACTGCAAATTTGCTTCTCTACACTGAATATATCAAGAGAATTCGAGCTACTACGTGTCACAAACTTGTTGCAATGCAATGGGTACTTTAACTAAGTGCTTACACATAGAATACTCCGTTTTTCTGTTTCTGTTCAGTCAATTTAAAATTACTAAAAATAACTGAGAAATAATTGCCACAAAGGATGTTATTTTACGAACATTATTTTCTCTTTTGAAATTACATCATGGCATACAGTCCAAAACCCATCTCTCTCGACATATTGGAAAGGTCGTGTAATCCCAGTAAGATGGTAGTCCTCCTCCTGCACGCACACCTGTATAATAAGCCGTCGCTGCAAATTTGCATTCCTTCTCCTTATAGAAAATTCTCCTCATACTGGAGAAAAATCCTCTCTTTTTTCCAGAACAGATTTGTTGCATGTTACTTAAAAATGCCATGTCGCACTGCTTGCGTGAAACGCCTAAAGTAGTTCCCTGTATTTTTAAAATTCAAGCAATTGTACACAAATTTTTAACATGAAATTATAATTAAGATCAGCGAAAAAAACGTATAACCGTCTTTATGTGTCCGCTTCGAGTTTTATATAATTTCCCGATCCTTTAATAAGGTAAGGTCGAAAACATTCCGAATGTATTATGGAGTATGACATTGGTTTTATCGTAAGAAACAATGCAAATTTTTAAATATTCAAAATATCAAATATTATTAATATTAGTGTATATACATCTATATCAGCATTAGAATTCACTGGAGAAGCACAAACAGAGAGCATAATCTTAATAATTTTCTCACTTTAGGCAGAATTCATATTAAAAACAAGAGATCGAAAAATTAAAAAATGAAGATAAATCCCGAGGGGAATAACCCATGAAAGGTCAATTGTCTGGATCATCTCAGTGTTTGACGACTAAATCCATTGACAGATAAAAAGTAAAGGGCTTTACTCACACATCTATAGCAAACATCATGTTTATCACATGCAGGACGAAATCGGTCCCTGTAGAATTGTAGACCTAGAGGCACAGAGCAGCCGTTTCTAATGCTGTTGTCATGACATGTTTCGGCAGAAATCGTAACAATGGCCAAGTACAGCAAAAGAACAGAGGAAATACCAACCATGCTGAAAAGAGAAAAAGGAAAATATTAATTACATTATTTTTTATTTACTAGTGATTTCTCGTAGATTATAAAATAAGATAATTACTTTTCTGTTTCCTGGAAAACTTTAAACCGTGAAAAATTAACTATTAAAATTCCGACTCTCCTGTGTTTTCTTTAAAACCTTTTCCATAGGAACATGCATCTATTCCAGATTACTTGTATGTAGATAATAGAACGTTTAGATTTTCCATACCAGGGACTCGTATTCAGCTTTCAGGATTATTATTCATTATAAGACTTATTAACACCATTGTATTTCACTCTGCCCCGTTATGACTTTTACTGTTTACCTATCTACCATATGGCATTTTTATCGTTGCCGGGCCACGGCAAATCCGACATGGTGTCGCCCCGCTTCAATTACCTCAGTATCACCTGAATTTAGCGCATTTATCATCTATCGCTTGCAGCAACAATAACTGAAACATGTACATGATTCTCCAGAGACAGAGGCCAGAGGCTACTTACTTGTCATTTTTGTGCAGTGCCAATAGCAGCGCTCTTGGAAAAGAAAATGAACTCACCTATCCTCTGTAATGTTCATTGTTATATATATATATATTGGAGACAGCTTTATTCAAGTTGCATATAGTTGCAAAGATTCATGTGAAGTCAATGATTACTACTTTTTAAACCAGTAATCAGTAATCAGTATAATCTTTTTTCTATTATAAACTTACCTTTGCGTATCAACTCTTCTTTCTTCTACGAAAAACTTTGACTTTCCTAGTAATACCTAGCCTATTTATATAAATTTAGAAAACCAAAAGAGCATATCGTAACAAACACAATACAATTGATATCCATCACCCCTTCCAGCGTACAATTTTAATCAGCTACTCGGAATAGGATCACATACCGGAATGCCTTACTTTACATGAATGTGAAAATGGCGGTATAAATATTTGCTTCGGACGAGAGACTGAGCACTGAACTCTAGATTTTGTGAAGCAAAAATTACCTTTGTAGCTTAGTCTTTTCAATTCTTACAACATATCTTTACTGTAAACATGTAAAGAGAATGCTGGGACTTATACAATTTTCAAGTGATGCCTCAGAAAGTACACATAATACGACCAACTCCGTACCCAAGTCCAACATCTTTATCCAACCAACGTCTTTATCCAACATAATTTATTTTACTTAATATATATTAGAAAATGTAAATGCATGTACTACGATATGAGAAATTTGTAATCAAAAGAACAAGTTAGAGACACTTGATTAGATAATTTAAAGACGATATTTTTAAAATGCTAATAAGAAAGATGTCATATAGTCTGTAATTTAATATGACAGTGTTTTTCCAGTGTAAAATATTTTCCTTCAGATGACAACCAAAAGAAAAACTTATGGAAAAATCATTTGTATCATGCACCAATTTGATTATTAAAGCGTTGTAAATTGTAACTTTTACTTAAAATACGCAAATATCCTTTCTATACCTTAGTATAATATCTACTGAAATAATTATGTTCGGCAGAGAGAATTTTGCGAACAGTAAGGTAAATGGCACGACACTATCTATTCTTAACTTTTCTAACTTGGTATACTGTTTCATAGTTTTGTTCCTTGCTACAGATCTACATTGTATTGCATTGCTTCATAAATTTGTCATATGTTTCGGACCTACTTGGTGTATTTCTTCCTAAAGTTTTCTGTATTTGTTACGCCTCTACTGGATGCATTGTTTTGTCTTATGTTACGGATAACCTTTGTGTATTACGTCATAGATTTTCCCATGTTACATAGTTTAATGGTGCACTGCTCCATTTTGTCCGATGTTGCGGACCTGCTCGATGTATTGGGTAATTGTTTTCTCCTATGTTACGGACCTACTTGGTCATTGCTTCATAGTTTTGTTCTATGCTACGGACCTACTTGGTGCATTGCTTCATAGTTTTGTGATATGGTACATACCTACTATGTACATTGCCTCGTAGTTTTGTCAGATGTTACGGATCTACTGGGAACATTGCTTTATAGCTGTGCCCTATGCTACAGAGCTATTTGGTTTGTTTCTTCCTATATTTTTTCTATGTCACGCCTCTACTTGTGCCTTGCTTCATAGTTTTGTCCGATGTTACGGATATAATAGAAGTATTAATTCATACTTTTGTCCTATGCTATGGACCTACCTGGGAGTTTTGGTCATAGTTTTGTTCTGTGCTATGGAGTAATTGGGTGTATTGAATAATAGTTTTTTCCTGTGTTACGGAGCTACTTGGTGCACTGCTTTGTGTTTTTGTCGTATGTTTACACACCTATTTAAAGTATTGAGTCGTACTTTTGTCCTATGTTACGGACCTACTTACTGCATTTGGTCATAGTTTGTTCTATGTTACGGACCTACTTGCTTCATTGGGTCATAGTTTTGTCCTATGTTATGGACCTACTTGCTGCATTTGGTCATAGTTTGTCCTATGTTATGGACCTACTTGCTGCATGGGGTCATAGTTTGTTCTATGTTATGGAACTACTTGCTGCATTAGGTCATAGTTTGTCCTATATTATGGACCTACTTGCTACATTGGGTCATTGTTTGTCCTATGTTAAGGACCTACTTGCTGCATTGGGTCATAGTTTGTCCTATGTTATGGACCTACATGCTGCATTGGGTCATAGTTTGTCCTATGTTATGAACCTACTTGCTGTATTAGGTCATAGTTTGTCCTATGTTATGGACACCCTTGCTGCATTGGGTCATAGCTTTGTCGTATGTTATGGACCTACTTGCTGCAATGGGTCATGGTTTTGTCCTATCTTACGGACTTACTGCTGGATTTGGTCATAGTTTGTCCTATGTTATGGACCTACTTGCTGCATTTGGTCACAATTTGTCCTATGTTATGGACCTACTTACTGCATTGGGTCATAGTTTGTCCTATGTTACGGACCTACTCGCTGCATTGGGTCATAGTTTTGTCCTATGTTACGGAAATACATGCTGCAATGGGTCATACTTTGTCCTATGTTACAGACCTACTTGAAGCAGTGAGGAATCTTTAATGTTTTTCTTTGCTTTGATAATAAACTGGCATCACTGACGAGACATAACTTGTCGAAATGCGCATATGGTGCACAAAATTGAAAGGTATATATGTTCTATATTTATTATAACCACTAGGCCCATGTCACTGCTGGGGGACTGATAGGTCCCGAGGGCATCATAAGTCTAGTTTTCAGTGCTTTTGTACTGACATGAAATATATACTTCAATTTTCAGTCATCAAATTAAGTAAATCACTCTAAAACTTAGGAGTATCTCCCTCATGCATAGCTCTGTCCGTAGATAGATTCTTTGGTTCACTATCGGTCATTTTGGCATCAACACTGCTCTTCATATCTTTATATATATTGAGAAATCCAATCATTCGGCCACGAGCATCACTTAAGAGACATAACTTGGTGCACAAAATTAAAAGGTATATATGCTCTATATTTATTTAAACTTGAATATTCATGCATTTCTCTCAACATTAGGCTACGACCGTGGGCTTAGATTATGCTAGGCGTCAGTGATGTCCACCACTGACCGATAAGATACCCCTGACCTACACTTAACCCCTCGTACACTTTACTATGCTGTATTTATGCAGTAATTGTATATTAGCAAAACCCATTGATCTATGATATCTTAAAACGCCATGATACATTAGGTAAGTTGCTGATAGTAATATTGTGATCAATATTGGTGTCCTTTTAATATCATTAGGAATGAAATGACAGTTTCTTAATGGAAACGTAAAATATTACACTACTTATGGTTAACTTTGAAGTCCTACAATGCGTTTCATATATTTAGTTGTGAATGTGCCATAAATTGTTGTTTTAAACTCATCTGAGCCGATTGGATGATTGATTATCATTTTACGTCACTTCATGATTATTTCATGGTGGCGGCATCTGCCTGATGCATTGGTAGGGATTTAAACCTTTGCAACGGATGTACCCGAAGAAAGGAATGACCTTTTACGTGCCACGCCTACGCGGAACCTAGGCTTTTACAGTCTCATCCTCCGAAGACATGCCCTGTGTGCCCAAAGCGGAGCTGAACGCCGGACCATTCGATCACAAGCTAAGCACCTCATCCACTGAGCTCATTGGCTTCAACTGAGCTGATGGCGTAATCTATAAAGATGATGAATATTCAGTGTAAGAAGTGAGCTATAACGTTGATGCATTGTCACTAGTCTGTAAGACGTGATGTATAACGATGATATAGTGTCGGTCGTCTGTAAGACATGAGCTATAACAATGATGCATTGTCAGTCGTCTGTAAGACATGAGCTATAACAATGATGCAATGTCAGTCGTCTGTAAGACATGAGCTATAACAATGATGCATTGTCAGTCGTCTGTAAGACGTGAGCTATAACAATGATGCATTGTCAGTCGTCTGTAAGACATGAGCTATAACAATGATGCATTGTCAGTCGTCTGTAAGACATGAGCTATAACAATGATGCAATGTCAGTCGTCTGTAAGACATGAACTATAACAATGATGCATTGCCAGTCGTCTGTAAGACATGAACTATAACAATGATGCATTGTCAGTCGTCTGTAAGACATGAGCTATAACAATGATGCATTGTCAGTCGTCTGTAAGACATGAGCTATGACAATGATGCAATGTCAGTCGTCTGTAAGACGTGAGCTATAACAATGATGCATTGTCAGTCGTCTGTAAGACATGAGCTATAACAATGATGCATTGTCAGTCGTCTGTAAGACGTGAGCTATAACAATGATGCATTGTCAGTCGTCTGTAAGACATGAGCTATAACAATGATGCATTGTCAGTCGTCTGTAAGACGTGAGCTATAAGGATGATGCAATGTCAGTCGTCTGTAAGACATGAGCTATAACAATGATGCATTGTCAGTCGTCTGTAAGACATGAGCTATAACAATGATGCAATGTCAGTCGTCTGTAAGACATGAGCTATAACAATGATGCATTGTCAGTCGTCTGTAAGACATGAGCTATAACAATGATGCAATGTCAGTCGTCTGTAAGACATGAGCTATAACAATGATGCATTGTCAGTCGTCTGTAAGACATGAGCTATAACAATGATGCAATGTCAGTCGTCTGTAAGACATGAGCTATAACAATGATGCATTGTCACTCGTCTGTAAGACATGAGCTATAACAATGATGCAATGTCAGTCGTCTGTAAGACGTGATGTATAACGATGATGCAATGTCAGTCGTCTGTAGGACATGAGCTATGACAATGATGCAATGTCAGTCGTCTGTAAGAAATGAGCTATAACAATGATGCATTGTCAGTCGTCTGTAAGACGTGAGCTATAACAATTATGCAATGTCAGTCGTCTGTAAGACATGAACTATAACAATGATGCATTGTCTGTCGTCCGTAGAACATGAGCTATAACAATGATGCAATGTCAGTCGTCTGTAAGACATGAGCTATAACAATGATGCAATGTCAGTCGTCTGTAAGACATGAACTATAACAATGATGCAATGTCAGTCGTCTGTAAGACATGAGCTATAACAATGATGCAATGTCAGTCGTCTGTAAGACATGAGCTATAACAATGATGCAATGTCAGTCGTCTGTAAGACATGAGCTATAACAATGATGCAATGTCTGTCGTCTGTAAGACATGAGCTATAACAATGATGCATTGTCACTCGTCTGTAAGACGTGATGTATAACGTTGATGCAATGTCAGTCGTCTGTAAGACATGAGCTATGACAATGATGCAATGTCAGTCGTCTGTAAGAAATGAGCTATAACAATGATGCATTGTCAGTCGTCTGTAAGACATGAGCTATAACAATGATGCAATGTCTGTCGTCTGTAAGACATGAGCTATAACAATGATGCATTGTCACTCGTCTGTAAGACTTGAGTTATAACGATGATGCATTGTCAGTCGTCTGTAAGACGTGAGCTATAACAATAATGCATTGTCAGTCGTTTGTAAACTTTTCACATTTTGTTTCTCATAAATCCCACATAAATTTAAGTGAAATCTTGCATCTATGACCCTACAAGAAAGATGATGCATTTATGATTTTACTTATAGACCTTGAATTGGAGTCAGAAAGGGAACAAAAACAAATAATGAATTAAATATCAAAAACCTTAAATAGAACCACAGCCCACCATGCTTTTAAATTTCATCATACAGCACCTCTATATCACGTAATATCAAGTTTGTTAGAAAAAGAAATGTGGCAATGCTAAGCTAAACTTTAGGAGACAGCATTTTCACAAATGCTAAGATATTTATTTATTCCTTTATTGTATTATTAATATTTATTATTATCATTTTTTGTCTACTCCGTATCAAGTGTAGATAGCTTTGTCAAAGGCATACAAAATATCTTTACCCTTTGCAAGATCCACGTCCCACATACGTAGGACTTCATATTTGGAACACAACATCCTTTTGAAATGTAGTATCAAGTTTGTTCAATAAAAATTAATATGACTATATAGGACACGCTTCAGGAGCGGACATTTTATATTAAAACTCTTAAAAAGTTTTCCCAAGCCCCAATTTGACTTCATATTAAGAACCCATATTTGGTGTATGTCATCACTGAACTACATACTAGTATTTATTATTGATATACTATTAATTTCTCGTACAAAGGAAAAAGGTTTGTTAAAACGTTTGTCCAAAATTGTAAAAAAAACTTTTTTCTAAAAATTTCTAAAAGCATACACTTCATATTATGTATAGTACATCTTAATGTGCATCGCTCACATGGTAAGAAGTATTTTACCCTGACTCAGACAAGTGAGACGTATGTTACCCTGACTCAGACAGGTGCGAAGTATTTTACCCTGACTCAGACAGGTGAGAAGTATGTTACCCTGATTCATACAGGTGAGAAGTATGTTACCCTGACTCATACAGGTGAGAAGTATGTTACCCTGACTCAGACAAGTGAGAAGTATCTTAACTTGACTCAGACAGGTGCAAAGTATTTTACCCTGACTCAGACATGAGAGAAGGATGTTACCCTGACTCAGACTAGTGAGAAGTATGTTACCCTGACTCAGACAGGTGAGAAGTATGTTACCCTGACTCAGACAGACAGGTGAGAAGTATGTTACCCTGACTCAGACAGGTGAGAAGTATGTTACCCTGACTCAGACAGGTGAGAAGTATGTTACACTGACTCAGACAGGTGAGAAGTATGTTACCCTGACTCAGACAGACAGGTGAGAAGTATGTTACACTGACTCAGACAAGTGAGAAGTATGTTACCCTGACTCAGACAGACAGGTGAGAAGTATGTTACACTGACTCAGACAAGTGAGAAGTATGTTACCCTGACTCAGACAAGTGAGAAGTATGTTACCCTGACTCAGACAGACAGGTGAGAAGTATGTTACCCTGACTCAGACAGGTGAGAAGTATGTTACCCTGACTCAGACAGACAGGTGAGAAGTATGTTACACTGACTCATACAAGTGAGAAGTATGTTACACTGACTCATACAAGTGAGAAGTATGTTACCCTGAGTCAGACAGGTGAGAAGTATGTTACCCTGACTCAGACAAGTGAGAAGTATGTTACCCTGAGTCACACAGGTGAGAAGTATGTTACCCTGACTCAGACAAGTGAGGAGTATGTTACCCTGAGTCAGACAGGTGAGAAGGACGATACCCTGACTCAGACAGAGAGGTGAGAAGTATGTTACCCTGACTCAGACAGGGGAGAAGTATGTTAGTCTGACTCAGACAGGTGAGAAGTGTTTCCCTGACTCAGACAGAACACATCTCAAGGTAAGAAGTATGTTAGTCTGACTCAGGCAGAACACATTTTGCTCAGTCCTATGGAGGCTGACTTCAAGCAAAAGTTTTCATTTTCAAATAACTTGTAGGTTAATTGGATGCAGTTCAAATATCTGTTTCCAAGACATTAACCATCAGATTATTTCGCGTTATAATATACAAATACATCTACTAGTAATATCTATTCATAGACAAATAAAGTACATGTACAGTGTTGTACTGTGAAGGTAATGGTATCACATATAGCGTACATGTACAGTGTTGTACTGTGAAAGTAACGATATGACATGAAACGTAAATGTACAGTGTTGTACTGTGAAGGTAACGATATGACATATAAAGTACATGTACAATATTGTACTGTAAAGGTAATGATATGACATATAAAGTACATGTACCGTGTTGTACTGTGAAGGTAACGATATGACATATAAAGTACATGTACAGTGTTGTACTGTGAAGGTAACGATATGACATATAGCGTAAATGTACAGTGTAGTACTGTGAAAGTAACGATATGATATATAACGTACATGTACAGTGTTGTACTGTGAAGGTAACGATATGACATATAACGTACATGTACAGTGTTGTACTGTGAAGGTAACGATATGACATATAACGTACATGTACAGTGTTGTACTGTGAAGGTAACGATATGACATATAAAGTACATGTACAGTGTTGTACTGTGAAGGTAACGATATGACATATAAAGTACATGTACAGTGTTGTACTGTGAAGGTAACGATATGACATATAACGTACATGTACAGTGTTGTATTGTGAAGGTAACGATATGACAAATAACGTACATGTACAGTGTTGTACTGGGAAGGTAACGATATGACATATAACGTACATGTACAGTGTTGTACTGGGAAGGTAACGATATGACATATAAAGTACATGTACAGCGTTGTACTGGGAAGGTAACGATATGACATATAAAGTACATGTACAGCGTTGTACTGTGAAGGTAACGATATGACATATAACGTACATGTACAGCGTTGTACTGTGAAGGTAACGATATGACATATAACGTACATGTACAGCGTTGTACTGTGAAGGTAACGATATGACATATAACGTACATGTACAGCGTTGTACTGTGAAGGTAACGATATGACATATAAAGTACATGTACAGCGTTGTACTGTGAAGGTAACGATATGACATATAAAGTACATGTACAGCGTTGTACTGTGAAGGTAACGATATGACATATAACGTACATGTACAGCGTTGTACTGTGAAGGTAACGATATGACATATAACGTACATGTACAGCGTTGTACTGTGAAGGTAACGATATGACATATAACGTACATGTACAGTGTTGTACTGTGAAGGTAATTTCTATTGAAACGGTCGGATCATACCTTCACCACCGTTTCTATTTCACCATTCATATTTTGTGTGGGAAAACTTTGCTGATAGAAACTGGGTCATTGCATCCAAAATATGGAGTGACAGGCACAAATCACTTACCTTTTCAGCTAATTAAATCCTTAACTATTCATATCTATCCATTTTCTTATAAAAAAAATCCATGTATACTCGAATAAACACATCACAAAACATTTGGTGTAGCTCTCTATTACTTCCAAACAGCCATTTAAAATTATGTCAATATGTGGTTTCACTGGCTGAAGAGTTCTAATTACTGGGGGCATCCAAGGGAAACATGGTTATAAAAATGAAGAAAAGGGTTGTTTTTCACTGAAATATTCCCAGACATTTATTAAGTATTTGTATTTAAACTGTTTTTAAGATATCTGCAATTTAATTGGCAGGATTTTATGTAAAAAAAATTAGGCTTTAATTTTTTTCCTATTTAACCTCATGGCCTCACACATGCGCACTCAATCTAGTTTGAACATGGCTGTTTGAAAGTAATGGAGAAATACACCAAATATTTTGTGATGTATTTATTCGAGTATACATGGATTGTTTTACAAGAAAATGGATTAATATGAATAGTTAAGGATTTAATTAGCTGAAAAGGTAAGTGATTTGTGCCTGTCACTCCATATTTTGGATGCAATGACCCAGTTTCTATCAGCAAAGTTTTCCCACACAAAATATGAATGGTGAAATAGAAACGGTGGTGAAGGTATGAGCCGACCGTTTCAATAGAAATTACTGTGAAGGTAACGATATGACAAATAACGTACATGTACAGTGTTGTACTGTGAAGGTAACGATATGACATATAACGTACATGTACAGTGTTGTACTGTGAAGGTAACGATATGACATATAAAGTACATGTACAGCGTTGTACTGTGAATGTAACGATATGACATATAAAGTACATGTACAGCGTTGTACTGTGAATGTAACGATATGACATATAAAGTACATGTACAGTGTTGTACTGTGAAGGTAACGATATGACATATAACGTACATGTACAGTGTTGTACTGTGAAGGTAACGATATGACATATAACGTACATGTACAGTGTTGTACTGTGAAGGTAACGATATGACATATAAAGTACATGTACAGCGTTGTACTGTGAAGGTAACGATATGACATATAAAGTACATGTACAGCGTTGTACTGTGAAGGTAACGATATGACATATAAAGTGCATGTACAGCGTTGTACTGTGAAGGTAACGATATGACATATAAAGTGCATGTACAGTGTTGTACTGTGAAGGTAACGATATGACATATAACGTACATGTACAGTGTTGTACTGTGAAGGTAACGATATGACATATAAAGTACATGTACAGTGTTGTACTGTGAAGGTAACGATATGACATATAAAGTGCATGTACAGTGTTGTACTGTGGAGGTAACGATATGACATATTAAGTACATGTACAGTGTTGTACTGTGAAAGTAATGCCCTCATAAAATCTAACATTATATTTCAACAATTTCGTGAGAGGACATTTCGTGAGATGATGCATGCATAATGCATGATCAAAGCCGCCTTATAAATACTCACAAAGTTAATAACTTTTTCAGAATAAGATATCCCGTTAGATACAGACGGTCTATAATAAAACCTATTAAACGTGGACACGTTCGTCCAATATGTAATATATCCTCGATGGGAACCCCAGCATTCGCCGCTTTAGTAGTAGAAACCATTCCACATGAACGAGTTATATCAACCCCAGATTGTCCCATAACCCATTTAATCCATTTGCTAATTGTTTGAGGGCACAGACCATTATGTGGTTTTCGTATGGAACGCAAGAGAGGATCCGACAAATTATCTTCTGTCCTAAAACTCTGAGTTCTTATTTCATAATGTTCTATACAACTTAAAATACAAAGTTTAGAGTCGGCGATTTTTGAGTACATAATTGTTTCACACTGTGAATCTATTTGTGTCATAGAAAAACCAGGCAAAGAAAAAATAACAGAATTATTTCGTTTGGTCATGAAACACGTTTCGGGGCCGCAAGAGCTAAAAGAATAACTAATTTCCTACTAAGTAATTTTAAAGATAGATTTTCATTATCGGGAAGATCTTTAAGATAATTCAAAACTTTATTTATGTCCCATGATTCAGTATGTTTAGGGACAGGTGGAGTGTCTAAGAGAATTGCCTTCGTGAGCTGTTTAACTAGAGGTAGATTGCCTATCGCAATACCCTCAATATTAGGCAAGACAGAAGAAATAGCTGATCGATGGACGTTGATCGTCCCATAGTGATAATTGTTTGAGTGCATCCAGGTTAAAAACTCTAGTACAGAGGCCAGAGGTGCTGAAAAGGGATCAATTTCCCGTTGTATACACCAGCTATGCCACTTCTTCCAGGCACTATCATAAGCCGATTTTGTACCTGGACGCCAGGCGCGGAGGAGAAGTTGTTTAACTTCCTCCGATAATCCTATTCTAGAATAGGATCGCCTGAGACCTTCCTGCTAATTGTAATGTTTTGTTCATTATGAGAGGGTGAGTGTCGCCTTTCGGAGATATAAGAGTTTTCAGATTCATTGGCAATACAATCGGCGTTTCTATTAACATGTGAAGTATCAAAAGATACCATGGCTGAGTTTGCCATGCCGGGGTTACAATAACTATTTGACATTTTTCCTCTCTCTTTTTCATAAGACATCGACCTATTAGGCAAAACGGGGGAAAGGCATAAGCTAGGCCCGGAACCGAAGGATGGACTAGAGCATCGGTAGCTTCCGCGTACGGGTCGGGTTTCCAATTGAAATGCCTTCTCATCTGAGCATTTCTTCTGTCCACGAATAAATCTATCGAGGAATGACCCATTATTTTTTTGTAGACTTGTGAAAAAAAAAAACAACTTGAATCGGTAAAATTTCGACTTTGCCAATCGGCATTTGTATTCAAGCGAAACTGCATTACTTTCTCTTGGTATTGAAACTTTAGATATTTTCTGAATTTTTTCCGCTATTGGAACTGTTAAGTAAGCATCTTTTAGATATATCTTCACCATCCAGTCTTTTTCTAATAAGAGATCTTTTAGTAATTGGATTCCCTCCATTATGAAATGCTCCTAGGGTCGTAGGGGAGAAATTGAATTCTTTAGATTAAACACCGGTCTGAGTTCCCCCCTTTTTTTGGTACCAGAAATATGTTGCTGTAAAAAGAGTCCTGTGTATGTTTTGACTCATGAACCGCATTTTTCTCTATCAGAACCTTTATTTCCAGATCTTTCAAACTTTGATCCGTTACATTGAGCTTTGGTTGAATGGGAATTTGTTTATGAAAAGGAATCTTTAGAAAATTTAACGTTATTCCGCTGACAGACGCTATCACCCAAAGATCATGACTTATAAATTTCCAGTTTTCTAAAAAAAAAAATGCCGAATTCGACCTCCAACTGGAATATTCATTGTGTTTTAATTCAATAAACTGCGCGGAAAACTGAATTTTGAAAGACTCAGATCGATGTTTAATTTGTCTTGACTCACCTGACTTATTGGGTAGGTGATTTCTTGGATTGAGGTCTGCTTGTCGAGCCTCTGCTTTGATAGCTGTGTCTCTGGTTCCGATAGGGCCTCCTGTATTGGCCTCTCCTCACCCCCATACTGGAGGCTTGATGGGGGTCCACCTTGAAAAAACTGGTTAGATCTATGATAAACCTGTTTATAGGTCTGAGATTTTTTGTGACTGTATCACTTGACAGGAGTTCTTTTAGTTCTTTGTTATTTTTATTTTCTTTAGCAACTTCTTTCAAAAACTTATGCCCAAACAAATTTCCATGGCTTTTGCTAAGAACTTTTATTATCTTCTTATTAGAAAGAAGATCGAATACTTCAGACATAGATGTTGCTAGTATAGATTTCCTTCCATCAATATTGTAAAGGAAATGGGCGTTGCCCAATAAAACAATAGCTTTCCGAACAAGTTCAATAACATCACTCGGATTCATGCCATGGAACGATTTATGCATTTTCTCTGTCTCTGCCCATAAGAAAAATAGGGGGCCTAAGGAATCTAAAATGCGCATTTGTGTATTAATTTTCCTTTTTTCTAATTTTCCATTCCATTTTCTACCCTTAAAACTTTTCTTGAAAAAACGATCTAATTCCTACTGATTCATACTTGGCAACAAAGCGCACAATCTCTTTGTGAATGACATGTTTAGTTTTACCATCACTTATTGGTTTGAATAAATCATTATCCTCATCAGAGGAACTTAAACTATAGTAGACGAGGAAGAAAAAGAAGAACTACTCGAGCTACAGTAGAGGAGGAGGAAGAAGAAGAGCTACTCGAGCTCGAACTGCCAGTACTATTTTCTGAACTACTAGATCGTCTTCGTTTACGAACCCGTTTCTCACCTGCACGTTTACGCTTCGGTGATCGACCTCGTGTTTCACCTGTATATGGGTTTCCTGTAGACCACTGCCTACGTATATCGTCTTCCATATTATCAACAACTGAAACACTATCATTATATGGAGAGTCCACGGACTCAACTACCTTCTCAGTTCCCTCCGCCTCTGCGCTAGCCATTCGAACACTTTGCGAGCTGAATTGAAAGTCAGCATGTATTCAGTCAGCACAAGTTATATAGCTACCTGGAGCATGCGCAGTGATAGGGGATATCCCATTTTTTGGAGGTATGTAGGGGTGTTTATTTTAATTCTAAAGAGCTGGATTTTTAAGTTGAATGGAAGGTCAATGCATTATTATATCTCACGAAATTATTGAAATATAATTTTTGTATGACATTTAAAAATGCTACATGACAAACTAGCCCGTCAGATTTCTAAAATGAATAAAATGTTTGATAAGCTCAAATATACAACGAAGTTTTTATATTTATTTATAAATAAATAATAAATATATATGTACATGATTCTTTTTGGAAAGCTTCACGTTTAGTCAATGGCCAATATCGAGTGCATGCTCACAACTCTCCATGATTAGACTAAGTCGCCGAGATACATGTGTGTTGTACTCGTGGTCATTTCTCCACCAATGTACCTGAGTACGCGATACCTGTATCTACCTAGAGAATGTCATTAAACTACCTGCACATTCGGCATAAAACCATAGAGACGGGTACAAGAAACCTGCGCCATTTGAAGCGATGTCTCTATTCTCACTTAGGTGACACTATCACCGGAGGTAAACACTGTGGAACCCATGATTGTTTACAATAAGCGTTATACTTTGTTTTCCATCTGGATCCTCCAAACATTTCAACTGTTCTGTAGTACACATGGGCTCCCATTCGGCATATGTCCTCTCTGAATCCTGATTTTCCCTTTGTTAAACAAAGGCTTTCCATGTCGTCGAAGAATTTCATGTCACAAATATATCTTGGAATTCCGTATAGCGATCCCTATAAAGAGTGAAACAGACAAGTCAAGAGAATTCACATCAATATTTTAACTAGCATTAAAACTGTTTATTAATTATCATCAGATTTCATCCCCCGAAGTAGAAACAGGTAAAATGCAACCCCTCTTCATCTCCTTTACCTGTTTCCGAATAAAAAATTATAGAGATTTTTCATTTACCATAGAAAATCGAGGTAGGGTATTTTCTGAAGTATTGTCCTTTCCTGTAATGACATGTCTGTCTCTGTTTCAGTGTCTAAAAATTCTATTGGTCGGTAAGTATTGCTAGCAAAGACGCGTCTGTGTCCGCCTCAGTGTCATAGCAGATTACATAGGTCGGTAAGTATTCCTAGCAATTGCATGCCTGCCTCCGTCTCGGTATGTTAACAAATACTATAGATCAGTAAGTATTCCTAGCAATGACATGTCTATTTCCGTCTCGGTGTGTTAAGATTCTATTGGTTGGTAAGTATTCCTAGCAATGACGTGCCTCTCTCCGCCTCGGTGTGTTAACAGATTATACAGGTCGGTAAATATTCCAAACACGACATGTCTGTCTCCGTCTCGGTGTGTTAAAAGACTCTATTGATCGGTAAGTATTCTTAGCAATGACATGTCTGTCAACGTTTCGGTGTGTTAACAGATTCTAAAGGTCGGTTAGTATTCCTAGTAATGACATGTCTGTCTCCGTCTCGGTGTGTTAACAGATTCTATAGGTCGGTAAAAGTATTTCTATCAATGACATGCCTGTCCCCGTCTCGATGTATTAATGGATGCTATAAGTCGCTAACTGTTCCCAGTAATGGCATCACTTTCTCCGTTTCGGTGTGCTAAAAGAATCTATTGGTCGGCAAGTATTCTTATCAATGACACGTCTGTCAATGTTTCGGTGTGTTAACAGATTCCATAGGTCGGTAAGTATTTCTAGCAATGACATGCCTGTCTCCGTCTCGGTGTGTTAGTTTCTATAGGTCGACAAGTATTCCGAGCAATGACATGTCCGTCTCGTTGTCGATGTGTTAAAAGATTCGATTGCTCAGTAAGTCTTCCTAGCAATGACATTTCAGTCTCCGTCTCGGTGTGTTAACAGATTATAAAGGTCGGTAAATATTCCTAACAATGACATGCCTTTTTCCGTTTCGGTGAATTAACACATACTACAGATCGGAAAGTATTCCTAGCAATGACATGTCAGTCTCCGTCTCGATGTGTTAAGAGATTCTATTGGACGGTAAGTATTCTTAGCAATGACATGCCTGTCTCCGTCTCGGTGTATTAACATATAAAATATATCGGTACGTTTTTCTTACAATGACATGTCTGTGTCCATTTCGGTGTGTTAACGGATTCTATAGGTCGTTAAATATTCCTAGCAATGACATGCCTGTCTCGGTCTCGGTGTGTTAGATTCTAGAAATCGGTAAGTATCCCTAGCAATGGCATGACTGTCTTCGTCTCGGTGTGTTAACAGATTGAATAGGTCGGTAAATATTCCTAGTAATGACATGTCAGTCTCCATGTCAATGTATTAACAAATTCTATAGGTAAGTAAGTATTCCGAGGAATGGCATGCCTGTCTCCGTCTCGGTCTGTTGGTTTCTATTGGTCGTTAAGTATTCCCAGCAATGACATGTCAGTCTGCGTTTCGGTGTTTTAACAGATTCTATTGATCGGTAAGTATTCTTAGCAATGCCAAGTCTGTCCCTGTCTCGTTGTGTTAAAATATTCTATAAGTCGACAAATATTCCTAGCAATGACATGTGAGTCTCCGTCTCGATGGATAACATATTCTATAAGTGTGTTAAAAGATGCCATTGGTCGGTAAGTCTTGCTAGCAATGATATGTCAGTCTCCATGTGGGTGTGTTAACAGATTCTATGGGTCGGTAAGTATTCCTAGCAATGACATGCCTGTCTCCGCCTGAGTAAGTATCCCTAGCAATGACATGTCTATCTCCGTCTCAGTATGTTAAGATTCTATTAGACGGTAAGTCTTCCTAGCAATGATGCGCCTGTCTCCGTCTCGCTGTGTTAACAGATTACACAGGTCGGTAAACATTCCAAGCAATGGCATGTCTGTCTCCGTCTCGGTGTGTTAAAAGAATCTATTGTTTGGTAAGTATTCCTAGCAATGGCATGCCTGTCTCCGTCTCGGTATGTTAACAAATACTATAGATCAGTAAGTATTCCTAGCAATGACATGTCTATTTCCGTCTCGGTGTGTTAAGATTCTATTGGTTGGTAAGTATTCCTAGCAATGACGTGCCTCTCTCCGCCTCGGTGTGTTAACAGATTATACAGGTCGGTAAATATTCCAAACATGACATGTCTGTCTCCGTCTCGGTGTGTTAAAAGAATCTATTGATCGGTAAGTATTCTTAGCAATGACATGCCTGCCTCCTTGTCGGTGCGTTAACAGATTCTAAAGGTCGGTTAGTATTCCTAGTAATGACATGTCTGTCTCCGTCTCGGTGTGTTAACAGATTCTATAGGTCGGTAAAAGTATTTCTATCAATGACATGCCTGTCCCCGTCTCGATGTATTAATGGATGCTATAAGTCGCTAACTGTTCCCAGTAATGGCATCACTTTCTCCGTCTCGGTGTGTTAAAAGAATCTATTGGTCGGCAAGTATTCTTAGCAATGACATGTCTGTCTCCGTTTCGGTGTGTTAACAGATCCCATTGGTCGGTAAGTATTTCTAGCAATGACATGCCTGTCTCCATCTCGGTGTGTTAGTTTCTATAGGTCGGCAAGTATTCCGAGCAATGACATGTCCGTCTCGTTGTCGATGTGTTAACAGATTCGATTGGTCAGTAAGTCTTCCTAGCAATGACATTTCAGTCTCCGTCTCGGTGTGTTAACAGATTATAAACGTCGGTAAATATTCCCAACAATGACATGCCTTTTTCCGTTTCGGTGAATTAACACATACTACAGATCCGTGAGTATTCCTCGGTGTGTTAGATTCTATATAGGCCGGTAAGTATCCCTAGCAATGGCATGCCTGTCTTCGTCTCGGTGTGTTAGATTCTATAGGCCGGTAAGTATTCCTAGCAATGACATGCCTGTCTCCGTCTCGGTGTATTATCAGATTGAATAGGTCGGTAAATATTCCTAGTAATGACATGTCAGTCTCCATGTCAATGTATTAACAGATTCTATAGGTTAGTAAGTATTCCGAGGAATGGCATGCCTGTCTCCGTCTCGGTGTGTTGGTTTCTATTGGTCGTTAAGTATTCCCAGCAATGACATGTCAGTCTGCGTTTCGGTGTTTTAACAGATTCTATTGATCGGTAAGTATTCTTAGCAATGCCAAGTCTGTCCCTGTCTAGTTGTGTTAAAATATTCTATAAGTCGACAAATATTCCTAGCAATGACTTGTGAGTCTCCGTCTCGATGGATAACATATTCTATAAGTGTGTTAAGAGATGCTCCATACAGGTAATTCTTCGGAGATCCAAGGTCCATAGTACTCCCAGGTGTTTCACCGATTCTATTTGTGCTTTATATGTTTATTTCTCTTTCAGTGATGTATTCTCTCAGAGGATCCGCCTGCGTTTACGTCGGGTAAATTCCTTCACTTTCCGCGGCCGTGTTGTCGTGCATGCGATCAGCTAATGATTGGCTGTTAAAGCTCCATTTTGTGGAGCTTGGGTAGCTCAGTCGGTTAGAGGGTCGGATGCATGACAGCTAGGTGATTCGGTACCAGAGGTCGTGGGTTCGAGTCCCAGACGGGGAGCGAATATAAGTGAAATATAGGGTGCCTTGTTAGCTGTAGTGTCTTTGTGCTTTATATGTTTTTCTAATTTGTCTTTATTTTCTACAGGTATTTCTTCGGAGATCCAAGGTCCATAGTACTCTCAGGTGTTTCACCGATTCTATTTGTGCTTTATATATATATATATATATATATATATATATATATATATATATATATATATATATATATATATATATATATATATATATATATATATGCGTAACCAGGAATGAATGCGTTCTTTTCATTGACAAAGTAAGATACTTTTGCTGATTCCTTTGATCAGAGGATGAGGGGGAGGATACAGTAGATATACGTTTGAATTACTTACAATATTCCGAGTGCTAGATTACGCGACTAACTACGTTTCCGAAGATGTAACCTCCTGCTTTCTGGATAGGACGGGAAATGTGTTAATGGCGACATGAGTCCCAAATGAACTAACCGTCTTTTTGATCGGCAAATTATTCTCATTGAAACTTGACTTCTCTTCTTCCAGATCTAAAATTTATCACCAAAACGCTGGAAATTACGCATAACCGTTTTTCTTTTTAACCAAACAATTTTTTAAATCTTTTAAAAACAATTTCTTGTATGTCGAGCGTTTAAGAAAATGATATAAAACTCATTATCTTAAAATCTGTTGTTTTGAAAGCTAGATGTAGGTTGTTCAATAAGCAAGATGTTTTAACTTTGATCTAGATTGTGCGAATATCATAATTCGTGTTTATGAATATGAAAATGCACGTGCCCTTAAATAACTACATTACAGTGTCCACCCAAAGGAAAGCAGAGAACAAATCAAATGAGCATACAAACATTGCAAAATGTCCGTGAAGAGAAACGCTTGTTGATTTTTATTTCAGTTGTTAACTCGCTGACGGATTAATTCTTACAATTTGAACAGTACGCATTGCCTATCATTTGAAGTATCATTAGAATTAATGTTTCAAATCATTGGGCTTTTGAAATGAAGAAAGACACTTTAAGAGGTGAGACTTTAAGAATATAAATTTAGACCTTTTTTTATCAAATATATAATGTTCCCTTGTGTATCTGTTCCAAATATCACCCAGCATAGAAAAATCAAAAACACAAAAAAAAAGGCATCTCCTAGCGAGAAATTATTTCTATATATTTTATTGCCCTGACTCACATAATTTTCAAAATTACTTCAAATGACTGACATGATTGAAAACCTTTCAACATCTCTGTAATGAAGAATAAATATCCGGTGGCCAAACTGGACCGTATCAAAGCATAGATAAAATCAGATTTTAAGCGTGTGTATCATTACCATGCCTTTTAACATTTCATTGTTTTTACAGTTGTTTTCCTTTTCACCCCCAAGGTTCATGAATTGATTTATGACCACCTCAATAATGAAAATATATGTACTTCAAAGAAAAATTCAAACAAGTGAATATTGATTTAAAGAGTTAGCCAACTGGGTTTGTCTTTTAGTGATCGAACCGATGTCTTTACTGGTCTCTGCCAGTACGTGTATCGCCAGACAGAACTCGACAAACAGTGGTGGCAGTTTTAAGTGGATTAAGCCCCTGTCAGACTTAACTCTTCAAGTGACGTGCAAAACTGGTATCGATGTC